>VXBU01012588.1:22088-91343 GCA_013400315.1 Bombycilla garrulus | reverse complement strand
CCAGCACTGCCTGTGTTCATGGTGAGATACCAGGCAGATAAGAAATAGAGCTCTTGCTCCTTCCTTCCCTCATCCAAAGGCAGAGAAGGCAACACAGAATGAAAAAGATCAGCAGCCTCATCTGGGGATTACTGGAATATGACAAAGATAATTTATATTGAACAATAGACATCCTCACCATCTCTCAAAACACCAGAACCAGGAGGCATCAAAAGGTCAGGTAGGAGAGTTCAAAAACAGAATATAAATCCTTAACTTATGAAACACTCCAATGCCAGTTTCCCATGGATTCAAAAAACCAGCTGAACAAACTCACAGCCACCACAAACAAATAAATAAATACCCAAGCACAGGCTCTGGAAGCTGCAGTGATCTGAGTTACCCCTGGGGCAAAGCTGTGCTGTGTGCCAGCCCATCCGTGCCTCCTTTCAGAGCCAGGGGGATGGGACTCTGCTGGAGTCAGGCCACTGAGCTGGGGATCCCTGGTGTCACCCACAACACTCACAGGCCTGAGGTTTGTCAGGAGGCCTGAATGCCCTGGGAGGTGCCTGCCCAGGATCAAGAACAATTGTGCCTGCTGAAAGCCAACCGAGAGTTCCAGCTACTGCTCTTACACTGCACACTCAGGTGATTTGGGGAACCAAACTGTCTTCACAGTCACCTGTCCCACCACAGACCAGAACAACCTGATCTGTTGCTGAACTATGGGCAAAGCCATGGAGATTTTCCAAACGGGTGGGGTCACCATCTGAAAGCAGAAAGTGCTTTTTGTGTTCCTGCAGTGGGAGTCCTGTGTGCTCACACCTTATTTAAAGGTCAGACACACGCTGGCCAGCAATGCCAGATGGAGAGCTAGTTGGGAGGACTCTGGGGGACTGAGTCTTCCTGCAGCACTGAACAAAACCCATTTGTTCACAACCCCAGGGCTGGCAGCAGAACCCAGAGTGTCCTTGGCATTGAGGGATGCACTCTGTGGGTGGCCACAGCTCTCACCAAAACCAGCAGCACGAGGCTCTCACCAAATGCACCCAATCCTGAGCAAAACCATTCTTGGGTTCTGTTTAGGTGCCACCAGAACTCCTGACCCTTCACTGTGCACTCAGGAGACACTGGGCCCCAGAGAGGTGGCCCAGCGCATCTGTCAGTGAGGTCAAACAACTGCTGCCAGACAAGAGGACTCACCAGGACCCTGCTACACAGGTCTGGAATCACCCCCAAAGCAGCCCATGGGGGTTATAAGGCAATGCAGGACATGCTTTAGGCTGCTCCTGGAGCAGGTTGGGAGGTGAGGATAATCCATGGAGCCTCTGGCACAGCAGCCAAGAGTGCTGGAATCTGTCTGGGAAGAGCAGGGCCAGCCGCAGGCAGAGGCACTGGACAGCTGGGGGAGCTGAGGAAGCAGCTGAGGCTGTCACAGGCAGAGCTGAGAAGTGTGAGGGGTTATTTCTTGATGGAAGAGGTTCCTGCAGGAGAGGGGACCACAGAGCTGTGCTCAGGGCCCAGCCACCTCCCTGGAGCTGGCGTGGAAGAGCTATTCCTGCAGCATCCACCATCAAGAGGAATCTGCATGGGACTGGCTCTCCAGCTGCCATCCCTCCTCTTCTGTGAGCTTTGCCCCTCAGAAGCAGCTGGCAGCCCCAGTTCCACACTGGGTGTGTGGTGGGGTGCACAGTGCAGGGAATGCTGTGTACAGGGAGCACAGGAACGCTGCTGAGCTCCTCCACAGCCCTCACTTCACTTCTGGCTGGCTGCAGCACAACCTCAAACCTCTGCAAATACCCACAGGCCAGAGCAGGGTCAGAGCCAGCCACAAAGGTCTCCAAACAAACAGAGCCAGCCCCAGCAGAGCCAGCACAGGCCCTCAGGGTAGCACTGCTGCCTCACCACACCTTCAGCCAAGCTGGAAAAGGATTAAACTAATTTATTTCACAGACTGACTCCAGCTCAAAACACCTCATTACAGGAATTTTTGCAACACATTGCAGACAATTATCTTATTCGTGACTGTATCCTGCCAAATGCTGTAGGATAAGAGGTCTGCCCTCCACAGGGACTCACAGGCTCATACACCTATCTCCACCCTATCTTTGTGCCAGGTGAGGTTTCCTATCTGTCCTTCCACACTCCTCTCTCCAGAATGCCCCACACTGGCTGGAGAGCTGTGGCTGATGCTTTGCTAACTGGTAATTTGTTTTCCACAGCGAGCACAGAACCTCTGAGCCAGACTGGAGCCAGGTTTGTTCCGCAGGCCACACAGTCAAAGCCATGGAGGGATATTCAGAGCTCAGGACAGGCCTGGTGGGCAAAGAAAGGAGGGATGTCCATGTGCCTGGGCCTTCCTGGGACTGGCAGGAGATTGTCCCACTCCAGCACAACTGTCCAGGAATATCTCAATCCAGAGGACATTGGGGAACCACATCAGTGATTATCTCTGCCTGAAACCTTCACACCCAATCCCCACGAGAGGAAAGAAAGGCTGAGAAGGAGCACAGGAAAGGTGGGAGATGAGTCCTCTCCCAGCCTGGCAGCTCCCTACCAGGGTTGACTTCAGTGCCAGAGGGCTCAGGCAGGGAGGCCAGCAGCAGCATGCAGAAGATCATGGTAGCAACTGGAGGTGCTGCACAGGATCAGACGAGTCCTTCAAGGGCAGCAGCTGCCATCTACATCTCTGAAAGACAAAGCAAAGAGAGAGGATGAGTCCTCAGAGACAGGACTTGCCTGTGCTGCAGGGTTGCTGCGTGTCACTGCCTCGTGATGGGCTGGGCAATCTTCCCTGCCTTCAAGAGCCTTTGACCTCAGCCCTGCTCTGCTCATCACCAGATCAGAGGCTTAGTGAAGAACCAGTGATCACTTGACTGTCCACACCACCCCTAAAGCTGCCAGTGCAATCCATCTTTCAGGACCCTCAGCTGCCATGACTCCTGGGTGGATGGATGTACCCTCTCAACTGCAATTAAACAAATCCAGTGCAAAGTAATCTCTCCCTTTTCAATACTTCACTTTCCTCACTATATCCACAAATATTGAAACTGCAGCTACAAATGAACCTGGGCAGTCCAACCAGGCTACCCAAGCCTGGGTAACCTTGGCACCAAGTAGCCAAGCAGGCACCTTGGCACTTGCCACACAACTTTAAGATAAAGGTCCAAAACAGGCTGAAAATCTCTGCACGTCCACACTGCTGCCAAAAGTGCATGTGCACTCACACGGGTGAGCACACTTCATTTCCTGTTTGGAAATGAGGAAAATAGCAAAGGCCTAAAAGCTGGTAATTTCATTGGAAAGCCATGATAACACCTAAAGGAACAGGAGGTCAGATCAGCAGTTATGTGAATTCTTTGTGTCCACATTCACTACAGAGAGCCTTGGGAGGCTCCCATCCTGGAGGATAACTTTACAGAAGGCAGGTTAGAGGCTCTGTCTCGTAATGAAATGCCAGGAGAAAAGAAAACAGAACAAATCAAATGTTGCCAGGACCAGAAGGTGTTTGCTCAAGAATCTTCAGAGTTTTAATAAAAAGGCAACACTGAATGTTGGGATTTGTTACTGAAGGAGGAGAGGCTATAAAAGGGCCCAGCACTGTGCCAGTGCATCCATGCATGCAGGAGCATCAGATGCCATTAGCTCAGAGATTCATAACAAAAGGCTCTCTTTTTCCACCCAACATAATTAAACTGTACAAGTCACAGCCCTGAGCTGCCCTGGATATCCAAGGAACTGGATATATTTACAACAGACAGATACGCCACAGCTCCTTCAATCCAAAGGTAAAACCTTTGGCTTGGGAAATCCCCCAACTGCAGATTGCTGGATGCCCAGAAGCTAAATCGGGGTTAGAATCACTGGAGCTTGGCCTGTTTTTATTCTCTTTCCTAAGGATATGCTACTTGCCATTGTCCCTGCTGGATTCCATCAGAAAAAAGATGGCTCTGAGCCTGAAAAACAACTAAGGGCCTTCTTGGGAAGGGAGCCAAACATGCAGGCAGGAGGGGGAGCTAATGCTGGGTGGCTGTGCCTTGCTGTGCCCAGCCAGGCAACCAAAAAACACCCTAAAATCACCAGGTCCCTCCTGCTTCAGCCACCAGCTGGCTCCTTACACAATCACCCTGGCCAGGGCTGGGACAGGCTGTGATCCCATGGCATCCCCTGTGGTGAGCCTGCAAAAGCAAAGCACAAGCCCAGATCCCAGCAGGAGGGTCTGGCGACCACAGCAGAGGCTCTGACCAAGCACTCAGCAGCTGTTTGTGCACCCAAGGTCATCCTTCCCCCCTGGAATGGAAGGAGGCGATTGCTGCTGAAAACACATCAATTCCCACCATCCCAGGGCAGACTGCAACTCCCACAGAGAAGAGACTTTGTGTATTCAACTGGAGGGAGATTTTAAAGAAGTTTTGGGGCAGAGTTTGAAGACAGACTTGATGGGTGGGTAATTTATGCAGGTGATTTGCTAGAGGCGTCCTGGGAGCTCCCAAAGCTGGACCTGCAAAGGGAACTGCAGAGAGTTCAGCACTGGGGGAGACAGTCCTGCCACAGGACCTGAGAAAGGGACCTGTCATCAACATCAAGGCTTTAACTTGAACCACCTTCCTGGAGGAGGTGATGGGAACTCAGCAGAGACCTGTCTGGTGTGACCTGACCATGACCCAGATCAGCTGCACCATATGAGTGAAATCCAGGACAGATCTTCCCCATGGGTGCCCAAGCTGGACTAGGCACTGACCAGAGCTGCAGCTTGTTGAGGAGGCCCTGAAGGAGAACAGCAGCTCAGAGACCTGTCCCAGGTGACTTCTGAGCTGCATGTTTAAAAGCTCCCATGAAGGAGCCCTCAAATGGCCAATAACATCACACACAGACTGCACACCCTCATCTTCCCTCCAAGCCTGGCAAACCGGGTGAGCGTCAAGACTCAGGCTGGCTCCACCACAAAACACAGGGAATTCTCTCTTAACTTGTCCAGGAATAAGGGGAAGCATGGCTGGAAAGCACTGAAATAGGGATTGTGGTTAAGTTGAGGGCCCAAGTCCCACCCTGAAACGAGAAAGAAATGAGAGCAGCGCCAAACACCAATAAGTGTTCAAATGCCTCCATTTCCCAGGTGGTCCAAAAGCTCAGCAAAGAAAGATCAAGAGCCGGGATCATCCATCCTCAGGCTGCAGACACTGGTGAGGGGCTCACCTTGAGACTTAACATAAGGACCTTCCTTTGACAACAGAGCAGCTGTGCTGTGCCCCCTTATCCTCTCAAAATGACAACAGTCACCAGTGTCACAGCAGCTGAATAAATGTCCCATAAACCTCATCTCTACAAGCACCACAACATAAGTGCCCGTTTGTTTTATGCAAATATCAGGCGTGTACTAAATGACACCTTTTGTACTGCCACAGAGCAAATCATTTAACCACCTGAACGTGGTGATAAGAACTAAAATATCAGGAGGAAAGGAGGAGTGAGGTGTGGGGACAAGGGAAGTCACAGAGATGCCCAAGCACAATTTCAGCTCCTGCCACCAGCAACCAGCACTGGAGGAAAGGTACAAACAGGAGGGCACAGATGGGTGTAGGTGCCACCCTGAGAACAGGAGCTTCTCAGGACTTGATGGGCACGTGGACCTCTGCAAGCCCACAAAAATAGTGTGGCCTTGGGAGCTGCAAGCCAGAATTGGAAGATGTGACCACAGAAGCCAGTCTGGCCTCCAGAAGAAAGGAACGCTCCAGAGCTGATCTAGAGCTCACCTGTCAGCAGCTCTGTGCCTACAAAAGCTGGCTTTGAATTGGACCTAAAAAGTATCCAAGAAAAGAAGGATGAATCCTCTCTGGATGTGTCTCCATTGCTGACAGAGGAAAAGGCTGGGCTGGACTAGTCCCGTCACTCCCAGTTTGTAACATGAATTCTCTCTCACTTTTGATGGTGGCAGCAGTGAACTATTTCCAGCAGTTCAGCCCTGCACAGGGATCTCAGTAGCTGGTTCAGGTTCTGCTGCGTTTGTTTCTCCCACCACATTTAGTTCCCAGTCCTGGACCACCAAAGTGCCTGTCAGTGAGTCCTGGGAGAGGTGATGCACCGAGGGAGCAAACAAAGCCATCTGCCAGCTTTCAGTGCTCCACAGCAGCTGCTGCTCTAAGCAAGGTCAGCAAAGTGGTTTTCACACCTCCAGAGGGTGAAACATTTTGAAGGAGATTCAGCCCACTCAGGAATTCCAGCTGCAGAAATCACTGTTTGAAGAACTACTGATGTTGATTGGTGCTGACTCTTAATCTCACCCAGGAGTAGATGGGATTCCTAAATTGCACACTTCCCAGAGCTAGGACACACTGGAATTACTACTAAATACAGGCCTGTGTACAAACTGCTTGGGAATCATCTTACTAAGGACATTTTCTGTGTAAATGGCTCAATACTTTTCTTTCAGCTGAGTTAGAGTCCTTTGCTGTACTCATGCCTGTGTTCCCACCCTGCCCACACATACACACCAAGTGCCAAAACTACAGCACAAGCCTGAAACCAGCAAAAATAGGATTAGCAACATCCTCTGAGAGGCAAGAAAGTGTTAAACTCTGTTCCCAGGCCCGACTGGATCAAGTTGCTAATTGCTAACAGCTGGCTGTAGGAGAATAAAATCCTGTTACAATCATTGGGAGAGCGGAGAAAAAAAAAATCTAGTTGTTGAAAAACTCACCAAGAAATGCAAAAGAGGGCACTTTTCCCCAATAAACCCAGCAGATACCATGCCTGAAAAGCCAGTGCCTCCACAGAAAAGCAGCTGGCCGTGACCCAGAGCCGTCCCCGGCACAGCAAAGGCTCAGCGAGCACAGGAGGGAGCTATTCTTCAGTGATGTGCATGAGGAGGTGGGACTTGGAACTCCTCCAGGCACTGTTCTCCCTCCAGAGATCCATTACGGAGGTCTGGCATGTTTGCAAGCCTCTCTAGATCCCAACTGAAACAGGCATTTGTTTTAACTGGTTCCTTTGCAGATCATTACCCCGGAGTGGGACCTGAGGCACTGCTGCAGGAATCCCATCCCAGATGCCCAGAGCCACACCAAAAAACTCCACAGACACGGGCAAGACAGAGTGTGTCACACACAGAGCTCTCTGTACAACAGGAGGAGCTATCCTCAATCAAAGCACCCTCAGAAGAGGCCCAGGAACAATCAGGAGGACTGGATGGCATCTTCCAGCATTCCTAAAGAACTCAAAGGGGAAGCAGCAAAGCTAATAATTGGGGCAATATCTGATGCTTGAAGAAATAAGAGGCTGGGAAGTGTGATTTCCATTTTTCTGGCTCTAAAACAATGGTAGAGCATTTCTCTTTGCCTCAGAGTTAATCTGAGAAACCCCAGCCCCAGCAGTCTTCCCTGGAGAACATGCAGCTCTGGCTCAGACCAAACAGAATTTGGTGATGAAAACGCTTAGCAGAAAGAATTCTGATCACTTTTTAAAATGTGCTGCTTAGTTTACAATTCAAATACTGGCACAAGAGTGAAAAAACAGCAGCAGGGCTGCTGGTCAGAGAACGTGGCCACCACCCATTCCAGCAGAACTGCTGGAGGGTGAAGGATGGACCAAGCCATGCTGCTTGTGCAGGAACCCTGTGAAAATAAGGCAACAAATTCCCCCTCAGGTGAACTCAGAGTGTGATTTCTCTCTCCCTGGATTCAGCCAGGCAGCAATGGAGAGGTCTCTAAATGACACATGGATGGCACCTGGACAAACCAAGCACCAACAGTGACACCAAAAACCATTGTGTCAGAGTAACAGGGGAGCTGGGCAGGGCCAGCAAAATCCTGGCATGAAGCACAAGGCTGCAACAGGAGATTTCGGATTTAGGCACCAACAGAGATGGCCAGAAAGAGGAAAAACCCATTGCAATGTTAGGAACACAGGGGGACACATTGGACAGAAATAGCAACACCACTAAGTGATGCCCAGAGCAGCAACAAGGCTGGACAGATAAAAGCAATGAGATTTTAGATGAAAGGGTTGGGTTAATGAAGATACATGTGAAGTAAGTCACGGGAACAGGGAAACAGACAGGAATAGGCTCCAGCATCCTCTTTGAGGTGGTATGAGGAGATCTGTCACAAGAGACACGAATGTGGGACTAAAAGGACAGCACTCAGGAGTGGCACTTGGGTTGGGGACGGGGGCACCACAGAGCTGAGTCTGAGGCAGTGTCAGAATAATGGGGACATCAAGGTCTGGGTGTACTTCATGGTCACCCTCTTGAGAGGAAGGGGACAGGCCTGCCCTGAGGCTGAGGAGGGTTTGAGTTATGCTTCCCGTGTTGTAGCCAAACATCTTAATGGGGTTATGCAGAAAGTGACACATCACTCCTGATGGATTTTAGGAGGAAACCAGCACTGCAGTCATCCTCACCACAGCATTTAACACTGGGAGGAGCTTCAGTCCCGGGACTCAAACATGAGGCAGTGCCTCAGCTTCAGCCCAGAGACGTGCTGGTGTTTCTGCACAAGACCAATAAATCCTCCAGCTTTTTCCCACTGCCTGTCAGCCAGTCCTACAGGAGTGAGGTGTCCTCAGGTTTGTGAAACTGCCCAGAGCACTTCTGTCACAAAACCAGACTTGGAGGTAAACGAACATGCATTAAATGTAATTTAATCCATCCAAGTAACAAGGCCAAAATTAGAAACCATTAGAAAGACAAAGCCAAAGATAAGGAAATGCAAACTCACTGCACCACAATGGTGGGTTTTAGCTCAGGTGAACCAAAGCTTCCCTGCCAATCCAGAGCATGGGAACTCTGTACTCATCTCAACCCAGGAACCTGGAAGCACTTTCCAGATCCAGCCAGGCCTGCCAGGACCCTGCTCAGGCCACGAGCATTCCCCAGGAACCCCCCACCCAGCAGCAGGGGCAGGGGAGCCTCCAGCACACCCTCTAAAGCACATGTCCCCTCAACTGCAGAGGCTCCAGTTCCCAACTCCAGGCTCCAGTGACGCTGTCACAAACCAGCAACTCCAAGTACCTCCCTTCTTCCAGGCCAAGCAGCAGTGTCTCTTACTGTCCCTCTCCAGAGCCTCCTTCCCACCATGACAGGCCCAAAGAGCACTCAGCACACTGACATTTTCACTGATGCTAAACACTGGCATCTCTCTCCAGTTCTTTTTTATTTTTATTTTTAAACAACCCTTAAAATATATCAACTAAAAGTCAGCAATAGTTCTCTCAAGACCTACAATCTTCCACTGCAAAGACTCACATAGCAACCATCCCCACGACATGCTAACCACAGAGATGACAGATGGGGTATTAAGAGCACTCAATCTAAACCACCTTCCTCCCTCCCTGTTCTCAGGGGGCTCCACTATAACCTTTAACTTAACTGTGCTCAAACTTGCACTCAGAAGGAGATCAGGTTGCTGAGTCGCAGAATTATTTGGGCTGGAGGAGATCCCCAGGAGAGCATCTAATCCCACCTCCTACTCCAAGCAGGGTTAACACCAATTTCAGAGCAGCCTGTGCAGGGCTTTCTCCAGCTGTGTCCTAAAAGCCCCCAAGGACGGAGGCTGCCCCCCACCTCTCTGGACAACCTCTCCCACATCTCAGCTGTCTGAAGAAGGAAAACTTTATTCCTCTTTATCCCAGGGCAGAAACTCCTGTTAACTCATCTGACAACCACTGTCAACCCCCCTGCTATGCACCTCCTTGATCATCTGCTCTTGAGTATTCCAGAGCCTGCTCTTGTCCCCACTAAACCACCCTGACTCCCTCAGCCTGCTCAGGGAAGCCAAGATTCAGGACCAATTTACTTAATATTTTCTCCCAAGCTTCTGCCCCGTGAGACAGAGGCTCCCTCGAGGCAGTGAGACAGCTCTAGTCAGATTTTGCCATGACTCCCACTGCCTGGTTCACAGGGAAACTCAGGAAAAATGAGTTTGTGCCATCCTGATGTCAGAGCATGGCAGGAGCACAGCTCTTCGTCCCTCTGCTTACGAAGTGCAGGGATCACATTCCCACTGGTAACTATTTTTGAGGGCTATCAGGTGGCACTTTCTAAATCAGCTTGTTCAACACGGTGCTGACCAGCAACAGGGAGACTGAGACTCTGTCACCCTGGCACAGGGCGAGGGCTGGGGATAAGGATCAGAGCCCACCACAACTGCTCAGGTGGGTGTTTGCCAGCTCAGAGCCCATCAGCAGGGCTGAGGCATGCAGGAAAGGATGAAGGACATGCCAGGGATCAGTCCCTGCCCAGGGGATCCAACACAGCCCTGCTGCCAGAGCAAAGCCTCTCCTGCCCCCCGGGAGCAGCAGCCTTTGGCGCACAGCAGGGTTGCATCCCTCAGGATCCAGGTATACGATGTCAGTGCAGCCACTCTTGGCAACCAGTGCAGGAATCTCATTAAACCCATAACTTGAGGATTTGTTTTTTGGACATGAGCTGCTTTCCATCAGAGCATGGGGAATGCTGAGCGTGTTCCTTCTTTAATATGACAGGGGTTGATCTCCACTGCCCGCTGGTTACCTGCTCCCTTCTCCATTTTAAAACACTGCTACAACATTTATCTTTTCCCAAACTTCTGGAACTCCTTAGGTCTTCCCAGATTTATTACAAATTGGCAGCCAAGATTAAGAAAACTGCTTTACCAATTTGTTTTAAACAAACAGGTTCCAGTGTTGCTCAAGTTTGAAAATACTTTGAAATGTTACCTTGGGTTTAACACCCTCCCTGGTTACCAGTGCAACGGAAGGTATTCTGAGAGAATAGCATCCAGCTTCTCCACAAAAATGGGAATGAAATGTTTTACTTCTCTGCTTTATCAGCAATCAGTTGGGTTTAACCTTTCCCAACAATATAAGCACCACTGATGGAATTTGTTTTACAGATATTAAAATATTTCTCGCTGCCCCATGATATATTTGCTGTGCTTTTTCAGTTATCTTTAGCTCTCCTTATCAACAGCCTACCTTCAAAAACACCGACTTTACAGTAACAGGTCCTTATCTACAACCTTTGTTTTGTAAATTACTCATAGTTGAGCCTATTTAAAAGCTAAAACATGATTACTGGAGGAAGCTCTTTGCAAAACCAGAAGAGAAGTAAACCGTGTCATAGAGCTGCATGTAGTACCTGAGAACTGCTGATTTTTGCAAGGGTGGAAGCCAAATTCCAAGAGACAGCTCAGTGAAAATCCAACCAGAAACAGGATTTTGGAACATCTACTAATTGAGCTGCCCCATCCAGTCTCCCTCAAACCACCACAAATGCTGATATTACCAAAAGCTACATTTTATGAGTTTTGCAATTTCTCTTCATATTTGTAAGAATAAAACTCAGAGCACCTGCAGCTGGCAAAGTGCCCCTGCCCTTTGACTGAGGAGCACTATCAGCTCTACCAAAAAATGTTAATAAAAACGAAGAGCCATGCCCTACAGCCACAGGAAGATACCAGACTTGAAGAATCTTTTCCAATATCAGAAAGAAGCATAACATCGTCCATCACTACATTCCACAGATTGCAATAACTCCAAATACCAAAAGCAGTGAGTGGGCAGCGCTCCAGCCCTCCCACAGCACCCCAGGAGCCCGAGGGGACAATACAGACTGTGACCTCAGCGGGTACCACTTCTCCAGAGGCTGAGCACTACCTCCAGCCAAGGCAGCCAAGTCTGGGTACACACAGCTGTTGCATTTGGCTTGAGCAAACTTTGTTTACGACCCAAAGTGGTTTTAAAGTTTAATTTATGAAGTGCCTGGCAGAGATGGGAGCAGTGAGTGGCAACACTCACACATCACCTGAAACCACAGCACCAAGCCTGGAGACTCCAGAGAGGATTTCCAGGCAGGTCCAACCATGTTCCACTCGGTTTATTATTTACTAGCACAGCTCTGCAAGATAAAATTTAACTTCCCATGTGCAGAGATGAAGTTGCCATTAATTAAACATTCCAGCAAAATACCTACCACAACTAGAGATGGCTCAGAGAAAATCTTTGCTTACCACAATCTATTTCAAGCAATCGAAGCAAATGTTCTGCTTATAAACAAAGGAAAAGCCAAGAAGACAGAAAAAAGGTCTAGCAGCACTTCACAGCTTGGGCAAGGCAGAGTGACCAATTCTGATTAAATTTTCTTGAGACAACAAAAAACAAAAGCCCAGAGATGTAATAAGATTTAGCAATTACACATAAAGCAGGTAGCAGTAGGGAAATCATGTTATTGTTCAAGGCAAAGGGATAAGAAGGGAAAAAAGAAACATGTAAAACAATGATGCCTAAACCAAAAAAAAACCAGAAAGGATCCCATTTACCTCTTTTCCATATTGAAAATGAACTGAAATTAAAACCAACAAATTAAAACTGAGGAAATGAAATTCTACTGCATACCATGTGCATTGAGCCTCTGGGACATATTGCCACAGAGCAATGTGGGAGTAATTCAATAAAATATTGGAAGTAGATCTCCATAATAAGAACATCTGCGATTCTATTAACAGAGTGAAAGAGAGCACACTGGAGATAAATTTCCCCCTAGCTAGGCATAAGCAAAACCAGCAACTAATGTGACCAGAAAGTTATCTCCTGCACGGGCAGGTTATTCCACAGCTGGCTGCACTCAGGCTCTGGGACTTTCCTGTGCCTGTGATAAGATGGGTGCCTGAGTAGGTGGGCTGTGATCCCAGCCAGTTTGGCAAGCTCTGCCTCTGTGAATAGAGATCACATTTCAGTTTTCAGCAGCTTATTGTGCAGCTTCTTAAAACGAGAAACAACACTACCCACTTTTATTTTTTTTAAGGAGATTATCCCCTGTGACACAGAAAGAGCAGATGAAATTTCAGCCAAAACTATTCAAGAAGTACCTGTGAGCAGTGAGCAACCCTGGAACACTCTTGGTGGAAACACAGCTATTTTGGAAAGTTCGCAGCACCTGAAAAAATGGGTTTACTGGGGAAATAAATAATATTTTACCTGGAGGGGCTGCTACTGGAGAGTCCCATGGTTAAACCTAACAATGAGGGTTCTCAGGAGCACCTTCCTGCATACTCATACTCCCATGTTTCAGGGTAAATGGGAGCCTGAGAAAGTTTAACAGTGACCAAAATTGTAGTAGGTGCTTCAAGAGGGGACAGAATCTGCCTCTCCTCAGGAGAAGAGGAGTGAACACAGGAATGCTCCCCCACAGAACCCGTGTGGGGCAGGAGCTGCTGGGGCTCAGGGGACAGGAGCACATTCCCTCACTTTCCCACTGTCCACAAGAACTCGCTGCCAGCTCCAGTTTCTGCACATCTGTCCCAGCCTCAGCCCTGGCACATCTCAGCAGCACCTCAGAGCTCCAACACTGCATGCACTCCCCGAGAGCCCCAGAAATCACTTCTGCCCAGAAGCCCCAGGCAGCATCACCTTTGTGCACACAGAACACCCTGCAGGTCACAGAGGAGCCCAGGCACACACCCCTGAGGGAACAGCCACGATCTGTGAACCCTCCCAGAGCTGCGGGAGGGAGAACAGAGTGCAAAGAGCCCCCCTCTCCCTGCCAGCCCAGGCAGAAAGGCCTTCAGCTCCCAGCCTCCACAAACCCCCTTCACCACCAACAAGCCTCCAAAGGCTTTTTCCAAGGACAGAAACAGGAGGGGAGAGAGCTGACACCAAGCTGAGAGCCAGGTTAAGCTGGAAGGACCCTACCTGCCTCTGCCGGGGCCTGCTGAGCACAGGGAACAACTGCAAGTCTCTTTGGAGCTCCACAGGTTGAGCCAGGCTGTAGTTTCGACATTCCTTGCAACTTTCCACCAGCACACACATGATATGTTCAAACTTGAGTAACTCCTCCCTCTTCCCTCCCTCCGAACACACAGACAAGCCCAGGAGATGGCCCTGCCTCTATCATCCCAGTTCCTATAGCAACTCCTGACCCAGCAGATGGAAACAGAGCTGTTTTCTAGGCAAATCTGCCTTCTTGGATTCCTCTGCTCTTCCCTGCTGTTGGCCCCTCCTTGCTCCAGTGCTCTCCCTGGGGGCTGCTCCGCTGGCACCTGGCCCAGACTTTGCCTGGAGGGAGGCCAAGCTTTGAATTCATTTAGTAAAACCACAACATAAAGCAGCTCTCCTGCTCAGGAAGCAGGGCCTGTGTAGTCCCAGGGGCAGGCCGGGCACCACAGAGCCAGCCTGCACCTTCTGGTTTAACGTAGCTCGCCAGGAGGATCCCGGCAGGATCACCACTCCTCACCCTCATCCTTCCCCGGCCTGTGCCATCCCTGAGGAAAGATAAAAAGCAACACAACTAGCCATTTATTAGCACGTCCAGCCAACAAAATTATTATAACCCCGGGCACTTCTGAGACATTTGGACTTGTGCTTCCTAAGTCTTTCCTGGAAGAGGGGGAGCCCAGCTGCGACTCCAGGGCTCTCTGCATGTTCATCACAACAGCTCACCCCACTGCTGTCCTCAGGTCAGGGCCCCACACGAGTGGAGGTCACCAAGGCAGCTGTCTGAAAACAGCACATCACACTCAGTACTTTTTCTCTAAAAATACAGAAACTGAGGGAATATAAAGAACTCAAACCAAGCTGTAGCATTTCAGGTGAGATAATTCCCAAGGGTGACAGTGGGAAAGTCATGAGCAGGTGGCTCCATGGTGACATGGATGAGCAGAACTGCAGCAGGACACGCTGAGCTGGGCACAGGGCCAGCAGGTTGTGACACTCTGTGAGACCACCCAAACCCACCACAGGGGCTACAAAAGTGCTCTTGGCTGCACAGCCCTTCCCTGAAAAACCATTCCACCACCAGCACCCTCTGCCATTCCTGCCCAAGTGAGCTCTGCTGCCCTGGCCACTGGAGAGCCCCGGAGGGGGCATAGCAGGATGGCACCACTCTCATGTGGGTGAGAAGGGCACTGGGGCTTGAGAGGAACCTCTGAGGGCACTGGGATACAGCCCCAGCAGGAACCACGGCAGCACAGGGAACCAGAGAGCAGAAGGAATGTGCTGACCCCGCCTGCTGGGAAATGCAGGTGCCAGCTTGCCTCCTGCAAGGGAGCTGCTCAACAAGGGAAGGGCTGCAATGTCTCACTCACACACCTGGCAGGAGTAGAACTCCTCCCAGGGCCAGCAGAACAGGGCTGGGACAGCAAAGCCAGGCTGGGAAGCGATGCCAGTGTTGTCCACAACTCACAGGGATGCTGCAGCAGGAGAATGAAAAGAGGGGACAGCAGCCATTCAGCCCATCCTGCAGAACCCCACAGGCTACACCAGCTTCCAGCAGGACTCCCAGCAAAGCCTCAACAGAAGCAGCAGGTATTTTGGATATCCCAAAGGAAAAAAGGAAGCGGACATGAAGCACACTGTGCCCATACTAAGTCCCAACTGGAAAATACAGCTGTGAGCTGCAAGATCCTGTCAGATGCCACCTTGTTCCCATTTTCCTCCCTGCCTTCCTACCCCATCCCAGCCACATA
Source organism: Bombycilla garrulus (assembly GCA_013400315.1). Lineage (NCBI taxonomy): Eukaryota > Metazoa > Chordata > Aves > Passeriformes > Bombycillidae > Bombycilla > Bombycilla garrulus. Next base: position 75,927 of record VXBU01012588.1, on the reverse strand, counting down.
ATCCACCTCTGGTCTGAGAACAGAAAACTATTTTCTTTTTCCCCACGTGGTAATTTTTCCATGCATCAATGAGTTAATCAGCACAGAGGGATGGGACAGTCCCTAAGCCTTATAGGTGACTGGGACATGACCAGCAGTAGGGTGGATGTGGGAAGACATCAGATCCCTTTCTGCTGCTCCTAAAGGGTGTTACTCATTCTGATAATGCCCTTCCAAGGCATTCTCCTCCTGAAACAAGGATGTCTGCCCTGAGAACATAATGGTACATGGGAACCAAGCTGGACACAGGCCCTCGGGGTAAACTGGGACCAAGCAATTCCCTTTGCAAGATACAGGGCAGATTGTGGCAGCAGGAAACACTGGACATCCAGGAACAGGGAGTCCAGGAGTGGCATCAATACAAGCATCAAAGCAGATGCATATCACACAAACAACATCAAGGGTCTAGAAAAAGCTCCCGATTTCCCTGTGGTGCTGGGAAGAGCAATAGCTCAGCTCACAAACAGATCTGAGGAGCTCCTTTCCCTGGGGAAGGACATTGCTGTGGAGGCACAAAACACTGCTGGAAAACTGCTGACCTTGCAGTCAGACTCACTTGAGCAGTTCAGCACAGAAAAAGGCTCTCTGCTGGATGCCCTCTGAGATGTAACTTGATCCCACAGTACACATCCACTAATCAATCGAGGGATAAAGCAAAGCAAAAAACAGCCTTTTTTTTTACTGGAATGAGCCCAAATATGCACAATAACAGATCCCACTCAGAGCTATTGCAAACTCTAGTACTTGGGAGAGTTTTGCATCTCACATTGCAAAGGGAGCATATTTCTGCAATAGCATCATTGCTTCTCAAATTGGGTATTTGAGAGACTTCCTAATGACCTCATAGCAGCACATGTGACCACTAAGTCATCTTCTCAAAGGACCAGGAATAACATCAACACACCCTGTTTTGGTTGTGCACAGGACAGCTTTCCTCTGCACAAGCAGGTTCCTAATGAGCGAGCAGAAAGGAGCAGGACCCAGCTCAGGCCAGAGCTGGCATCGTGATTGTTTCTCCAACAGATTCTGTTTGGCCTTGGAAAAGATCCGTCCAATTAGCAGATGAAGACCCATTAGCACATACTAAATTCCACATACAAATTTAGACACAAAAGCTTGTTTATCCCAATGCAGGCCAAATTCGTTGGCTTTAAGGCATCTTTATGATAATGTGGATCTCAGAAGTATTCCAAATGCATTCCAAGAGATAAGAGGTGAACTCACAAAACACAAAATAATGACTCAAAAGGGTTTCCAATTTTTGTTCTCCCAGTGCTTAAAAATACCCAACCCACTATGCTGAGCAGCAAAACAGGAATTAGGAATTTGTGGGTGATGAACTGGTGAGCTGATCACATTGGGATGGGGAAGTTGCCTTTTGCTGACCCCAAGCCACCTCCAGTCAGGGAGAAATAAATGAGTGAACACTGATTACATTAACACTGAGGTGAAGGCAACTACACAAACAGCTCAAGATAGAATGGCCTTGAACACCTGAGATCCCTCCTCTGAACCCAGCACAAGGCTCCTTCAGAGGAAAAGTGACAAAATCCCAGTGTGGAGATGTCAGGAGACCTGCACCAGAGAACCTCCTCAGTTACCAACAGTGATACAGGAACACACATCCAAGCAAGAACAAGTAACATCATGAACAGCACCCAAGAGCTTCTTCTGCCAGGTCTCCCCTGCAGCAGCAGCACAACAGGTCCACAAAACCTTCTGTCCCTCCCCAGGGGCTCTGCTCCATGGGCCTTACACTCCTTGCCTCCCACCCAGCCCAGCTGTGGCAGGACCTCTGCCTGCCTTATCCCAGCAAGGCTCCAGCAGGAGCTGCTGATCCTGTGAGCATCTCCTGTCACACAGGACGAGGACATCACCTGAGTGGCCTTGGGCTAAACACAGACATAGTTGAGGAACACAGGACAGCCCCATTACAGAGGTTGGACCTGCACAATGTTAAGGCTTTTTATTCTTCCAGTGAGAGGTGGTAAAAGCCAGCTCCTGCCTTCACCTTTCCAGGAACTTTTGATGGAACACAGAAGCCTGCTGTAAAAGTGCTCTGTTTACACCCTGCAGCCCTGTCCTGTCTTTACCCAGTGTGAGTGCATTCACTCCCACTACCCCATGAAACATCTGCTCAGCCCTGCTCTGCTGGAATCCTTTCCTTCCACTGCAAAAAATCCATTTCCAGACATGAACCTGGGAAAAGAGGGAAGTGGGGCAGAGTTTGGCATGATGAAGAAGGCAAGTTTGAGACATGACATCTCCCAAGAAATACTGATAAACCATCTCCACCAGGTGCTGACTAGAGCTGCTCTGCAGGGTAACAGAAGGCTCTGAGCTGACAAGACAGAGCATGTAGCGACATTACAGACACCTGATGTGGGACACACCCTCCCCAAGGGGTGCAAAAACAAAAGCTGCAAGGGGAGCACTTACCTTCCACCACAATTCCCCCCTCACGCTGCAAAGGAAGCTTTTCCTGCTCTGAAGGGAGATGATCAGAGTCCTCAAGACGTCAAGTACCAGAGCAGAACTTCTTTGTCATTTCCCAAATCACCAGGACAACCTCTGGCCCAGCCATGGGACAGACACATCCTCATGTCCCCAGCTGACAAAGTTCTGCAGCTGTGCCAAGCTCCCTGTTTCCAGACACACAGGCAGCTGCCCAGCGAAGCCCTGTCCTGCTGGGACATGGGAACAGAGGCCTCAGCATCCCCCTGCCATCACAGCTCCCTCTCCCAGCAGTCAGAATGGCTGGGGAGTTGGCAACAGAGGAACAATGACTCCCCAGCTCCAATAATATGTTTAATGTTACCAGGAAAGATCCAAAGAGGAGCAGCCTCCCATTTGTCCTCTGTTTAAACAACAGGGTCCCCATCACAGGCTGCCTCAAAGGTGAGGGTGAAGTGAGGTAACTCCAGGTCAGAACCAGGGCAGTGAGCTCAGCTCAGCTTCAGTTGCTGCAATGACAAAGGCCCAGAGAACACGTCATCCACGAGGACTGGGCTGCTGGCACGGAGCAGTGCTCAGCAAGGACACGCTTGTAAACACTCTCGCTGGCCATCGTTGCTGACGCAACCACAAGAAAGGGGCAGAGAAAACCATTATCTGCAAACAGACATCCCTCCCTATCCCTGGACACCGGGATCAGCCCAAGCAGGACATCTCCAGCCTTTCTCTTGCCTGCATGTCGAGCCAAAAATTCTCTGGTGTCCTGCTGCAGATGAGGTTCACTGCCACATCAAGGAAGGGCTCAACTCCCACAAGCCAGAAAAACTCTGCTCTGGGGCTTTGACCCCGAATCCCTGGAAGCAGTTGGTATATTCAGCAGGCACATGGCAGCCTCTTTCAAAGCTGCCCTTTCTTCTTGAAGCACTTGGTAGTATCTAACATCCTGAGCATTATCCCTCACATGTTCCTCCCCACCATGGCAGCAGGCAGCTCTTTCTGCCTTCATCCCTGTCAGGAGTTTGGAGCAAGGAGATGGCATAAGCTCTTCTGACAAGCAGAGCTACACAGGTCCTGGGACTGCTGGGGACACAGTCCTGCTGTCTCTCTTACAGTGATACTTCCCCACATCTCTTCCTCTCTCCCAGAAGTTTCCCCAGATAAATCTGTTGGCATATCACATCTCAAAACTGCAAGTTGTGGGGATCTGAGGAGACCAATGTCTGAGAAGTGATTCTACAACCAGCTCAGAGAAAAGCTAATCAGCATCCTTCACCAGAAATTTTATTGCAGACACATGGAAAATAACAGCAGAAAAACCAAAGCAAACCATAAGCACTGTCTGCAAGCTTCATCAACGAGGAGCAGCACAAGGGAGGGGGGAGATTCAGCGCCAGCCATGTGATTTTCCCAGCAATGGACACCAACCCAAGTAAACCATGGGATGGGCAGAGCTCAGCTTGTGGCAGCAATGCCACTACAGCTCCTCCCCATGCAGCACACAGACAGACCAATGCAAAAAATAGGTGGTGCATGGAAAAACTGGTGGTAACAAAAGAGCTGTCAGCCAAAGTCAGCCTGTCACTGACACCCCTGAAGCTCTTTACAGCTGCTGCTCCAGGACCCTCTGGCCATACAACCCCAAACACGACCTCTGCACTTTGGACCAGAGCGAGCACATGGAGAGCAGCTGACAACAGTGATCCCCACATTTCTGCGATTCCTCAGCAAGGACCCTCATCTTCAAATAACCAGAGCATGCAGAAGTCCATGCACCCAGCCCTTTTGGCTGCCCTTTCTGCCATGGAAACAAAAGGCAGGAGCAGTTGAGATGTGCAAGATGCCAAAGGGCCCCTCCGCAAGTGAGAATTTGTAACCCACCCAAGGACACTGCTTCTCACTCCACAACATCAGATTCATCCTACACAAGGACTGACTTGCACTCTAACAGGAACACAAATCTCCAGAGCAGATGGCAGTGCCACAACCAGGACCAGACCACAGGAGCTCTCCTTTTCAGTGTCCAAGAAGCATTCACATAATCCCTGTTGCACAAGGGGATGCACAGTCCAGGGATCCAGAGCCGAGTCTAGCAAAGAGGCCTTGGCTAGGGAAGCATCCACCTCCTCAGCAGCTCTTTCCATCTCAGCCATTTCCCTTCCAAGCAAGGCATCCTGGCCGGAGCAAGCACGAGGGGTGTTGCAATCCACAGTTCTGTCTGAAGAAATCCAGCCCAGCCCAGACACAGCAGCAGGCCTCTGGTCTGGCCTGACTACGTGCCATCCCCGGACACCCACTGTGTCCAGAAGCTCGTGGCATGTTGGAAGGCAAGATCTACACTCCTCAGATGTAGATAGCTGCTCTGCTCCCTTCAACACACAGCACCTTGATGGGTAACTCAGATGTGCATACACTCATCTTGTGGGAGTTTTTCTGAAATAAATGCATCAGACTCTGGGGAAAGCCCTCTCCCTCCCATGGCAAGGGGATGAGGAGGGTGGATAAAAGGCAACTGTGTGCCTTGTGCATGTGTGGCCTCTGTCTGGGCAGCATCAATCCCACACTCGGCCTTGGGGCAAAGGATGCTCATCCTGTGCCTCCTGACCAACATAATTCCAATGGGAAAACACCCATGAGCTCACTGCAGCAACAGGACGTGTCCTACAGGCACTATCTCACCTGCAATTCCTCATGCAAACACAGGGAAACCACCTAACAGGATCCCTGCCTTTTCCTGCAGAAACAGCACAAAGGTCTGCTCATGTTTCCCATGTTAGCACGGAAAAGACAGAAGGATTCATTACACATTACATTAACCCTACTGGGACATTTCCCACAGCTCACTTAAATGTTTTCAAACCTGCAGGATGAGGTCATTCCAACCTAAATGCACAACCCACTCTCCAAGGCAGTTCACTGGGTATAACTTCCAAGCAAAAGCAAACAAAAGCTGATCTGGTGTGATACCCTGCTCCATCCCCAACACGTTCAAGACTTGGCCAGACAAAGCCATGGCTGAGCTGATCTCTCACATGCTGGAGACAGTCCCACTTCAAGCAGGAGGTCAGACCAGAGACCTCCAGATATCCTTTCAAACGGTGCTTCCATCATTCTGTGGCAGCAAATAAGAGGCAGAGTAATTACATTTCCAACAAGAAATGCTTGCATCGAGTTCCTCTGGAGAGATCCTTCTAGATAATATTAAAGCTGGGTTAGCAGAGATGTCAGCACTGACACAATGAGGGCTAATTCTGTACTGGCAGAAATACCAGAGTGCCAGGATCTGAGCCCTGATGTACTGCACAGATCTCAAACAGGGTCAGCACACTGCGTCACACTGCCCTTGCACAAATTAACACCCACAAGAGATTCCTTTTGGGCAATTTAACTTTAGCCATGCATTCCAATACAACAGCCTCCAATAATCCAAGAATACAGGTTCAAAGCCAGACTCCAATAGCTCTCAAGACATTAGAAGCAACTAGAAAATTCATTTCCCACTATAAGTCTTTACTCTAGGGAGGTCTCAACAGTACTGCTGCTATTTGGTGTCCTTCCAGTGCTGGGAGAAGGCCAAAAAATGCCGTAGCAGAGCCTGAGCCACACTAATCACTGGTGGGTTCGGTCCTTGGGAAGAAGGCAGAGTGCCCGCATGAGGTGCTGTCTGGAGAGTGATGGGGAAGCAGCTGGGGGCCCTGAGATGAAAGAGGGCTGCTGGTCACCAGAGGAATTGCCATCAGTGCTGTTCCTTCCAGATATCCACCCATGGTACCCACACATGACACTGGCCAGCAAAGCTCATTTTCTCAGAGTAAAGCCCTGTCCAGGTTGCCCCAAAACATAAAAAAACATAAGACAGCTGCTAGCCAAGTATACAGACAGAAGGCATCAAAGCCACGGAAAGAGGAAGGGCACTTTGTGAAGCTGTTAGAATAACATCCATCACAATCCACAGAAATGCAAAACACAAACACTTAAAAACAAGAAGTCCACAGGATGAATTTACAGCATTGCGACTCTCATTCAGGGAAAAGTGAGGGAGCTCTGCTGGTCTGATTTGCTCCCTTCAGCAGCACAGGGGCAGCACCTCAGCCCAAACAACAACAGGGCATTGCAGGCACATTCCCAGCGCCTCCAGCTCAGCTCCACTACAAATGCAGAAATTAAAGATAAATATTCCTGGAAGATCACATTACCCAGCATGAAGAGATGACAGCTTGTCAGGAGCAGCAGAAACAGGCCGAGCTATGTGAAAAGCACTCATCATAGGCAGATATCTTCCTATTGGACAATACTGATACTCCAGCTATTTCTGCTACAGTATTTAATTTATTTTTTTTACCTTTTGACAGGCAGAAACAAACAAGCACAAGTGAAATAACATAACAGTAATCGAGATGGACAACAAAACCCGAGGCTTGGCTAGATTAGCTCTCCATGGGAGGGTAACACAAATGAGAGACACCATGACCAAATTATAAATGCAACAAAAACATGCCCAGAGTCTCATTCTTCAAGGAAAAAGAAGAGCTGCAGAGGCAGTGCGCTCTGCAGGCTCCATCTCTGTATTTGCTTGTTCTTGAGCAGCTCTTCGTTACTGATGGGTGGGACGTTTTAACACCTTAAATGCTATTCCCAGAGAAACTGAACTAACTCCGCATTTTCACAGCACAAATTCATCTGGTTGGAAGAAAATACCCCGCCCTATTCCTCTGGCCTCCAAACTGCAGCTGGCAGCCTCAGGACACAGGACAGTCCTGGGGAAGAAACACAACTGTTTATTCTGTTTGTCTGTCCCTCCTCCCTCCCCCAGGGCACACAGGAGCGGATCATCCCCGTGCCATCTCCTGACAGGAGCTGACTTGTTCCAGGTTCATTACACACCGGAGCTCTGCACTGCAGAGCTCTGCAGACAGATTTGGGCACAGCACCCAAACATCAAGAAAGAAAAGTCAGATCAGGTCAGGAGAGCATCATCCATGCTGGGAGCACTTCCAAGCAAACACCCAAAGCTGCTGCATTAGGAAAAGACAGGCCCCAAATCCAAATTTTGGAATGACTCCACCCAGTTTAATTCCTTGGTCATGCATTCTGCAAGCATTAGCTCTGAGTGGGCTGGGGTTCTAACAGCTCCACACTTGAAGCTTCATGGACAAAACAAAGTTTAGGCAGCACTTTTCAGAGTACAGATCATCACCTCCCATATGTACACTGCTAAGTCTGGGATGACCATCAGCCAGGCTCCAGGTAGACAGACCCAGCAGGATCCCATCCAGGAGCAGAGTGAAGGGTGAGATGGTTGAGCTGCTACAAAAAAAAAATGCACAAGCTCACCGCCATCCATCAGAGCAACAACTGTTCTACCAGTACTTTCCATCAAAAGAAGGGATTACTAGCCAGTAAGGGCATGAAACCAAAGCAACTTGTGTTCACAAATATTTTACCTAAAGAATAAAATAATACCACATAAAAAGCAGTTTTCTACTTTCATGTGCTTGACTTTCCTCCTGTGTGAAATTAAACGCCGGAAGAAGCTTCTGATAAACTCTCATGGAACAAACATGCTTAGGTGACAGGGAAAAAAATACCAGCAAGCCTGTGCTGATCAGTAAATTCTTTCAATTATTTGTTTCAAAACGACAGCTCACAGGAATGAGCGAAAGGAGACTACAGGCAGAACATGGCTATGGAGTAGTAAGAGTTTTAACACATCTCGCCTTATGCATTCCTGTCTTCAAGTTGCATAAAATGCTGATAGATTTAAAGTTTGGGATTTGAAACTTCCCCTCCCAGTCTGACTCCCTTGTTAAATTTTTTAAAGAGAGATTGGGATCAAACGGCTCTTTGGCTCTTATTTCTGCAGCCAATAAAAACTCCACCCATCCCCAATCCATTTTTGCATAATTAATGCCTTCGTGATTGGCAAGAAGTGATTTTAGGCACAAAGAGGCTCTGGCATCAGAAAGGTGCCTTCCTACCCTACCTGTAAGAACAGGTTGTACTTTAAAGCTACTGGCAACAAAAGTTACCTATGCTGGGAACACCACCCAACAGCACCTCAGAACAGTTTTGCTTAATTTCCAGCACTCTCAGATGATGGCTGTGATTATTTTGGAAGAGTAACCTCGTTGCCAACAAGAGAAATGGAAACCCGCATCCCTTCTGAGAAGTAAGACCAGAGATTGCTGGGATCCTCTGCAGCAGAACATTACCATCAAGTCTTCCCTGTTCAGAATGTTCTCATGCATTAACAAAAAAAACACCATCAATTCTACATAAATTCCTTCGCTGAAGCCAGCAGCAAAATGTCTGCAGAATTAAGGCAGATGAGAGCCTTCCCTCGCTTGGCTTATCCCAACCCCACACGCACTAAAGAGAGAAACAGAGCTCAGGAAAGATGAAATACTTCCTTGCCATCATCTCCCGTTGCTGTCCAAGCAGCAGGCCCCAGCACTTGAGAGCATCCCTGGGTATTCTGTGTGCTCAGAAAGCTCGTGTCGGAGCACAGAGCCACCCTGAGCTCACCCTGTGGCAGTCTCGGGGGTTTTGTGTGTGCCATGAGGACACCGGGCACGTGACTTGCGTGTTAAAACTTTCTGGCTCACCAGTCGAGGAGCAGATTCCTTCCCTGCAAAACACACTGCATGATCTCATCTGCAAGCAATCAGCCTGAGAAATCAGCTTGTTAAAGGAAGCTTCTAGGAAAGGAGAGAAGTCTCTGGAGGATTTGGGGGCCTATATAATTTTAACCACTTTGTTAAACCCCAGCTGCTCTTCTCCCCATTGGGGTCACACAACCAAGAAACCATTTCTCCTCCCACACAACTCCAGACAGGACAGTTTGCCAACACCTAGCTGCAGCATCCTATTTGCATTCTCCACAGCCTGAAAACACTCACATTTTCAAGCAAAACTCATCTCAAGCAGGCGCTGAAAGAGTGCAAGGAAAAACTCAGAGCTGCAAGCTAAGCAGCATCCAGAAAAGCAATTCATTAAACATGCAACAGCGATCATCTCAATGCATAAACCAGAATATTCTCTGAATTTCTGGATGTGTATTTCAGCATTTCCTCACAATTCTCACAGGGACCCAAGACATGCATCAGAAGACAGGAAAAACCAGTACAGTGGGAGCTCTGCAGAGGAGTAAGGAACAAGCAATAAACTCTCTGAAATGCCAGCTTTGTCCTGAGGTTGCTCAAAGTGATGTAACAGAATTTTACCTGAGTTTCTGGAGCTGCTGCAGGAGCTTCCAAAAGCCCTACATCCTCCCTGGGCTACAATATGCCCAGATGGCAACACCTTTGACTCCCCAGTGAAAACCCTGGGGAAACAGCACCCAGAGCGTAGGACAAAGTGCAACATTTGATTCCCAGGTGCACTCCCAGTTTGGCTCTCCAAGGCACCGTGGTGAGCACAATGAGCAGCCTTGAGTCTTGTGCTCACACACTTGGTCACATTTGCATCCCCCGAGCTCCCAGAAGCAGGACCAGGCTCTTGCACTCAGCAGGGAAGGAGGGAAGATCAGAGCAGCATCCTGCCTTCTTCACTTCCTTCCATGCTGTCACACCCTGCCTCAGCTGCTCCCAGCGGCATCTCCCGGGCAACCCTTTCCCAGCTGCCCCTCGCTGGTCATTCAAGTGCTTTGAAAGACTTTCCTTAAAATTCTTGCATAGAACTCACTGTTTAATGTTCAGCAAAGAATACAGGAGGGAGGGGGAAAGCCAGCCTGTCTCTAACAAAGGAGATCTGGAGGACTGAGCTCTTGGCAGCTGTGGATTATTCCAAGTGAAGTGATTATTCACCACTTCCAGCACCTATTTTCAATTCAGCTTGCAGACATAACTGTTCTGAAGCAAACAGAAGGCAACAAAGATCAGGCAACACACATTTATCACCCGAGAGTGGAGGAAAAAGTTAATCACATGGGGTGCTCCCTCAATTTGTATCCTTACAAAAGCTACTTTATACATGCAAAGTAACTGCCTTACAAAGATTACTTTATATAAAGATTACGAACGCCTCAGCCCACAGTTGTTGAAGCTGCTGTGCAAATCAGAATGAGGGACTTTGCCCTGGACAATGCAGGATCACAGTCATGCTGCAACTTTTTTGGTCAATGGTGGCACCTTCTAGCTCCAAATGACACTTTGAAGCTCACAGCAATTGGAAATAACTGCCTTGAAAAAAGCTTTACGCTTTCTGTGTCTTTAAGAAACACATACTGACTGCAAACATTCAGGCTAAACAAAATGTTATGAGGAAAAAAAAAGGTCTCCTTCAAGCTTTTTACTCCCCAGCCAAATTCCTAATTTTACCAGATTAATAGCAGACACCCCCCCCTCACCCCACCCCCAAACCGATGTCCACTACTAAAATCAAGGTACAGGACAACTGCACCCAGATTCCTGGAAAACCACAGCTCAGAAAATTCAAAGTATAAAGGGAGGGGGGCAATACTGAAGGGCTCAACTGCTGGCTCCTCTGGTGCAGCTTCTCAACCAAATCATGAAAGAAGAAGAAAAAAGGAGACTTTCCAGCTCAAGTTCCAAGTCCTTTTTAAAAATCAGTTTATAACCACTAAAATAAACACAGTAAGAACAACTGTGCAGTAACTGGGAACCTGCAAAAACAGCTGCAGTTTAAGAGCAGTTTAGGCAGTGTCTGGCAAACACCAGCAGATACAACAGCCCAGGAGGATGGCAGCATACCGGGGAATGAAACAGTGAATTTTACCCACAAGTTCTTCAAGGAACTGCCCAAAGTTCACCCACACTGGGCAAAAGCAGCTGGTTCACCATTCTGTGCTGATTACTGCTATGGTGAGCATTTGCTTCCTGTTAGAACTGCCTCTCTCCCAAATTCCAATCTCCTCCTGGATGCCCAGGCTTCACCCACGCCCTCACCTGCCCCGTGCTGCCTCAGCCCAGCCAATGCCCCGACACCCGGGCAGTCACACTGCTCTCCTCTTGGGCCTGTCACCCAAAAACCTTCTGCTGGTCCCTCCAGGGCACAGACCCTCTTTGCACCCAAACCCCCCAGGAAACAGCCACCTTGAAGGGAAGGAAGGGCAAGAATCCTGGAACAAGCAGCCTTCTCCAAGACACCATGATCTGGATACTTGAGCTGCTCTAAGTCACTCTAGGACATGTCCAGAACAGCAGCAAGCACAGCAGATGGGGCAGAAGGACAGCACCATGCAGCACCTCTGAAGGAAAGCCATCCAGAGCCCTGCTGCCATCTCACCTTTGGGCTCCAGCCAAAAGAACTCCCCAGGATTTGGACACTCTGACTTTCTTTAGAACTGAAGATCCAATTCTCCACTCACTGTTATCCCAGGAGCTCCCCCAAGCCACATGCTTTGAACATCCTCCTCTGCTGCAAAGCTGACAGTTTTCAATTACAGCCACTTGGAGTTGTTCTTGGCTTTCTGTCCCTCACCACAGACCTGTGCTCTCCACGGCTGGGCTTCTCAGTGTGCACATCCAGCAAATTCAGGAAAGATGCGACAAATAAAAGCTTTCCTGAATGCTGACTGGAACTGGAAAGACAAAAACTCCTAGGAGAGGCAAGGAGGAGATGACTTGGGCCATTTCCATGGGAGGAAAAGCACAGGGACCTTCAGGTCTTGCTCTTGGAAGTTTTAAAGTTTTTAAGTTAAGTGGGACAAGGGGTAAAGCTTCCAAACTAAAAGAGGGGAGATGCAGATTAGATATGAGGAAGCAGGTTTTTTGAAATGAGGGTGGGGAGGCCCTGGCACAGGTTGCCTGGAACTGTCCAAGGCCAGACTGGACAGGGCTTGGAGCAACCTGGGATAGTTGAATATATTCCTACTCACTGCAGGAGGGTTGGACTAGAAGGGCTTCAAAGATCCTTTCCAACCCAAACTCAGTAGTTCTAAGATGCTGCAGATTTCAGACTGCAGCCTGCAACCATCAGAAGGATAGAGATCATTTGCTCACAGCAAGAGAAAGCTCACACCACCTGATACATGCTCAGGGGACAAGCACACACCTGGATAATAGATTTAAGGCTTCTTAAAATACAATTACTTCCCTAATTATACACCGGAGGCCAGAACCCACAGGCTGAGCAAGCCACGAGCAGCACAGCAGCTAATTCACAGAGAGCTCCTCTTGATTTCCATAGCCCACATTATGCAGACATCAGACTGAATGGACATTGGAGCCGTTCTAATTTTATAGTCCACAGAGACAAGGCAGGAATGGCTGATGGAAGAGCAGCAAGGCCTCTCTGCCCACACACACCATTGCTGCTGGCTCCACAACTGCAGAACTGCTTCTACATTTTTTTTCAAAGATTTTTTTTTTTAATGGAGTCAGCTGAAAATGAAGAGCTCGGCATTTAAAACCAAAGCATTTCAAAATGCTTGTTTATCTTTCAGCCTCAAAAGAAGAGAAATAAAGTGAAACAAAATCTCAGTCATTCCCTTATAACTTTTTTCTCTCAGCCTGCAACAAAGCAAAGTGCCCTGAGCTCCACTTGATCACTTTTTCTTTTCTTGCCCCTTTGGCTCACAACACTACAATTAGAAAACCTGACACAAAACAGCCCCGGATTCTCGTATTTTATCTTTTCCCACTCTTACCTCTCCATTAAAGAGTATTTAGAAGGCACAGCAGCCAAAGGAACAGTGCATCCAATGAAAAAAAAAAAAAAGATGGGGAAACACACCAACAAACAAGCAGTGGCATAAACCAACAAAGGCTACAAGAAAAGTTTAAAAGCAAAGTTTTCACACAGATGTCTGCTTAAGGAAAAGAAAAATGGAAAGCTCTTTTTTTTTCACAAGGGGGAAAGCCCCAGGCAAACGAGCCATGAGGCAGGACGAGCACCCAACTCTCAAAGTTGCGAGGAAGAACCAGATCCCGGGACCTGAGCCAGACAAACTCGACCGGGGCTTCACTCCCATCTCGCCCAGCCCCAGCAGCGGCTGCCGGGGCAGCGGAACGGGCCCGGGGGCGGCTCCGGCCGCGGGAACCAAAACCACGGGCGGGAAGGGGAGCGCGGCAGGGGAGCCCGCACCCCGACGGGAGCCCCCGGGCGGGCGCGGGGCCTCTCCCAGCGGGGCGGAGAGGCCGAACAAAGCCCCGGCACTCGCTTTGCTCCGCGGGGCTCCCGGGCACGTCCCCGCCCCGAGCACCGCGCGGTGCCGGGCAGCGCTCCCGCAGCTTCGGGGGCTCCGCGGGGACCGAGCCCAGCGCGGGGGCCACCCACAGCCCGGGGCACCCCGGGGAACCCGGCCCGGCCCCTCCCCGGCCCAGCGGAGACACCGCCCCGGCACCCACCGAGCCCCGGGCGCGGGTCCGCGGTANNGGGGCGGCCGCGGGCGCCGCGCTCTTAAAGCGGCCGCGCCGGACCGGGGCCGCCGGGAGCGTCGCTACGGCAACGGGACAGCGGGGCGGGAGCGCGGCGGGGCCGGGCCGGGCAGCCGTGTATGCCTTTTCATGTCTCCTGTGCCCCGAGGCCGTGCAGCCGTGTCCCCTGTGCATCAGGGTCCTTCCGTGTCCCCCGAGCGCCGGGCTGGGCACCCGTGTATGCCTGGTGCATCAGACTCGTTCCATGTCCCCTGTGCTCCGGGGCTGTGCACCCTTGTCCCCTGTGCGTCGGAGTCTTCCATGCCCCCTGAGTGCCAGGACTGGGAATTACCAGCACTACCACCCATGTCCCCTGTGCTCCAGGGCTGAGCACCCATGTCCCCTGCTAGTCTTTCCATGTCCCCTGTGCTGTAAGGGTGTGCACCCTCGACCCCTGAGTGCCAGGACTGTACAGCCAGGTTCCCTGAGCTCCAGGGCAGCACACCCATATCCCCTGTGCATCAGAGTCCTTCCATGTCCCCTGTGCTCCAGGGCTGTGCATCCGTGTCCCTTGTACATCACAGTCTCTCCACGTGCCCTGTGCATCACGCCTGTGCCCTTGTGCATGCCCTTGCCCATGTGCACTCATGCCCTTGTGCTACCTGTGGGATGGCTCCATGTCCCCTGTGTGCCTCCACGTCCCCCTGTGCCTCACAGCCACTCTGCACCCCCTGTGCCTCAGGGCTGAGCCACATTCCCCTGTGCCTCACAGTCCCTCCGTGTGATCTGGGTGATTTAGTGGTCCAGGGCTTACACTGGCAGTGCTGAGTGCACAGTTGGACTGGATGATCTTAAGGGTCTTTTCCAGCTTTGATGATTCCATGTCCCCGTGTTCTCAGAGCCCTGCTGCATGCCCATGTTTGTCAGGGTCCCTCCATGTCCCCATGTGCCTCACTGCCACTATGTGTGTCCGTGTTTCTCAGGTCTCCTTTGTGCCTCCATGTTCCCAAGTGACCCCCTCTGCCTCAGGGCTCTGCTGTGTCCCCTGTCCCCCTCCGTGGCCCTGCCACATTCCCAGGTTATCTCCTGTACTTTCCAGCCCTGCCATGTCTCCCTGTTCCCCCTTATACCTCAGGTCACTGCCACATCCCCAAGTCCCCCTTGCTGCCCAGTCACTGCCACCCAACCCAGGTGACCACCACACGCACAAGGGTCCCATCACCAAGGGACCCTCCTCAGGCACCCACCGCCCCCAGCACCCTCCCAAAGCCAGGGTGGCTCTGGGTGTTGGCACGTGCTGCTGCTGGCCTCTGAGGATGGACAGGGGCTCCATTAGAGCAGCCTCTCTGTGTAACAAATTAAGGTGTTCCATCCTCTTTCTGTGCTGCTATCAGTGAAGATGGGCCTTTCCCTGGAGCTGTCCAGACATGTGGCCAAGAGCAAGCCAAACAGAGCAGAGGCAGAGGGAAACTCTCCCAAGCAGGACAAAGGGAAGGAAGGAAATTCCAGTTACCAGGGAATAGGTGTTCTCAGATGTTTCCAGTACACCAGGTGAAAACAGAGCCAAAACATTAGGCCAGCAACCAGCTAGATGAAGCTACACACCCTCTGGGTATAAAATAGATGGACTTTTTGAGGATAATATTTGAGAGCAAATGACATTGAAGAACATTGCTTTGCTCCAGGAAGCAGAAACCCTCCAATGCTCAGGAAATCTTGTGGTCATAACAACCAAACTTTCTGTCTCCGATAAAGAATTTTAACTTCTTTTTTGCTATATAACTGTACACAAAGCAGTTTTCAATATCATGGCTTTTAGCTCTGTCAAGTGGCTCTCTGTTGCTAAGAGGCAAAGAGAGGCACAGACCCTGCAATATCTTCACTGGATTGCTCATTGATTTATTGCACTCTTATAATTTCCCTGGCTTTTTTCTCCTTTCTAAGTCTTATTTACAGCAGGATTTTCAGCCTTCCCTTTCTCAGACAGCCAGTTGTGCAATGGTGCAGAGCAGCACGCGATATCTAGGTGAGGCAAAGCAACAAAAAACCACTTTAATATGTTCTCCATTATTCTCCTGGGACATCAGCAGTCCATCTGAGAGTGGGCCAGGGGGTGAATAACATGCCTGAAGAAAGAAGCTGTGTTTGTAGTTCCCATGGCACGCCTCCACAGGGTGCAGCTCTGGTGCCCTGGTGTCACACGAGTGGAAGTGGGGCCGGCTCCTACTTTTGCTGGAGAGTCAAGAAGCTGCCTCAGTGCTTTCTCTGCTAATGAGGGTGTGAAAAGTCTTCTTACATCTCCCTGGGAAAAAATACTGAGCAGCTTCAGGTCCAGTCTGGATGGGCATTGGGGCAGTCAAGCGTCCATGTCGTGGGATTAGGGAAATATGGAGCAAGGTGCCCCTTTAGGAGCATCTTTGGAGAGCTGCAGAGAATGATATAATCATTAATGGTGGAAAAGCCCTCCAAGATGAACCATTAACCTAGCATCGCTGTGTTCACCACTAAACTATGTCCCCAAGTGCCACACCTACGCATTTTTTTTGAACAGGGATGATGACATCAGCTCTGGGCAGTCTGTTCAAATCCCTGACCATACTTTCAGAGAAGAAGAAATTTCTCCTGCTATCCAATCCAAGCAGACATTAGGATCTCCAGCGTGCCTGGTTCTGCAGGACACATTTTTAGTACTAATTTAAGCCACTCCTGAGGACGCTGTTGGGTCACAAATGTGATCACATGTAATGGCAATCCCCCAGAATGGTCCCTGGCCTGGCTGTGGGGTATTGCATCCCCCACGCTCCCCAGGGGTGGTTCCAGGTAGGGAACACGGTGGGTATGTCCCAGGGGCTGTTCCCTGTGCACATCTGGATGCTGTTCGCTGAAAGGCCAAGGGATTTTACCAGCAGGGACGTGTGCTTGAGCCAAGGTCTCTGTGCCCAGGGGCAGGGCTGGGGGACACTGGGGCATGGGGGACTGAGATGGCCTAAGGAGACTTGGGAACGGAAAGAGGTTGAAGGGAGGGGTTGTATGAGGAAAGAAGGAGCTGTGGCATGGATTGGAAGGGCTCTGGAGCACAGAGCAGAAAACTGGGAGCTCTGGGAGAGGAAGGAAGGAGAAAAGTTTTGAGCCAAGATGGGAGTGGAGGCCACTGGGGTACGAGGGGCTTCCCCCACAGAGAAGGCACAGGAGCCACAAGCCTTGAGCAGGGCTGGGAATGCCAGCTCGGGACTGAGTCCTGGCATGTCCCTGCCACAGAGCCTGTTTGGATACAGGGTTTGCCATCCGGGGTGGAGCACAGATGTCTTATCCTTCCAGAACATTCCATGGCTCCCAAAGCCATCCTGGGGCTGCCTCAGCCCCTGAACACTCAGCTGCAGCTGAGACACCTCTCTGGATGGCGTCAGCAATGCACAGGCCTGTGAGGAGATACACCAGGGCTGGGCAAGGCTGGGTTTACTCCCAGAACGGATCTGTGGAGCAGGGATGTGCACTCCCAGCAGGATCCTTCACTCCTGCCCTCACCTGAGCTGTCCTGGCTGTGCTGCACCCTGCCAAGAGCAAGTGCTGGGGCAAACGGGGATGTAACACCCAGAGGAGGGGCTGGCCAGGACAGGAACCACCAGACTTCATGCAGTAGACTCACTGCAAGGGTCCCTTTTCAAGCTCATCCAGGTTACCAAGACTGAAATGGAGGTTGCACTCAGCTCTCAGTGTTGGGCAGCTGGTGGAGGCAGCCTGTGCTTTACCATCACACCATCTCACAATGTTTGACCAATAAAACCTCCCACCTATAGCACTCAGGGATGGGGGACGTTTTATTTAAGGGATCTATGTCTATTCCGCTGAGTTCTACCCCAACACGCTCGTTTATTCTGACAGATTCTGGTTTCCTACTGCAGCATCCTCAGCAATGCTTTGTACCTGCGCCGTGGGGGTTTCAGATTTGGTGTCTGGAGCGCTGCAGGCCACCGCCTGTGTGTCCTGCTCAGCTCCTGTCTCTGCTGCCCTCTCGTGATGCCTCTGGATGTGCTGGGCTCGAGGGAAGACCTTGCCTCCCCCCATCGACTCCGAGAGACGTCAACACCAACACCATTGTTAAAAGTTCTTTCTATTTCCAACATTTATAACTCCTGAATTTTACAAAACTTTACAATCAGTTGTTCCCTGTGTGTTCTCCCCTAGTTACACAAGGGAGAGCCTCCGAAGGGCTCATCCTGAATCACCACTTGCAGAATTTGTGTTCCAGCTGCCCTTTAACCCACACCGTGCCTTGCCTTTTATTTTTTTTTCCCAACAGAAATTAAACAGCTATAATCTCATAACGATTCGGCTTTTTTAGCTCTTTTTGGTTTGGTTGGTTTTGTTTTGTTTTTTGAGGCAGAGGGGTCTCTGTGTTCACCACTGGCTGCAGCAGCTCCCTGTCCTCTGCCTTGGTCTGCAGTGCTGCACTTGGCTTTGCCACCCCTCCTTGGCATGTGCCACCCAGCTTCCTTCCATCCCTGCTCACACCTGCCTGCCGTGGGTCATTACGAAACCTCTGAGTTCTGCTTTTATCCAGACCTGAGGAAATAACTGCTTGTTCCCAAGAAAACACCTCCTTCCTGCGACACTGCTCAGTGAACAGCTGAGTGAGGCTCACCAGCTCTGTCATCATGTGGCATGGTATTAATTTGAATTAAGTCCCAGGCAAGTGTAAGAGATTGGCCAAGGATGTGGCGATATTCCACATTGGAGATTTTAAAAGTTGAGCTGGCACAGCTCTGAGCAACCTGGCAGAAGTTTGAAGTTGTTTTGGAGAGTGGGCGGTTGGAGACATGGAAGGCAAATTTGGGTTGCAGAGACATAATGTGGGGTTTGTGGGATGAACATCCTGGGAGGAGCCCTGATACATGAGAGATGTGGGTCTGGAGCATGGGCATGGTTTGGAGAAGGGCTTTCCCGTGCCTTTCCCCAGGCAGCCTCTTCCCAGGAGACTGGGCTGGGAAAATCCCAGGAAGCCTTACTCAGACTTTCCTCAGGATGCCCAAATTAAGGCAGCTGAGTCCCAGTCTCAGGGGCTGTCTGATAGAACAGCACAGCAAATTCAGCAAGCTGAAAATACCATCCACTGGAAGTCCTGCACTCTGCATTTCCTGCAAGGAGTCCCAAGGAGCAGGAGCAGCTCCTGAGCCCGATTCCCTCACTGCTGCTCTGTCTGGAGGCAGCTGCCCCAGCCCAACTGCCCTTGCTGTGCAGCCCCCACACATCATTACTCTCTCCAAAAACCCCACACCTGCACTGCCCTGGAGCTGGGACAATCCTGTGTTTCGTGCACAGAACCACCCGGTAACCCCCTGCTCAACACAGAAATAAATGGTGGAACTGTGTGAGAAGGGGTCACTGGTGATTTCTAGTTCAACCACCCTCAATCAACCCTTTCTGCCAGCATGTCCCACGGTTTTTGGGATCTCCCAGGGTTCTGCCAAGAAGATATCCCAGTGCTGGCTTCACCTGCTGCCCCATCTCCCCAACTAGAGCCGTAGTCCAGGCTGACGGATCTCTCCCAATGCCTCAGTCAACGTCCAGGTCATGCCACAGCTCCCACCCCACTGTCCTTGCTGCTTGGACAGTTTTACTTCCCCAGGACGGCCAAAAAAATTAAAATCTAAATTGTAAAACACGCTGTGAAAATCTGATTTCAGCAGTTTATTCTTACAGTGTTACCAAGGGAATGCAGCACTTGGAGCTTTGCTCTCTGGTTACTCTGAGAGCTCAGCAACTTTGCTTCAACTCCTGAGAAGTGACACCAAATTACAGCCCGCGAACACAGCACCGAGACAAGTCATGCAACAGTGACAGGTCGGTCAGCACAGCACAAACCCGGCCCAGCAGGGTAATTCTAATTCCTGCAGCCTTTTCCTGCAGCCAGTGGAAACTGGAGTCTGTAATCACAGTCACAAATAAATCAGCGGGAAACACCGCCCGGCTCTTGCTGCCGGGCTTTCATCAATGCCTCTCGTGGCCACTGCCGGCCCCTTGTCACCGTCCAGAGTCCCGGTGTCCCCTCGGAGGGGTGCAGGAGCCCCCAGGCTGCTCCGGCGGGCGATGTGCAGGGGCACAGGCAGCTCCTCGCAGTCAGTTCAGCGCTCAGCCCGGGAGGAGCCGGGCCAGCAGCTCCTGCAGAGAGCGTGGGGATGGCTCTGGGCTTGTTGCGGCACATCAGCCGCGCTGTGCCCGAGAGCCTGGTGCCCCGGAGCTGCGGGGGAAATGATTCCTGCCATCGCCGAGTGCTCTCTGGAGCGGTTCCGTGCGAGCCCGGCAGCTCCTGGGGATGCTGCTGCGCAGAGCATCTTCTCACCGGGGCTCTGCCCCCCAGCCAGTCTCTCCTGCTCAGGAGCCTCAATTAACACCTGGATGAGGATGATGCCAGCACAGAAGAGCAGCCACCGCTTGACTGGATCTTTCTCTTGACGTGGCAAATATTTTCTCACGTGAGCTGGGTACAGCACCTTCCTGGCTTTCCTGCTCCGTTTTGTTGAGTGGCCTGAAGGTCTCCTGACAGCTTGGGCAGCAAACATCGGCCTGGACAGATTTTCTGAATTGTTTTTCAGCAGATCTGTGCTGGAGAAAATGTTTTCTCCGGTGTAAGACAGCATGTCCTTAGCTGTCTGCAGGCAAAGTTCTGAAATCTGGGAGAACTCTATGGAAATACCTCAAAGATTATTTTAATGCAAAAAGCAGGCTGTTGAAATAATATTAAGAAATATTAATAATAACACCAGAGTTTTTATTCATTCTCATTAAAGCAAAAAATGCAGAGCCCCAGAGCTGAACTCTCAGAGTGATTTATGCATCTTTCTAGGGAGCTCCTCTTTGATTTCTCCCCCTGCTCCTACCTGTGCTATAAATACTTACTTTGATGAGTGAAGTGATGATGGGAGGAGCTCAGCTGGCTCAGAAATCACTCTGGAATGTCTGTACCCCAGCAGCCCCTATCTGCCCAGTATCTGCCCAGGGGCACTGGCTGCTAACAGTAGCACTCTCCAAGTTTTCTCCTCCCCAGTTCTGCTCTCCTTTATTACCACTGTCTACCACAAAGCTTTTCCTCAGGACATTTCATTTGAGAGTGTGTCCTTCATTGAAATTCACGTATTTGCTATAAAGAACAGAATGTGAGATGGCCATGCTGTCCCCTGCTTTCCCATCCCATCCAGTAACCCTGGCCTTGAGCTGGAGTTGGGAGATCACAGTTCCTGTTCTGACCCTGTGCAACCTCAGCACTGTGCCTGTGAAAAATTAGCAACCTCAGCACTTGCTCTGGCAAGCTCCATCTCAGATATGCCCAGAAAAGGAAAAAAGAAGCGCTCATGTTCAAATTCTTTGTGCCTTATAATGACTAAACAGAGCCTGAAAGGGCTGAGTGCCCACAAACCTGCTGGAAAGGGCTCCAGCTCTCTCAGGTCTTTGTCATGAATTTGGAAGACTGAGCTGCAAACTTCATGTGTCTTGGTCATTGTGGGCCACCTTGAGCAGGAGGGAATGAAAGATGGATTTCTGTAAAAAGACCCTGAGCAGTCACCTCTGACCGGTTCCATAAAATCAAATAATGAATCAAAGTCCTAGAATGGTTTGGGTTGGAAGGGGCCTTACAGATCATCTGGTTCCAACCCCACTGCTGTGGGCAGAGATACTTTCCACCAGATCAGATAAATAGAACTTGATCACTCCTAATTCTTTTTAGGCAGCTTTTAGCCACCACAAAGCAGAAAAGGGCAAAGTTTCCTATTCTAAAATGATATTTTGATTATTTTCAAGCTATTCTTTGACATCTCCTGTTGCCCTTTGGGCTCCTTAACATTTCTTGCTTTCTGCTTCTTGGAAGACCAAAGTGATGTTGGCTTTGAGTGACAAGGCATCGACCCCCAGGGCTCCCAGCGCTGTAAATCACCACTGTGTAAATCACCACTGTGTCACCTGCTGTCACAGAGGGAGAGCTCTCAATCTTCAGCCTCATTCCACTGGAAACTCAGGCAAAAATGAAATAACTAACCCAGTGACTACAGTACATGGAGTCCCTCTTGTAGGAATGTGCCACCCAACACATCCATGGTGATGGGGCATTAACTCCACATGGCAGCACTGCTGGTGGCTTTGCAATCGCCCCTAATGCCCATTCAAACCTGGAGCTGGAGCCTGTGGCTCCCCTCAAGGCTCCCCTTTTTGCTGCTGAAAAATCCTTCCTCAGGGCTCTCCCTGGTGCTGCACAGGTGAGTGCTTAAACCTGAGGCACTGCCAGGGCTTACAGACAGCACTTCAGTGGCTTTTGGTAAACTTTTTCCCCTTCTCCTCTACAAGGCAAAGTCCAGAGGGCTGGGAGAAGGATCTGCTGCTTCCAAAATCCCCCACTCATGGCAAGGAAGCTCCTAAGGTGTAAAAAACTGGCCCAGGTTGCCTCATGGGTCACTGTCTCTAAACTGGCCCAGGTTGCCTCATGGGTCACTGTCTCTCAGGGAAGCTGGTTGGAGTGGAGTGCAATGGCTCATCCCTTAATTCTGGTGGCAAACATCGTTCAGTGGCCATGGCCCAGTCACTGCCCACCCCTGTCTGGACAGGTGAAATGCTGTCAGGCAGCACCCAAGGCACATTAGTGGTTTAAAAGAAGTACACAATTAAGAAATAACCCATGTGGATTGCTGCCGTTTTGCCCTGCGGTGTCTGGGCCCTCAGACCCACCCTGGTCCCAGCACAAGGGTGAGTCAGGCTGGGGATTGGTAACATCCTCCCAGACCACGGGAGGGCTTTCAGGCTATGAGAAAGTGCCACAGGCACTGCCCCAAATGCACACCTGGGTGTTGGGTGGATGTTAAAGACAAAAAACCCAAAGATTCAGTATTACACTCAACTCTCTTTAATTCAATCAGGATCATGTCCAAAGAGGAAGACAGATCAAATCAGCTCTTTCCAGCTGTTCCATCACCTGAGCCGTGTCTCCCTTTACCTGTGCAGGTAACTGGCAGCTCCTGAAGCGCAGGCACCCAGGGCTTGCCTCCAGCTCTGGCACCCGTGGCATCACCTGCTGTTCATCACGTAGAGGTTTTCAGCAAAGTTCCACCTCTCACCCCCCTAATCCATCTCCCAGCATTGCCCAACTCCCAGCTGGAGGGAGGCGAGTATGAGCCCAGCCTCACAAGGAGCCCCAGGAAGTGGCGGGACCTGCAGGGGCAAATCCTGTTCCTATTTCCAATCCCCATTACCCATTATTGTCATTCAGTGTAACACAGGGATGTATTTATAACTCCCAGGTGAGCTTGTCCAAGCAGGTCACTGGATCCTCCTCAGGTGAGATGAATCAGCCAAGCAAGCAGCAGATCTTCTGCCCACCAGGTGCAAGGAGAAATAAAAACACCTGTTGAGCTGGATCCAAAGAATTGAATTTCATCCACCCTTTCTCACCCAGGGACTTCAGTGCATTTCACTGCCCACCAAAGACAAAACCTGAGCCGTGGCTGCATCGGGAGCAGCCTCAGAGCTGGAAATGCTGGATGTTTGGCAGAAGGAAGCACCAAGGAGTGGCTTTTGCAGCGGGAACTGACAGAGGCACAGATGGAGCTGAGGACACCAGGTCACATCAGGCCAGAGTTCTGCAACACTCAGCATTGTGTTCTGACCTCGAGCCACCCAGGAATCCAGAGCTGTTTGTGCTGTCTGTGCTGCAGGATCTGCACAGGGAGGGGCAGAAACGCTCATTCCATCATCCTGAACAACTGGAGCCAAGGCACTTCTTCACTTGCAGAGAGAAGAAACAACCTTGAAGCCAAGGACCAGCTTAGCCTTGAAGGAAAAGCTCAGAACTGACTTTCCAGGGCCCCCCCGGCAGCCAGGGAGGTGCAGGCCCTCAGTGAAAGCAGAGCAAGCCTGTGTCTCAAGGACCTTGATCCCCCAGGGGAGTGAATCAAGTCAGCTCAGGAAGAACTGGGCAGTTTGCTTGATATGTCAGGAAAAGCACAAGATAAAAACACCAGGTTGTGCCAGCTGAGAGGGCACAAACTCCTTCAGCCACAGTTTTGGAAAACCTGGCAGCTGGGGATGGCTGCATGGGAATGCAGCACAGGATTCCCTGATTTCAGTCACACCTGCAACTGCTGCGGCACAAAAATTGGGTTGGGTGGCTCAGAAAGTTTAAAAGCAAACCATAAATTCTGGGAATATCTTTTTGAGGATTTTGTAATTTTTTTTAAACTTTTTTTTTTTTTTCTCAAGAGAACAGGAAAGACAGCACATGGGTCTGGTTTGAGTGAGAGCATTTGGATAGTGAGGCACAGTAGACAGGAGGAGGAGAGGGGCAAAGGTACAGGAGAAAACAGAGGGTTTGGCTGCAATTAATGCTTTACATTCTTTCACACATCACTTGCTGGCCGCAAAAATGTCCACCCACCTCAGGGGAGTTTTTCCAGGTGTTTTTTTCCCAGGCCTGGGTTCCTGGACAGGCTTTTTTCAAGAGGGAAGGATAGGGAAATCCCAGGCAGACTTACTCATGCTTCTTCAAGTTACCAAAATTAGGACAGATAAATTCCAGCCTGAGGGATCAACTGATAAGGCATCACAGGAAGCACAAAATTCAAATTAGCATCCGCAGAAGATCCTGGACTTTTGTATCCTGCATGGAGCTGTGAGGGGCTCTGCTGTGACCTCCAGAGCTGGAGGAGGAGCAGGAGCTGATGTCAGGTCCCACACTGCCCAGGGAGACAGGGATAGACCAGCAGCTCCACATCTGCAACTGGAGAATTCAAAATGTGCTGAGGAGGGCTGGTCCTTCTGCAGGCACTTCCTGGGGATGGCTACGAGTCCCCTGAGGGAGCTCTAGATACAGACACTAAAATAATACCTGATATATATCGATAAACTGAATTGATGAGGGGAAAGTGTCAAGGGGAAGTAAATGAGTTTCCAGATTAGTTTATTACATCATTAATCTGCACACTCTAGTTTCAGTGCTGGCTGCTTTCCACGTGCCTCTAACCCATACCACCTGGAAATCAATCCATCTGAGCAGTGACTGATCTCCCCACCCTGCCCCAGGCTGGCAGCTTTCAGATGCAGCTGCCCACAACTTTGCACCTAAATCCAGACGTTTTAGGAACTGAAGCACATCTCCTACAGAGGAATGGTGTTAAATTGGTGCAATCTCTGAGAGCTGAGTACTCCCAGCTAGAGCGGCTCAGTGCTGGCCAGGGGGAAGCTCCAGCTGGACCCTTGACGGGGACGAGTGACAGAGGACAGGAAAAGTGAGCCCGAGAGCCCCGAGCAGAGTCCTGTGTCTCTGCCTAAACCACGCTCTGTCCCGGGGGTCAGCGGCACCAGCTCTGCAGCCTCTACCCGACCCACTTTGGTGCTGCACTTCCACAGCTCCAGCAATTTCCCCAAAGTTTTCCATAAACCTCACTCTCCGCAGCCAGCTCCACACCCTGCCCGAGGAAGGCTGGGAGAACCGAGCACCGCTGTCTCCTTTCTGCCCGTGTTTTGCATGTTTGAAACCTCTTATCGTGCTTCACCTGAAACTTCTCCCCGGGCTCCATCGCTGCCGTCCCGCGCTCCCCGTTCCCGGCAGGATGCTGGGGGCACAGCACCGCGGTCTCCCTCCCTCCGTGCCCGAGAGGTGCCCAAATATGGTGCCACACTGCTCCAGCGTGGCCCGGCATGACTTCATCCCTTGCATATGCAACACACCTATTTATACATTTTAATGGCTGTTTGCCGTTCTCGGGCCCCGGGGTGTTATCCCTCCTGTGGAGTGTGAGGGCTGCGATGCCCTGGGGCTTGTTTTCCTTTCAGCCCTTCACCCTCCCCATCCTGGAACGTGCATGTGCTCACTCCCACCCTCCTCTGCAGCACCTTCTTTCAGACCTTTCCTCCAGTTTATGATTTCCATCCCAAGCCTGTCTCCTGCAGTGCCCTCTGCTCCCCTTCCCTCCAAATTCCATGGGCAGACAAACCATGTCTGTCTCTGTCTGACTTTGTTCTCCCGCCATTTATGGAATATTTATTTTTCACAGCTCTGGAAAACTCTTTCCAGTTCATCCCAATAACTATTAACAGCTATTCTCTGAATATCCTGTAAGAGAAATAAACCAGCTTCTATGGTTACAACTATTTCTGAAAAATGTTGGATGTAATTTCTCCCATCTCTTCAGGATGCTCACACCTCTTCACTCCTGTATTTGCCTGTCCCTCCTCCTCCTTCCCAAGGACAGGGGGTGCTCGTCCTCCCTCCACCTTTCCAGGACTCATCCCATCGCTGCAGGGTCTCAAAAGCCACTGCAGACATTCCCTGTGCACCCTTGGAGGAACTGCAGCCCTCACCCACCCGGGCTGTCCTTGCTCTTTTCCCCTCTGCCGCAGCCCTGACCTTCCCTGCCACCACTGGGATCAAAATCTGCTTTTCTGGTGGCACCTCACCTGTTGGTGATGACCACAGGAGTCGGAAAGAAAGCAACAAATCTCTTCTAGGGATTGGCAGCAGCTTTTCCTTGCCCTGAGCACAGGACGAGTCACGGTGTACACGGAGATGGGATCCCTCCGCATCCCTCCATTTGCCTCTCTCTGCAAACACTGTTCAGGTGCCCTGGGCCAACACCACAGATCCTCAGGGACAGCCAGAAGCCTCAAGAGAGAGGACAAGGTCCTGCTGGGTGGGCACACAGCAGCCCCAGCAGCACTCGGGGAGCTCAGGGAGCGGGCAAGCCCAGCAAGGCTGGGGTGAGGCTGTGCTGGGTAACAGAGCTCTGCTCCAGGGCCATCACACCCTCCCATGGTGCAGGGAAACCCCAGCAGGACTCAGCCTGGCAGCCAGGCCGGCCCCACCAGCCAGCACCTCCTCTGGAGGCAGCTTCAGACAGGCTGCTTTGACTAAGGGAGGCTGCTGGGGATGAGGTCCTTTTTAGGAATATTTAAATCCAAAGCTCTTCTCCCCGAGGCAGCTGAAGTTATCCAGAGCTCCTGCAGAACGTGCACCCACCCACCTTCCTCTGGCTGGAGCTGGGCCATGTCCAAGGAGGAGCACAGGGCACACTACAGTCATGCTCCCCATCCCTGGTGCAGGAGTGTCCTGGGATCCCCAGCTCCTGCCTGGGGTGCTCCAAACCCACAGCTCATAATCGCTGTATGAAATAAAACCAAGCCCTCCCAACTCACACACCAGAGCAATTTGAGCTCCTGCCCACGGGACCCCCTGTCCTGAATCCAACCCTGGGAAAGCTGCAGCACAGACTGGCCAGGGGGGTCACAGTCTGTGCTCTCACGACATGAACTATTTCCAGTTCCCTCTTACCTTCTCCTTCACTGCCCTGCTCTTGTTGGCAGCACTCTCCTGACTACAGAGCTGTTTGGAATCACCCAGCACCTTCCCCAGGGCAAATGCAAAAAGGGAATTTGGTCCAAACTCCACTGTGGCTTTGGGATGCAGGTGCAGGGTGCAGAGCACCTGTGTGTGTCCCCACGAGCCCCAGCCAGCAGTGACAGGGAACAGCCATCCCAGTGGTGCTGGAACTGCTGAACCAGGGGATCTGGTGTCTGCAGCAGGGTGGGAGTAGCCTGCCACAAATCACTGCTCCAAGCACAACAGAGACGTGCCCTGACTCAAGAAGAGCTTTTGCCAGCTGAGGAAGCCTTTGGGGACAACCTGAAGAGTCATTTGAGCTGGGATTTGAGTCCTGCATCTTATCTTCTGGCAGGAAAAGTCCTCTGCATAGCCTGGAGGTTCCTGTGCTGTCTGACTGGAGCCTCCAGAGGCTGAGGGATGAGGTGATCCCCATGCAGCAGCAAGCTGAGCCCCACTTCTGTGCACTGAGAGGAGCTTTGTGAGACACAAAGGTGTTCCAGGTGCACGGAGCACTCAGGAAAACTCAGGCTCAGGGAATGGCTAGGAGCCCTGATTTAGGGCAGGACAGTCTTAGAGGGGTGGAAACAAACTCTGCAGATGCTCAGCTCCATTCAAAGTCTCCCTCCCCTCTTGCATAGGATGATGGTTGGTGTGGAGGCACCCAAGGACCTCTGGCACAACCAAACACCCAAGGGTGGGTATTTATGAACAAAAAATATCTTTGAAACAATCAGAACTAACATCTACCCCTCTCCCAGCTGGAAGAAGAGGGGAATTCTGATCCCTGAGTTGTTTCTTACCCAGGACAAAAGCAACCCAAATGTCTTAGCAGTAAATTAAACTTATTGCTTAAGTGAAGCTCTCTGAGCTGTGGAAACCAGCTCCCACACTTGAGGACACTTGAATTTAGGAAGTGGTTTGGATGGAGGAGCTGTGCAGCACCCAGCTTTTGGCACTGCTGCACTGTGTGGGCTTGGGACTGGGTTTACCAGGGGCACACCTGGAGCTGCTGCACCCATGGTCTGCAAAAAACACTCCACAAAGCTCTGGCCTTGCTCCCAACCTGAGTCACTGGGAAGAACAGGCGTGGCAGTGCAGCCACATGGCTCCAGAAGAGAAATTTTGGAGGAAATCCACATTTCAGTCAAATGAAAGAAAGGTATTTAAAATTATTTTATTCAGGATAGTTTGGGTTTATTCCTGACAATAGCTCTGGAAGCTGGAGTATGTGACTGAGTCTTTGGAGACCAAGAGTTGGAAAGAGGTGAATCAAACCCCCAGTGCAAACATCCACAGGGTTTCTTGTCTGGGAATTCACAGCAAGCTGTAGAAATCTTATACAAAACCACAATCTGAGAAAACGGTGTCATAAATACCATAAACACTGCTGTGTGCTCTTCCCGAGCTGCTCCCAGGCCACATCTCACCTGGGGCTCAATGGCAAAGAGCCTCTTCTTGGCCTCTCAGGACTGGGAACAAGCCCAGGATTCCACTCCATCAGCACAAACTGTCTTTTCCAGTGTGTGCTGCTTAATATCCATCAATTGCTGCTTTGAGTTTTCTAGATAATGCCCGACCACGGTGACGTGTCCACAGAGGCAAAAAGCAGAAGAGCTCTGAGGATGAGGTGTCACCAGCAGACCTGAAACAATCCAGAGGTTATTTCTGCACCGTCTGGCACAGCTGAGCAGTCTCTGAGGCGAGCCCAAACACACTTGCAGGGCAGAAATCCCACTGCAGGTGCCAAAGGTGAGCTCAGGGATGAGCTCAGAAGACAACAGCTCAGGAACAGGTCCAAAAAGTGTCTCCAGAGGATGTGGTCACGTAGGAGCTGGGGAAGGCAGGTCTGCACATTTGGGGGGCAGGAGCCACAGACTGTCCCAGTGCCAGGTGTCCAGCCCTGCCTCTGCTCTGCACACACCAGCCAGGACAAAGAATAGCAAAGAGCTGTGGGCCTGGAGAGAGTGAGACACGTGAGGTGGCATATTCTGCAGGGACAGTGACCCAGGGATTGTTTCATCCTGTTTATATCCTGCAGCTTTTGATGCCATCTCAAAACTCCTTAATGACAAGAATCCCAAATGAGAATGTTAGGAACAAAGCATCTTGCAGTTACTGGGAGGTGGCTCCAGCTTCCTTGCCCTTCGTTTTTCACATAACATCAGGAAAAAGTTAAGTCTCTGGAGTGGAACAGGGACCAGGTTGTCCAGGCTGCCACCCCTCTGCCTGGATCAGGGCAGAGCCAGCACAGGGCTGAGAAAGGAGCACAGCCTGCTGTAACACACTCCTCACAAGCACAGAGCTCTGCAAATCCCGAGAGCAGGGCTTGGTCTCTCAGTAAATCCCTACAGGAGGTTGACTTTGGCCACAACCTGTTTGCAGCCCATGCTGGAGTACTGCTTGTCCCCTGTAGTGTAGTAACTGAGCTGATTTGCCAAATTCTCTATGCGCTTCTGGTCGGGGTAGAGCCCCTCCCTCCTCATCTGCTCCAGGAAGCAGTTTATGACGTGAGACTTCTCCAGAAGGACAAAGGGGATGATGTCTGCAGCCTTCCACAGAGGGTGGACACTGACCAGGACTGGCTGGATGATGCTCAGCAGCTCTTCAGCTCCCCGTTGCTGATGCAGGAGCTCAGTGGATGCATTCTGGATAACGAACTTTGTAATTTCAGCACCTCCCAGGTTGCTTATTAAGATGTAGATGGCATTGAGGAACTCGTTGGTTTGATTGGGTTCAAAGAATCGGCTGAGAGTGTCCAGCAGGATGGGAGACATGAGCTCAACCTCATCCAGAATAAACAGGGGGGTCTTTTCCTCTATTTCAGCTCTGGTAACCATGTCAGAGATCTTCTTAGACAGATCTATTTCACACGTGAGGGGAGCCACCCCGCTGGGGCAGTGATGCATCGCAAAGTACTGCAGCACAAAGTCATTGTCCATGACAGAGCGAAAGTGTTTGGCCAGCACCCAGCCAACGTGGCTCTTCCCAACCCCTGCTGGGCCATTCAGAGAGATCACCAGAGGCTTGTTGTGGACATGGGTAGCCAGATAGTCTTTCAGTAACTCCACAATACTGTCCACAGCAACCTTCTGCCCAAAGACTTCCCGGTGCATGGTTTTCTCCAAACCATCGAGGTCGTATTTCTGGAGGTTATCGTCCAGGTTCTCTATTGCATTGAGAATCTGGAAGAAGATAATGGCAATGAGCAAGAGGAGGCAGCGCTTTGCCTTGCTTTTCTCCTCTGCTGGGAGGTATTTTTTTGTTTTATCTGGGTAGAGGACCATCCTGGATTTCCTCTGGCTCTTTTTCCGCCTGCACTTTTTCATGGAGTAATGTTCCACAGACGTGTCAAAGGTGAAGTACTGGGAGCTCTCAAAGCCAGACTGATTAAATAAGGACATGGAAGGGCTGTACAGGGAAGTTCTGTTCAGGGACAGCTGCCTTTGAAGCAGCCTGGTGTGGACAAACTCCGCAGACTTTTCCCGGGGGAGCTCTAAATGCAGACGGCTTTTCTTCAGCCCCCGGTAGCGCCGGCGCAGGCGGATGATGGCCCGTAAGGGAGAGGAAATAGAAGTTATTTTCTTGGAAGCAGCAGGAATTACAGCATCTGGTACTTCCTCTGCGTCACTCTCGGAGCAAGACGCCTCTTCTTTTGCACCACAGGGCATTTCCCCTTCCCTGTCGCTATCAGTGACAGGAATCTCCCCTTCCCCATTGCTGTCCATCTCCCCTTCTCTGTCACTGCCACTGCCAGGAATTTCCTCTTCCTTGTCACTGCCACTGCCAGGAATTTCCCCTTCCTTGTCACTGCCACTGCCAGGAATTTCCTCTTCCTTGTCACTGCCACTGCCAGGAATTTCCCCTTCCCCATCGCTGCCACTGTCCAGTGTCTCTCCTTCCACACTGCCCTCAGTGAAGACAATTCCTGGGTCACAAGGAGCCTCTTCTTTTGTGCTGCTCTCAGCACATGACACCTCTCCAACATCCTTCTGTGCTCCAGACGTGTCTCCTGTGGGATTGCTCTCCATGCAGGGCATCTCCTCCTCCAGATCCCTTAGGATACTTTTTCCATCCACCTCAGAGCAGGGCAGCTCTTCTTCCATCTTGTCTGCTTCTTACAGCCCGTTCACATCATCTTCTTTCTAAAAAGAAAAGGAATGATGTAAAATCAACCTTCCTAACATTAGACAAGAGACCAATAACAGTGGAATTAGACAGATATCCCCCTTACTAAGGGGCAGAAACCTGCAGCAATCAGCAATGGCAAGGTGGCAGACTTTCAGACCTAAGCTAACTTTCTGGATGATGGGACAGATGTGCAAAAAACTACAGATGAAATTCAGTATAAATTAATGCAAATTGATGTTATAACACAAATCCAACCCTACCTTGAGATGCAGAAGGGAAGGTTAGAGCTGGCTGGGGCCAAAGCCAGAGGCTCTGCTGCAAGAAGGAGGAGAAGCAGGACAGCAAGACAGACTGACCCATGCTCTGAACCACAGCTGCCCAGCCCTCTCTCCCTATACCTGCTAAATTTAAGGAAGACACAAAGCCCCACCTCTGTGCCAGCACATGCACACAGGCACGTACACACCCTGTGGGAAGTCACCCGTCCACCCACAGACACCTCTCGGGGTGTGGGAGTAACTTGCTGTAGTTGCCATCGTGGCTGTGGTGGCATCTCCTGGGGGAGGATTTTCCTGGCTGTGCTGGTGGATGTGCCTGGCAGGGAGGTGAGAGCTGTCCCTGGATGGGAAGGCTCAGAGGGGCTGCAGAGAACCAGCCTGGCTGTGCCTGAGCCCGCCAGCAGCACGTGGCTGTGGGGAGAGGAGTGGGGCAGCCCCACAGAACCCCAACCCTGCCACCCCTGGGTCCTTCCCTGCCCTGTGTGCACACACACCCCTGGACACACCAGAGGGACACAGGGGCTGCCACGTGAGAGCTGCACAGGAGAGCTCAGGGACGTGGTCATTCTGGGATAACCATCTGAATGGACAAACCTCAGCTGGCAGGCAAGGAGGAGAGGCCAGAGAGATGTGACAAGAGGCACAAAATGTGACAAGAGCCAGCAGGGATGCCCCTGGGAGAACACAGCTCTGCAGGGCTGGATGCAGCTCCATGACCACCTCCAGGTGCTGCCCTGGCCCTGCCGGGCACAAGGCTGGAGGTGGCAGAAGCTGTGTCACGGTGGGAGGGCACTTTTCTGACACCTCAGGGCTGCAGCAGCGCTGACACAAGGGACAGGTTGCTGCTGTGCCACTGCCAGCCCCAGAGCAGGGAGCCAAGCACGGGCAGCGTGAGGAAAAGCCACTTTCATCAGCCATCCCTAAAAAATCAACACTGGGTCTTGCCAAAAGCACCATGACTTTGGAGAGAACAAGGAGCTCTGGAAGTTTGTTATTAACTCGCTCCAGCTCAGCAGGAAGCCACCAAGCAGCACAAAGTCACGCTCTGGACAAGGTTTTACTTCCCCTGCCTCCGTCACCCACCGAGCCCAAGGGCGCTCCAGGAGCTGTGTGGGGCCACAGGCGGTGGAAAATGCTCCCTCTGCCTCCCTGCTTCACCCCACACCCTTCCTGGCTACTCTGAAATGCAAAGCTTCACTTCCATGCCGTGCACAAGTTGATTTTGGGACCATGTGCGCCCAGCTGTCATCACTGGAGCTGCCACTGCTGTGCAGTAATTAACCCCGAGTGCTAATTGCTGACCTAATTCCTGACCCTGTGCAGGGCTCGGTGTGCAAAGGCAGAACCAGCCAGACGAGATCTGCCAAGGAGGTCCTGAGGTGACACCAGGAAGAAAGGCTGGATGCCACCATCACTGCGATGCCACCCAAAGGATGCCACTGGCAGCCCTGGGCTGTCCCCCACACCACCCTGGAGTCACATCCTTGCTCCTTTCCATCCTGCCTTGCCTATCGAGTGCCTGCAGGTCCCAAAGGGACAACTGTCCCCAAAGCCACCGGGGAGCAGCCCCTGCAGCTCAGACCAGCACGGACTCAAGGGATCAGGGACACCACAGAGCTCAGTCAGGGGTGAAAAAACTCTCCAGGCTCTGACACACATCTCCACAAACACAGGGTGAAGTTCTTCTCAGCACCAAGTCCTTGCAGGTGAAGAGGGGGTTGGTTAAATGCCAGGGAAGATGCTATGGAAATTTACAGGAAAAGTTGTAGAGAACAGAAGGGTCACAGAATCGTGGAATAGTTATGGCTGGATGGAAGCTTCAAAGACCACCCTGTTTCAAACCCCTGCCATGGGCAGGGACACCTCCCACTAGCCCAGGTTACTCCAAACCCATCCAACCTGGCCTGGATCACCACTCTGGGCAACCCATGCCAAGGCCTCACCACCCTCATTCTCAGAAACTTCCTTATATCTAATCTAAAGCCACTCTCTTCACGTTCAAAACCGTCACCTCTTGTCCTGTCATAAGAAGACCTGAATAAAATTTTCTCTCTCTCTTTTTCATAGGCTCCCTTCAAGGCCTGGGAGGCTGCTCCTGGCAGGGGAACACAGGACACCCCAAGCACTCCCCATGGATGTTGCCAGGCCACAGCCAGGTGCTGCTGCAGCTAAAACATGAAGTGATCTGGCTGCTCACAGCCCAGAGCCTGCTCTCCCACTGCCATGTCCACGCAGAGAGCCCAAAACCCCTACAAGAGCTGTGGGGAATAGTGAGGACTGAGTGCTCAGTAGCTGCGAGATGTCCAAGATCCTCTTTGCCAAAAGCCCACCAGCACATCCATCCCACTCACGTGGGATGCCCAACCCTCCAGATGAGCCAAGGAAGGCAGGGTGAAAGGACAAAACCCCATCCTGAGCAAGGAATCTGTACACTCATGAATATAATAACCCTGCTAATGCCATGACTCAGTCTCTAATACCTGCTGGTATTTACACAGGTCTGGAAGTTTCTAAGAGCACCCCCTGCACACAGCGTCGGGTCAGGGCTGGGCAGGAGGCTGGGCCAGCCTGCAGTCAGCCACTTTCAGCAGCTTCATTCAACGTTTGGTGAAAACAACAGGAAATAGAACCTGGGAATTCAGTCTTTAGCATCCCAATGCTCGTGTAAACACTGCTGATTGCTGTTCTGTGCCGAGCCTGGACACCCCAGGAAAACTTGCACTTGGAAACACTCCTGGGAAGCCTCCAGCTTTCCTGCTGTAGCTCTTGCAGTGTTTGCATTCATGAACCCTGCTAATCCAAAACAACATTTCCACAACAGAGGAGCCTGTGTGGGCAGCTGGAGGCAGCCTGGGAGAGGGGAGCAGGACAGGGACAGCCCCCGCACAGGCGGCAAAAGTCCCTGGTGGCAGGAGAGGCCAGGGAGAACCGTGGTCTTGGTTAAAGTATCCCCACCTGGGGAGGCTGCGCCCCAAACTCAGCCTCTCTGGATGAGCAAAGCTGCTGGGAAAGTGGAACAGCTGGGAAAATCTAAAGATTGATATCCCCTCACCCCCAGCTGGAGCCAAACCCTCCATCCCAAAGGGAGCATTTCCATGGGGAAGGTGGCACAAAGCAGCCCCTTGCTGTGGGAGCTGCAGATAAAGGGATCAGTGGCTGCGAGGAGAAACCGGGAATGTCAGAGGGGCCAGCACGGCCCCGGCCTCCCGAACTGCAGCTGCCCGGGGGCCCCGTTTGGGAACAAACTGAGCAACGCGGTTTGATTCACGGCCGGAGCTCGGCGGGTGCAGGCGCCCACCCTCCCCGAACACAGGGTGACAGGGGTGACAGGGGTGACAAGGATGACAAGGATGACAAGGATGACAAGGATGACAGCCAGCAGCCTCCCCGACAGCCTGGTCGCCACCAAATCCCAACAGCCCAGCGCCACGTTTTGCCAGGCCCCAAAGCCACGTCCGAAGGGAAGGACAGCAAGCGGAGGGGAAGAGCGTGAAGCATCCCAAACCATCGGGAGCAGGAGCATCCCTGAAAAACCGAGGCGGCTTTTGGTGGAAAGGAGCGACTGGGGACGAGCAGGAGGAGGTGGCAGGGATGGAGCTGGAAGTGGCCCCGGGGTGCCTGGGTGACCGCTGAGGAGTGGGGAGCAGGACGGGGGAGCCGATGCCAGCGCAGTTACCCGCGGTGTCCTCTCGGCGCCGGTCACCGGCGCTTCCCTCCGCCCGCTGAGCGCAGCCTCCGGCCTCGGACGGGCCGGCAGCTCCTCTGTCGCCGCTCTCATCCGTACTGAAACCAGCCCCGGAGAGGAAATGGTGAGGAGGAGTGGCCCTGGGCGGCACTTCCTTCTCGCCGTGCCATGGGATGGCCGCTGCCGGCCCGTTCCGTGTCCCTCTCCTGCCCAGAGCCCTCCCCGGCCGCTGCCGTCACGGCGGCACCGTGCGAGCAAACACGGCCGGGACGGGGCAGCGGGTGAGATCATCGCCCGGCCAGCCCCGAGAGCCCGGGCAAAACATCCCCACCCTCCGCGGTGTCCTTAGTCATTAGCCCGGAACCCGTCACCCTAAAGGTCAAAGCGGTGACCAAGAGGGGTTAATTGGAGCTGACGTGGTGCTTAAGTGCTTCCCCTTGCCGACAAGAGAAACAGGGAGAAAATCGAGTCAGTCTGAGGGGAAGGAGTGAGTTCATAAAAAGTAATAAGTCTGGAAAAAAACAGCAAGTCCGGAGTATCTGGCTGGACCCTGGGCAGGTCCTGACTGCCACTCGTGCCCTGCTGTCCCCGGCCCTCCCGGAGCTCTCGGCCCTTTGGCTGTTCTGTCCAAGCAGCACGGGGACACGGGGACAGCCAGGGCCGAGGCTGCGCGGCGGCCGTGGGACCAAGTTCTGGTGTGGGCACAAAAACTCCCCGGGGAAATCCACTTTATCCCTTCAGAGCGGGAAGCAGCGGGGGTTTTCCTCACCCAGCAGTGCAAAAGTTCATCACGGTGGCTCCTCCTCACTTGCACTCCCTTTTCCTTCAGCCCTGATGAACGCCCTGGCACGTCCCACCTCTCGCCTGCACTCACACAACCTGGCCGAGAATTTTTCCATCAAAACAAGTGCATTTGGTAAAGCCAAAGAAGCCCAAAGTGAGCTCTTCTTGGTATATCAAGCTCCTATTTTTTGATAGCCCTCAGCTGGAACCTGCACCCTGTGAGACCAGCTGCACAGGACCAAAAATAAACTTCCCCAATTTTGGGACCCCCCCCAAATCTGAGGCGTTTGGTGCATCACAGTGCAGTTCCCACCCTGGCTGTGATGCACACCATTCCCCCCTACTTCAGGGGAGGGCATTCTCTGAGCAAATCTCCCCGGCCTGGACCCACAAAATCTCCCCAGCCCCGTGCCAGGCAGCTGCATGTGCCTCTGCTGTGGCCAGCGGGATTTGCTTAACAAATCCTTGCAAATGTGGGGATTTCTGTGTCAAGAAGACACAGGGGCCCAGCTGGAGGTGACACTCAGCAGCTTCAGGGTCAGGAAGCCAGGCAGGGCTGAGCTGAAGCAGAGATCCCATTAAGAGGAGCTTGGCAGGTGTTTTGGGAGCAGCCATGAAGAGAGATGCACTTCTGGCTAATTCAGAAGAGCTTCCCCCAAGAAGAGTGGCTGGCAACCATTAAAAAAAACCCAAAACACAGTGCCCCCTGAAGCTCTGAAAGATTCAACTTCAGAGAAGCAAAAAGCTGCCACCCCCTTCAAGGCCTGCTAGTGAACCTCAACAGCCCAACAAAACTGTTCTGCTCTAACTGGGAAGGAGTTCAAGCCATTTCAGCACTCCATGGGCTGCTGGGGGTTATGGGGGGGCACAGAAAACCCCCAGAACAAGATAGGAAAACCAGGGACGGTGGAAGATGCACAGCCTGCCCTGGAAACGGGGGGCTCTAAACTCCTCCTGAGCTGGAGACAGAGAGTGACAACATCCAGGTGACAGTGGGGATGTGGGACTGACGTGCCTTGGACCCCCATGGTGCTGGTGAAAAAGGATGACACGTGGGGATGAGGACCTGGAGAGGCAGCTTGGTCATACAGGAGACAAGGTGATGCAGGGCAGTGGACACTGTCCTGGTGTTGCTGCCACCCCAAAAATCACAAGCTGGGTCTGAAACAGCCACCAAAAAATGCTGGGGAGCACCTGGGGAGGGCAGGGGCATCGATGGCACCAGGAGGCATCTGCTCCATGTGGGGACAAGGAAGACAGGATGATGGAAAACCTGCTTGTGGTCCCAGCGCAAATATCCCCTTGAGCTCCTCCTCGCCGTGGTCTGGGGGCTGTGTGTGTCCCCCTCCACCCTCCATGGTGCTTTGGGAACCTCCAGCGCCCCAAATTGGAGACAAGCTGCTGTGTCCTGTGGGGAGGGGAGACACTCGGGGGTCATGCAGGCACAGAGGTAATGTTTTTTTTGTGGGAGGTTGTTTTTCGTGGGGGGCACTGCCATGGAGGGGCTGCCTGCAGGTGAGGGATGTGTGGGCTGTGGACACGGGGGAGCTGTGTGGGGGCACATCAGGGCAGTGAGGGGGGGGCAGTGCATGGGAGGCCATGTGGGAGCAAACTGGGACCACCAGCCCTGTCCCCCCAGGGCCCTGAGGCCACAGCCCTGTCCCCCCAGGCCACCAGCCCTGTCCCTCAGGGCCCTGAGGCCACCAGCCCTGTCCCCCCACGGCCCTGAGGCCACAGCCCTGTCCTTCCCATCCCCCCTGTCCCCGTCCCCCCCGTGTCCCTGCGGGTGCAAGGCCCGCCCCCCTGGCTGGGCCCCACGGGGAGGAAACGGGTGCAGGGCCAGGATGGGGACGAGAGGTGGCACAGCCCTTCCTGTGGCCACAGATGCAAATCCTGCACAAACACAGCCTCTCCCACACCGAGACAGGGGAGAGAATGGCCCAGGGAGAGGGGCACGGTGCCCTGAGCTGAGATTTGGTGCCAGCCTCTGACTGGTACCCGCTGCTTTGGGCTTGGTACCCACCAGGAGGCCTCGCCAGAGCTCGGGTGGCACCAACTCATGTGACAATTTTAGGGTTTTCCTTCAAGTTTTTGCACATTGCCTGTTTAGCCAGAACATTTCTAGGGCTGAGGAGCATCCCGGACATGGGCAAATCCTCTGTATGCCCTGGGAAACCAGAATTAGGTGAATGAAGCAGCCAGGGTCCCTTTGGGGAAGCTGTGGGGTGCTCAGAGCTCAGAATGGGTCCAGAGTGAGGCCCAGCAGCTCCAGGATGCAGTGTACCATACTTGCAGCACTGGCATTATCCAGAGAAACTGCAAAAAAAAGAGGAAAACTGGTAAAAAAAGAAACTAAAAGCAGCTGAAGAGGTCCCAGGCTTGTGGGGCCAGCAGGAAAATGGATGTGAAGCCTGCAGCAGACAGGGAGCCCTGAAACTAAAAGTGAGAGGCTGCAAGTGAAGGGGAAATGGGGCCAGGGTTGGGACACAGAAACCCAGAAACCCCTGAGGATCCCCATGGGCCAGGCCCTCCTGCAGGCCCTGACAGGGAAGAATAAAAGAATATCCTAAAACACTCTGATCCATGGTGGGCAGGACCCACACACGGGGGTCAGTAGCCCCTGAGTAGCACAGATGCGGAATCCAGTCCTGGGGGGTCATTCCCAGACCCAAAAATCTTCTTTCCAAGCATGGATTTCTCCTTTTGCAGTGTGACTCCCCCAGCACCACAGCCACATCAGCTCTGGACTGGGCTGGTGGGTGTTTTTTTCCCCTTTTACATCACCCACCTTGGGTTATCTGCCCTGAATTGCTGCTGCTGATCCCTGGGCTCCCTCTGAACCGTCAGCCCTCCTGAATCCTAAATCCAGTGTAAATCCCCTGGATACATTCTTGGGGCCATCAAGCCAGACCCCTCACTTTTCCCAATTTAAGTCTTAGCAAAAATTTCCAGCCTCTGTGAGCAGCTTTAACACGTCCTAAATAACCCAAACAATTTATCCCTGGGCTGGGGAACGTCCCCCGCAGGGACGCCGCATCCTGCCTGGGTTATCGTGACCCTTCCAAACAGTTTATAAATAGACCAAGGTAAATGAGGGGAGGGCTCTGTGTCACAGGATTTTTATCTCATTTCTTGTTTTCAAGCCATTTAAGGGGTGCTGGGTCAGATGATCGCTCCTAAAACCCAAGCTGAATCAGCTGCTTCTTTCTCCTCCAGCTGAGCTCCATCCCTACCTCGCTAAAACAGTAAAAAAGGTAAAAGCTAAGAAAAGTGGGTTTGGCAGGCTCAGCCCCTCATCTGTGGGGCCAAAGGGAAGGTCATGGCCATGGCAGGAGGCACCATTTAGGCCCAGCACCAGGCAGTGGGAGAGGGCAGGGACCAGCACTGCTGCTCCTGGGAAGTTGTGGCTCACACTGCTTTGGAAAGCAGAAGGGGTACATCTGGAAAAAAATGGAAAATTTGGGAAATAATGTGGAAAATACACAGCGGAGTGAGTGCCTGCAGCACTCCTCCTGCCACCAACAGTGTCCCACCACCAGCATCCCCCAGGGCCATCGAGATCACCTCAAGTCACAAGTGGTGACTGGAGAAAATCACTGTTAACACCTTCCCAAGGTCCACAGCAGCGTCTGAATCATCCACCAAGGGCTCTGTAAAACACTCCCAAAGAACTGGAGCCATCCCCAAGCATCCAAGGAGTAAAGGAGTGTCCCAGGCCAGGCTGGATGGGGCTTGGAGCAACTTCAGCTAGTGGAAGGTGTCCCTGCCCGTGGAAGGGGGTGGAATGAGATGAGCTTTAAGGTCCTTTCCAACCCAGGCCATTCTGTGAGTCTATGGCTCTATGATTTTATGTGCACTTTTGAGCTGTAAATATGTCTGTCTTTCTTTCTTTCCTCTGCAGTGGCAGTGATTTGCAAAGGTGACACTGCCCCTGGCCAGCAGACACAGCTCCAGCCTGAAGCAACAGGGCTGCACAGCAAGTGGCACAGGGAACAGTACAAAGGCCTTTTTTTACTGCTTCCTCTGTTCACTCTGAAAAAAAATCACATTTCCAGCTTGTTTCAATTAACTTTAAGGCTATTCTATTCCATGAAGGCTGAAGCAGTCATGAAACCAGAGTTTTTCCTGTTGTAACACTTTCAAACAACCACGCCACAGCTCAGCTGGTGGCTCTGGCTCCACCACGCCAGGACCTCCCGTGGGCAGAGAGGTGACTCCAGGTCCCCACAGTGCCATTGCTCATCCTCTGGCTCAGGATGGACAAACTCATCACACCCCACGGGTCCAGCCCTTGTGGCAGTGTGAGGGAGCTGGGAAAAGTCAGGATGGGAATGATGCTCATCCCCTGCCCTTCCTGGGCACAGCCATGGCTTTGGGAAGGGCTGGGAGTGTCCCTCATCTCATCCCAGAGTCTGGGAATGGGATACAGGACACACTCCCTGCCCCACAGCCCCTGCAGTGGGGGTGAGGAAGCACCACAGAGCAATAAATCCACCTGCACAACACATAAATAAATCAATATTTTTACATCCGTAAGCAAAGCAGACGCAGCCACAGCCCTGAGTCACCCTGGACCATGTCCCAGCAGTGTCTGGGCTCTGTGGTGAGTGGGGACAGCCCTGCTGCCAGCTCTGCTCCAGAGCAGCTGCTTTGATCTCCCCACATCAAAAGGAGCCTTTTCACTGCTCCCTCACAGCCACAGCGCACCCAGACACTCCTTGGGACACTGTGGGACAGGGCTGGCACACCCCAGACACTGTGGGACGGGGCTGGCACACCCTGGGCAGACACTGACCCCACTGCCAGCCCTTCCACATCTTTCCACGTGCTCAGTATTCTTTAGTGAAAAAAAATGTAATAAAGAAAAAAGAAAAAAGTGGAGAGGAAAGGAAAGGTTCCTTGGTCACTCAGGAATGGATGTTCATCCTTTCCCTGCTGATGCCATCATGGATTTGCTGCCCTTTGGGA
Organism: Bombycilla garrulus; assembly: GCA_013400315.1. Classification (NCBI taxonomy): domain Eukaryota; kingdom Metazoa; phylum Chordata; class Aves; order Passeriformes; family Bombycillidae; genus Bombycilla; species Bombycilla garrulus. The sequence continues at coordinate 34,917 of VXBU01012588.1, read as the reverse complement.
TTTTTTTTTTGGCTTTACCTGAAGTAATCACAGACTGGGGTTTATTCAGTTATCACCAGATCCTCTTCAGCACAAGGAACCTTCACAACAGGATACACCAGGCTCCCAGTGCCACACCCCTGCCAGCCTGGAGCAAGTGCCCCAGGGGGATCAAGAAATTGTGCTTGTGTGAGGAAAACACCAACGTGCCCAAGGCGGGGAGAGCTGCTGCACCCTGCTGCCTGCAGCTGCAGGAGGGATGCCACAGGGATTTGTGGGCTTTAGGCACTAAAAACAAGGTTCAGTGTTAAATAGGGGGTGATCTCTATGTTCCACAGGTCTCTCACACACCTGGATGGAAGGCCACATCACAGCTGCTCCCATCTTATCTGTGGCTCTCTTAAGTCTCAATTCCAGCTGCCACAGCACTCACAGGCTGGGACTGAAGATTCAGCAGAGGAGGAGAAAGACTCCATGGGCTGTGGAATCTCATTAATTGCTTCATAGAAAACATATTTTTAGTAAAAGCCAGATCTCCCCAGCATATTCCTCCTGATGAGCAAAACTGATGTGGAAAGCAGGACTGAGGGAGCCTGAACACTCTGGAGTGGGGATGTGATACAATCCTGAACCTGCTCCATAGCTGGGGGGGTGCACAGTATTTAACCAGGAGCTCTGGGATTATCCCACCCAATTTCCTCGTGTGGTGCCAACAACTCTGAAGCTCCCCAAGACACTGTCCCCAAGGGCAGCCCCGTGGTGCTGGGACACAGACCTGCCAGGGCAAAGCAATCCCACCACCAGGGCCTGGATAATCCCCTGGATCTCCTCCAGAACCAACCAGCTTGCCCTGAAGAACTGCTGCATCTCATCCATCTAAAGCATTCCCCATCTCACAATAAAATTATTCCACACAATATGAGTCCCAAACAAGGGCACCCTGGAGTTGTTCCCTCCCTGTCAGAGACAGCACCAAACCTTGTTTTTGGGCAGAGTCTCTCATCACATCCAGCTGCAAGACACTGCTTTAGCCACACACAGAGCCTCAGGCAGCAGCTGGAGCCAACAACCCCCTCCCAAAACCTCCTGGGGCTGCACATGGAGACCCAAGGAAAGAGGGACAGTTCCTGGCAGACTGGGGAGTTTCCTGCCTGTCCTTCCAGTGTGGGGAGGTGCCAAGAGGAAAGAAAACAGTTGGCACCATTGCAAAAAAGAGCCTACTGTTATTTATTAACCAGGAGGTGGGCCCAGGCACTCAGGTAGGGGAGGAAGGAATGTGGGGAGCAGACCCAATCGTTGTCCAGGCTGCTGCTGAGCTGCCTCCATGTGGAAAGCGACACTCATTTGGGGAAGGGAGTACAGCAAAACCCCAGGGCAGAGAACCCCTCAAGAGGACACTGAGAGCTGGTGGCACTCTGGAGCAGAGCTCAGGCCCAGGCAGGAGTGCCCAGGGGCGCAGGGACACTGCCAGTTTAGTTGCAGTTCTTGGGCAGGCGATAGACACCCCCTGAGTAGATGAGCTGCTGGTCCCGGACCTTCTTCTGGAGGAACCCCTGCAGCTCCTGGATATCGATCTCAGTAACCACGGGGCCGGTCATCACAAACATCTTGAGCATGCTGTGAATCCTCTCCAGGGACAGGCTCTCCAGGTTGGTCAGCATGGCCTGGATGTACGTCCAGAACAGCTGCAGAGGGACACAGGCCACAGTCAGTGACTGACACTACAGCAAATACCCCAAAAACAAGGCAGGGATGCAGATGGCAGGAAGTTCTGCTCTCAGCCACGAGCATGGGGTCTTTAAACAAGACAAATCCAAGAGCAGCAGCAAAGTGCTGGCACACAGAGCCAGACAGTGGGATCTGACGTGCAGCACATGCATGACCCTCTGTGGATGAACACCAGTATGACAATGCTGTGTTGCTCAACACACACACACACACAGTGTGACTCACAGCCAGGAAAGGCACTGGAAATGTCCAGGACCCACAACAGAGAGAAGGCAGAGATCCAGCTCTTAGAGCTCGGTAGTCTTTTGGGCAGTCAGAAGTGCCAAAAAGTGTTGCTCGGGTGCATCCAAACAAGTTATGACTATTTTCAAATATGAAATCATGTCTGAGACTTTTTTCTTTTTTTAAACTGAAAAAAGCCGATTTGGAGATTTTCAAATGGTTCCCTGACTCAGCAGCTGGGCACTTGTCTGGAGGCAAGGCTGTGATCCAGCACCAAGAGATTAACCAAGAGACACCCACTTCAAAACCCAAATGTTTGTGCAGGACTCAGCTACTTGCAGTGGAAAATGTGAATCCATAGTGCAAACTGAATCCATCATCTTGATCAGATTCCCCAAAGCCAAAATACAGGATGTTTGCATCACCACAGGGACAGGTACCTGCAGCTCCTCCTCCTTCTGGTCAGCCTGTGAGGCCATGGCGGAGTCCCCCTCCTCATCACTGTCAATCAGAACAACCTTCTCCACCTGGTCCTTCTGCTCCTCCTCAATGACAGTGAAGGTGCCCTCGGGCTCTTCCCTCAGCACTCCCTGCTGCAGCCACAGCGTCATCTTCCTCTTCAGTGACGTCACGGGCACCTTGAGCACTTCACTCAGCTCTGCCAGTGTCCAGGTGCCTGCAGAGACCATGGACATCAGAGAGGAGATGAGAACAGGACACTTCCCACACCTGAGCCTGCCAGGATTTGGTAGGAAGCTGGGTAAGGCAGGGGAGGCACTGCCAGGAACAAGCAGAGGGGTGCAGAGCTGTGGCCCTGCTGGGTGCTGGAGATCCCATGGGAGAACCAAACCCATGCACCAGGTGTTGATCCTCCTGCCAGAGCTCTGAGAGCCTCCAGCTGCCCAAGGAACGCAGCTTTCCCAGCCATGAAAGCACAGACAGGGGTTGCCCAGCACTCACTCTTGGTCTGGAAGTGCAGGATGATGGCGGCGTGCACAGGAGACACGGACAGGGAGAGCGTGCGATCAGCCAGCTCCACGTCCAGGCTCACCAGCCCCAGGTGGTACTTCCAGTTCAGGGTCCTCATGGCCTGGGAAAAGGGGAAGCAGCTGCTCACAGCACATCTCTCAGCACGAACCACAAGGTTATTGCAAACCCCACTGTTACAGCGTGGGCCAACCAGCAGCTAAAGGGGACTAGATCAAGCTTTCATATGGAGGGCTAAGGTGGGCTCACCTTTAGTTTCTCATACTTCTTGGAATACGCTTCCATGGCTTCCTTGACCTGCTCTGGAAGCTCCAGCTTCTCCTCTTTGAGCGGTGGCCAGAACTCACTGGACAGGATAATGGCCACGAGGCTGAAGGGAGGCCTCTCCTCCTCAGGGAGCTTCTCTTCCTCATCCCGAATGTTGGCGTTAATGCGCCGTGAGTCGGCCATGTCCTGCAACGGGCAGGGGAGGCTGAGGGGGCTCCAGCAGAGTCAGAGCTAACCATTAGTGAAGGAGAGGCTTAAACAAGGTGAACAGCGCTCTCTCCAAATGATGATGGGGACACTGGAAAAGACTTGATCATGTGTGTCTACTTGGAAGTCTGCTACATACTCAGAAAAATTTGTGGGACGTTAGAGGAAGGGGTTACAACTCAACATTGCCTTCACTGGAGGCCTTCCACACCTGTGTTCTTCCTAGAGTGCTCCAAAAGAATCAAACTCCAGAGTCCCAACCCCGGAGGAGTTGGATGAGCCCAGTTCTTCAATGCCAGGATACTGCAGGAAGGGCAGGAGAGACTGCAGCACCAGAGCAACCACTCCCCAGAGCTGAAGATCCAACTCCCAGGGCTTAAAACCAGACCATGCACTTCTGCCTGTCACAAATCAGCCCCTCACTGGCATTCTGGAACCCCCACCGTCCTAAAAGGCCCTTTTTGGGTCACTCCTCAAGTCCCTCCTCTCCCCCAGTGGGCTCAAACACCCAAGACTTGAACTAAAAAAATAAAAAGAGTTACTTTTAACATGACTTCACAGTAGTGCATCTGAGCTTCACCAAACCTCAGCTTCAGCAGCTCCACGTTACGGATTTCCCTGGAAAGAGACACATCAGGTCAGGCATGGGGCCCTTGGATGGACAAACCTGGCCTGGCCTCCACCCCTCACCACACAGCCAAGAAAAGGAAGTCCCTGGCACAAGGGTGCTCTTCCCAGGAAGCTTTGCAAGGCACAGTGTCTGCCCAGGACGGCTCCTGGTACCCAAGTGAGGAACAGCCATGTCCTCTAGGCCAGCAGCTTTTTGAAGACAGAATCCCAGAGTGGTTCAGTCTGGAAGGGACCACTGGAGTTCATCCAGTTGCACCTCCCTGCTCAAGAAGGGTCCCCTGGAGCAGTCACTCAGGGTTGTGTCCACTTGGGTTTGGAATATCTCCAGGGAAGGAGACGCCACAGCCTTTCTGGGCTTTCCACTACTCAGTCACCTCACAGCAAAGAAGCTCTTCCTCCTGTTCGGGTGGAACTTCCTGTGTTTCAGAAACACATATCTTCCATCCCTTCCATTTGGGGGGCCATCACAACATGTGGGATGGAGCTAAGTGTCAGTGCCTCCAAATTCCTACACTCTGCTCTATCAGCACAAGGGCAGCACTGAGCATGGAATTCTAGAGGCAAACTCAAAGCCGCAAAGGAAATAGGCAAAGGCACTCCTGGCTCCACAAACAGCCATTGACAGGACTGAGTCTGAAGGTACTACCCTTCAGACAGCAAGTAAAAGAAAACTTGGGTGATTTTGCCATGGAAGCCCTAGGTAATGCCTTGAGTTTTAGCTTTTATATTTTTTCAGACTCCATGCTGTTTTAATGTGTAGTTCTGGGTTTCATATTAAGGGTTGGTGGGTCTCTTCACAGGGTAGAGAGACAAAACAATTCCTTTCTAGCTGAGAACCAAGGTCAAATGTTAGGACCAAGAGTGTAAACAATGGTGAAGAAGAGAGAAAGAACAAAGAGGATGGAGCTTCATAACCTGAGGCTGTAATTGCACAATTAACTCCTATATGCAAATACAAGAAAGCTTATAAAAGCGTGAGATTTTGTGACTGAATATCCATTTTGGGACCATTGCTGGATTGCTTGGGTGCAGCCCCAAGGATGTCTTGCATGGCCCAAGCCGGATCCTTTCAATAAATACATTTTTATTCTTTTATTCTATCTACTCTCTATTTCCAGGTCAGCCTTTCTTGGCAACAGTCCTGGCACCCCAGATGGGACATCCAAGCATCTGGGAAACTCCTGGAACACCCAGCTGCTCCTGCCCCTCTCCCCTCCCTGCTTCTGCTAGCACTGAGTGCACTGGGACCTCACCTCTCAGCGCTGTAGTTGAACTGATGCAGCAGGCGGTCAGCCAGCAGCGTGCGGTACTCGTTGATGAACAGGTCCTTGCTGCCATAGATGCTCACCAGGAGGCTGATGATGTCTGAGGAGCGACGCTTGGAGCTCGATTTCCCTGGAGGAATCCAGCAGACAACAGGGTGAGATTAACAGGGACCCAGCCCAGCTCCAGAGCACCAGCAAATGAGCTGCTCAAGGCTACGGCCCACCGGGGAAACCAGCCGGCAGCCTGCTGGGCTTGGCTCCTCACCTGGATCTGCATCGACCGGGTCAGGAACCCAGTCCCCTGGCTCTGAGATGTCATCATCACTCTCCTGGCCATTCTCCAGGGTCACTGGGTCAGCTTTGGAGAGCTCGTTTGCCAGGTCACCCGAGCCCTCCGCATCCCCCGTGAGACCGGCCACAATCTGCCGCACCGTGTCCTCCCGAGTCCTGCCCGCGGCAACAGAAACGGAGCAGGTGAGGGAAGGGGAGGGAAGGGGCACGGCTCAGACTGCCCTGCACGCCTCCTACCTCAGGTACTTCCTGATGGGCTCACAGGCGACCTCCAGGATAACCATGGAGGGGTCCAGCTCCCGCAGGGCCTTGATGGCCGAGATATACAGAGTGATGATGTCGGAGGTGTTGACTCCTACAGGAGAGGAGCGGAGGGAGTCAGAGTCCCGCAGCACAGAATAATGGCTTGGGCAGAAGGGGTTTGGATGGGTCCAAGCCCTCTGTTCTATTTGTGCTGTGGGAGGAGGAGGGTTTGCTGCCCTACTGTGCAGGGCAATGGGGCAGATCAGATCCACGTGCCTGAGAAACCAATTCTGAGCAGGAACACAGGCACAGAGCTGAGCCCTGACACTGCAAAGAAGCCTTTGCCCACCTGGACCAAGCTAAACTTTGTGCTCCTGACCACAGTGTGAAAATGAGGCCAAAGGGGGCTAAGATGCCATCAGCCGCTGCTGCTATGCCCATTGGAACATGAAGAATGTGTGATGGGCACAGTGACTGCCCCTCACTCTTCAAACAGGAAACCAGACCAGCTCCAAGTAAACCCCCACTCGTGCCCAGGCTCCTCACAATGTCAGGACACAGACAGGGATGTAAAACCCACCAGGGTGCAGAAGTCTCATTTCTAGAGCACTTTTCAGGGAGCTGAGCAGTTGCTGCCTCTGGTTAGTCCTCTCCAGGCAGAACTTGAGATCCTCCACAGCAGGCTTTGACTCTGGGAAATCTGCAGACCAAGCAGTGATCAGGAGCAGTGCCAGACTCTGAGGGGAGGCAGGAGGAGGCAGTGTGGCACATCAGAGAAATCTCCCAGCCACCCAGTCCCAGCCCAAGGGTGAAGCACCTCGGATGATGCTGAAGAGCTCCTCGATGCGCATGCTGGCGTAGATGCGGTAGAAGAACCTCTGGACGTGGCAGCGCCAGCGTTTCAGGGTGCTGCTGGCTTCTGGGGAGGACTGAGCTGAGGGGCCATCCTGCAGGAACACCCTGCTGAGCCACCCAATCACCTTCTCTATCCACTGCACGACCAGAGGGAGAAACAGATGTGAACACAGAGCTGGATGCACAGCCACATCCCAACCCAGCCCACAGCCACCACAGCAGGCAGAAAGGGGCAGATGGACCAGGACAGCATCACCCCCAGCTGCTCTGCAAATGTGCCCCAGCCTGGCTTATAGCTGGGGAAAGCCCAGCTGAAAGAATGAGAACTTTAACTAAAGATACAGGATATGGACTGTGCAGCTGTGTGTGAGAAGATAAGGGGTGACCACAGACTGTGTGCAGGCTCCAGAAAAGACAGGGATTATTCCAAAACTTGCAGCCCATTCCATTCTTGCAGTTTTATCCCATTCTATACTTGCAGAACTGTCCCATTCATAAGAAAATGAGCAAACTGCCCATTACACCATCCTTGGCCCAAAGTTTCTATGGTTCCTGAAATCAGTGAAAAGCAAACAAGATATCCCAAGAAGTCACAGACACCCAACACAACTCAGGCATTTGAAATCCAAATAGCAGCCTCATCACTGATTTATAAAATAAAAACCTGAACAGAGAGCATAAAAAGGTTTTTTTATATATATTTGAGCTTTAGTGAGAAATGTGTAATTGTCAAATTTCAAATGTACTCAATTACAATATCCAGATCCCTAAAATAAATGCCTTTTTTCCCCCCATAAATTAGCAAATATATGCTACTTCCTGGGACAGTATTTGAGTACCAGTATACTATGAGATGTTCTACTACTACTCTATTACTAGATATTAGTATTTTTTTTTATAGATTCTGACAGCCTGAAACAAAAATGCTAAATCAAGGTTTGGTTTGCTGATGTTTATTTTTAATTATCTACTCAACTAAGGAAACATCGAAGAAATGCACAACTTTTGCCAGGACAAACCTAAGTACTACAAACACCTGGGCAAAACCGTGGAGAATAAAGAATTCCCCTAAAGGACAGAAGGACAGGACTATAACTGATGCAAAGCAATATGATTTTAAGGAATTATCAAACAAACCCAACTTCCCTGAGTTTATCTTCCCTGAGTGCTCCTGTTACAGCCTGATTGTGACCTGACACTCCAGGCAGCTGCTGCTGTGCAAGCAAAGCAGCTTTGCCCTTAGTACCTGTAATTTTCAGTGAGCTGTTCCTCAGACTTCTCAATTTAACCTTTAGATTTCCAGGCCTGTGTTTTGTTGGGGTTTTTTTCCCTTAAAATGATCTCTTCCTAATCCTGACGTGCTCCAATATTCTATGGCCAAACAAGAAGTGGAAGCAAGGGCAGCATCTGACAAGCAGAATGCAGTTGTGTTTTCTGTGGTGCCCTGAAAATATCCTTAAACAATCTCCACGTCATCCAAAAGCATTTCACACGAGGTGCAGTGAAGAAAGTGCTGCACAACAACCAAAAGGAAGTGAACACAAAAAGATTCCTGATGTTTGCAGGCAACAAAAGCGGTTGGCATGGCAATGAGTGAGGGATCCAGGATGTCTGGCTTGCATGGGAACCTGGCTGCAGGTAAAGGCAAGGTCATGGGCAAGGAGCACTGAGCTCAGGATTGTGTCCCGGAGGAGCCATAGCCTGGACAATAGTTTTATTTTAAAGTCATGATGGGCCAACACATGCTCAGCACAAATTTATCTGAAGTAGCAGTGAAGCAATTGGGCAGCTGCAAAGACAGATCTTAATTCTCTGTGTAGGCACTGGTGAGATCAGTACCAGAGTATCCTCTCTCATCCTCACTTCTAATTTTACAGGGGAATTGGAAAGAGGACTGAAAACAGACACAGAAGTTCTAATTATGGGCTCACCTACAGAGAGGGAGGGCCCTCTGCAGGCCAGGTGGCACTTGTTGATCTGGTGGTTTGTAAACTGGAACCACGGAAATTCCCTCATTACTACAGACATCATAAGGTGAAATATGACAGTCCTTCATGCACAGGTCAGAGCAAACCTTCCCCTCCAGCATCAGCCAAAACAGGAAGTTTTGGGCACCTCTCCTGGAAGTCATAGCCCTGGACCAGGTGTTTTGAGCTGGAATCTGCGTTTAGCCAGAGCTGCTAAAAACCAACAACAGCTGCACATCACCCACGGAGAGGAGAACTCTCACTGCCCCCACACCTGCCTTACCTCCTGGAACTCATTGAGGAAGGAGTGCTCATACTCCCCACGGCAGCGCTGCTCCATCCTCTCCTCGATCATCCTGTGCAAGATGGTGGTGACAGCGTCAGCGCTCACCCTCTCCAGCAAATTCAGCCGGCGGCTGCGGGCACAGGGACACCGTCATGAGCGTGTGGGAGCAAAGGCACCGGCAAATCCAGAAAATCTTACACGTGAAGGCATCACTCTCCCTGTACATTCCACAGAGGCAGGCCCAGCTCAGGCCATGTGCTCTGATAGCCCCCACAGATGCACCACAATACGTGACACGTGGCACTACTGCTATCCCATCTTCTTTACAGACATCATTTATAGCCATCAAAAGATTTTCCATTTAGAAGACTTTCACAGAATCAGAGAATGCTTTGGGTTGAAAGAGACCTTAAAGATCATCCCTGTCCAAACCGCTGACAGGGCAGGGACACCTTGCACTGGTTTGATACTTTGTGGTCAGAGGCCTCAGAGCAAGAGGAGGATATTCTCATATCCAGGGTAAGGAAATTTCTGTGTAAAGATCTGCTTTTGTTCAACCACCAGTTGAAAAAGGAAAATCCATGTTGAGCTCTCTACCCACCACCATGACACAGACTGACCTCACACAGTTCCTCCTGTTCTCAGGGATCAACAAAACCTGCTGCTCCTCCCCATCCAGACACCCCCTAGCTCTGAGTGACAGCCACCACCCTGTGAGATACCTACAGAATGTCATTGAGCTGCTGGAACTGCTCCATGGCTTCAGGGCACCAGCACTGCTCCCTCTTGCTGCTGCAGCCTGCACAGAGCTGGCCCTCTCCTCCACCCTCCTCTGGGTCACTCTCTTGCTCTGTCTCACTCATGCTGCTCTCACACTCGTTTGTTCCATCTTCTCCCTTTTTCCACTGCCGCATGTATATCCTGAACGTGCGGCTGTAGAACTGCTGGATCATCTCCTGGAAAGATTTGGTCGTGGAGAAGAAGAGGATGGCTCTGAACATGGTGTAGACCTTCTCCTGCAGCGTCTGAGCGCCTGTGCCCAGGAGCAGGCCTGCCTTGGTCCACCGCTCCAGGAGCTCCAGGCTGTTCAGGTAGGGCTCCAGGCGGCGCTTGAGCAGACTGAAGGCATCCAGGAGCAGCGCGGCGCACTGGGGCTCCTCAGCTGTATTCTCATACTGGCAAATGCAATTCCAAAACTCGGGGGCGATATTCGCCTGCAGGTCAGTCTGCAGCACCTCGATGAACCACTCCTCCACGACGGAGTGCAAGTCGTAGCACTGCAGCACGTCCAGGGCTGCCCGGAGCTCGGCATCCTGCAGAGGCCCCGCAGCTTCGTGCCTCAGGGCTGCCTGGAAAGCGGAGGAAACACGAGTTAAGCACTTGACGAGCACCCAGGGACTCTGTTGTCAAATTGCACTGGGGGGATGCTGCTCCTCCAAGGCGATCTGCCGGGGTCTCAGCCTACCGGTGGAAGCCCAGTGCCCCCTCCCAGGGCTCACACCCCCACACATCCTTGCTGCCCCTGCTGGTGGCTGCTGCAGGACACAGGTGCCGGTGGGAATGCTGCGAGCCACCCTCGGGTGCCCAAAATGCCGGGCTCTGGAGCCAAACCCTTCCTTGACCGCCAGCTCCTTCAGACGGAGGGGGAGCAGAGCCACAACACGGCCGGGCAAGCTGTGACCTCTTGGTCCCGCTCCTGGTTGGGGTGACAGGGAGAGAGGGCGGCTGGACCCGCGGCCGTTCCCTGACAGCCCCCAGCGGACACCACCGCCCGCACCGCCAGGAGCTCTTTTCCCTCCTCCCCGGCCCCGGCCGTTCTTTCCTCAGCCCCGGGAACCGCGGTCGTTTTCCCCCAGCCCCGGTCGCCCCTCCCTCAGCTCCGGCCGTTCCTTCCCCAGCCCCGGCCGTTCCTCCCTCAGCTCCGGCCGTTTTTCCGCAGCCCCGGCCGTTCCTTCCCCAGCCCCGGCAGTTCCCACCCGCCCCGCGGAGCCAGAGCCGGAGAGGCCCGGCCGGGGAGGAGCCGAGGCCGGAGCATCCCGGGGGCGGCGGGTCGGGCCTCCCCCCGGCCCGGCGGAGCGCAGCAACCCGTGAGGGCCCGCGCGGTCCCCGNGGCTCCAGGCGGCGCTTGAGCAGACTGAAGGCATCCAGGAGCAGCGCGGCGCACTGGGGCTCCTCAGCTGTATTCTCATACTGGCAAATGCAATTCCAAAACTCGGGGGCGATATTCGCCTGCAGGTCAGTCTGCAGCACCTCGATGAACCACTCCTCCACGACGGAGTGCAAGTCGTAGCACTGCAGCACGTCCAGGGCTGCCCGGAGCTCGGCATCCTGCAGAGGCCCCGCAGCTTCGTGCCTCAGGGCTGCCTGGAAAGCGGAGGAAACACGAGTTAAGCACTTGACGAGCACCCAGGGACTCTGTTGTCAAATTGCACTGGGGGGATGCTGCTCCTCCAAGGCGATCTGCCGGGGTCTCAGCCTACCGGTGGAAGCCCAGTGCCCCCTCCCAGGGCTCACACCCCCACACATCCTTGCTGCCCCTGCTGGTGGCTGCTGCAGGACACAGGTGCCGGTGGGAATGCTGCGAGCCACCCTCGGGTGCCCAAAATGCCGGGCTCTGGAGCCAAACCCTTCCTTGACCGCCAGCTCCTTCAGACGGAGGGGGAGCAGAGCCACAACACGGCCGGGCAAGCTGTGACCTCTTGGTCCCGCTCCTGGTTGGGGTGACAGGGAGAGAGGGCGGCTGGACCCGCGGCCGTTCCCTGACAGCCCCCAGCGGACACCACCGCCCGCACCGCCAGGAGCTCTTTTCCCTCCTCCCCGGCCCCGGCCGTTCTTTCCTCAGCCCCGGGAACCGCGGTCGTTTTTCCCCAGCCCCGGTCGCTCCTCCCTCAGCTNAGCAACCCGTGAGGGCCCGCGCGGTCCCCGCTCACCAGCCCCAGCGCGGCGGGCGGCACCAGCGCGGTGCTGAGCGTGTGCCAGGCGGCCGAGAGCTCCATTCGGGCCGCAGGAAGGGGCGGAGCGGCGCCCGGCCGCGGCGATGAGCGGCACCGAAGCCGCGCTGCGGGGACACCACGAGTCGCTGCGGGAGGGTGAGCGGGGCCGGGGGGCGAGCGGGGCCGGAGTAGGGCCGGGCAGGGGGCGCGGGCCCGTCTGACGGTGCCGCCCCGCAGGGCTGTCGGAGCTCCGCGCCCGGCGGGACGAGCTGAGCGGGCGGATCCGGGCCGAGGAGGCGGAGCGGGGCCGGCTGCAGGCGCGGATCGCGACGCTGTCCCGGCGCTTGTCCGACACCAGCGAGAGCCTGGCGGGGGTCCGGCGCCGCCCCGCCCCCCAAGCACCCNCGGCCGTTCCTCCCTCAGCTCCGGCCGTTTTTCCGCAGCCCCGGCCGTTCCTTCCCCAGCCCCGGCAGTTCCCACCCGCCCCGCGGAGCCAGAGCCGGAGAGGCCCGGCCGGGGAGGAGCCGAGGCCGGAGCATCCCGGGGGCGGCGGGTCGGGCCTCCTCCCGGCCCGGCGGAGCGCAGCAACCCGTGAGGGCCCGCGCGGTCCCCGCTCACCAGCCCCAGCGCGGCGGGCGGCACCAGCGCGGTGCTGAGCGTGTGCCAGGCGGCCGAGAGCTCCATTCGGGCCGCAGGAAGGGGCGGAGCGGCGCCCGGCCGCGGCGATGAGCGGCACCGAAGCCGCGCTGCGGGGACACCACGAGTCGCTGCGGGAGGGTGAGCGGGGCCGGGGGGCGAGCGGGGCCGGAGTAGGGCCGGGCAGGGGGCGCGGGCCCGTCTGACGGTGCCGCCCCGCAGGGCTGTCGGAGCTCCGCGCCCGGCGGGACGAGCTGAGCGGGCGGATCCGGGCCGAGGAGGCGGAGCGGGGCCGGCTGCAGGCGCGGATCGCGACGCTGTCCCGGCGCTTGT
>VXBU01012588.1:0-22040 GCA_013400315.1 Bombycilla garrulus | reverse complement strand
ACATCGACCGCACCATCGCCGAGATGGACACGGCCTCCGGGGAGGTACTGACAGCGAGCAGCGCTGAGGGCGCTCGGTGTGTTGAGCCTGGAGGAGAGGAGGGGACATCGCACTGTGCAGCTTCCTCGTGAAGGGAGGGACGGCAGCGATCTCTGCTGTCTGTGATCAGGGACAGGACCCGAGGGAATCACCGAATCAGAATAACCTAAGGATCATCCAGTCCAGCCCCTGTTCCTGCACAGACCCCGCACCAATCCCACCCTGGGCATCCCTGGCAGCGCTGCCCAACCCCTCCTGGAGCTCTGGCAGCCTCGGGGCCGTGCCCATTCCCTGGGGAGCCTGGGCAGTGCCAGCACCCTCTGGGGCAAGAACCTTTCCCTGATCCCCAACCTAACGGTGTGTCAGGGGAGATTTGGGATGTATATGTATCCCAAATGCATTGTGTATATATATGTGAACTCAAGGTCTGTATTTACCTGAGGCTGAGAGCACCTCGATGAAACACCACTCCTCCCTAGACTGTAGCACTGCAGCCCAAACAACTTCCCGGGTCCCCGATGCAGCGGTGGCACACAGACCCTATCATGAGAGGGTTGGGTTGAGGGTTGTTTTTATGCTGCTTGGGCTTGGGCAAAGTTTATTGTCAAAATAAATCAAAACTTGCTTTTGGAACAGACCTCTAAAAGGTACCATCTCAGACCCATGGTTTGGGGAAAAGGAGGGAAACGGAGATGTGACACTGACCCACAATCCTACTAATTCGGGCAGAGAACAATGGTGCTGATAGAGCTGTTGGCCTGCCACTCTTCCTGCCAGATATTTAGTGTAGTTTCTTTCATATTTAATGGAATAATGTAATTTAAAGAGTCGAATTGTTGGGGCATTAAAGGGTGGGAAGGAGGCAAACAGCACGAGGGCTGGCACTGTCATTTGGTTCCTGGGACAGCTCTACTCATTTGCCTTCCCCATGTGTGTTACTGCCAGGCAGGGACTGTTTGATCCCCACAGATAGGGGCACAGATGAAGTCACTTCTGTATTACACACCAACACCTTTTGTTTTTTTAAAAAAGGATCTTCCCACCCTCTTTTAAGATAAGGGATAATCTTCCTTCTCTTGATGTACCAGAAACACCCTTTCCCCTATAAGCTGCTGCCTAAATTCTCCTCCCATTTGCATTTTTGAATGTGAGCAATTACTGTGTCAGCTCCTCTTCCTCTCCCAAAGGCAGTACTTGCTCCTAGCAATCACTTTTCAGATGAAGCTAGAACTGTTTCTTTGACCTCCTTCAGGTCCTGATGGTTTAAAGTGAAGAGAGAAACTCACATAAAAACTTAAAAACTATGTGGTAAGGTACACAAACAAACAGCCCTTTGGAAAGAAACCTTACCCGAGATCCAAGTCACACCCCCAGCCTACACATGAATTCCTGTGTATTGAAATGAACTGACACTCAGAGAAGGCAGAAAAAGGTGGTGAGGAAGAGATGTTCACAGACAGAAACCAGTAACAAAGTTCCTTTCCTGCAGATGTACATCCCTAGTTTGTCACTCCCTGCCTTCTGCCAGCCCCCTCAGGATTTCACCTTCCTCCAGCACCTCATCCTGTGGGGCACTTCCTCAGCTCCTCTCTGATCACATAGTGATTCCCAAACTCACAGGAACATAAATTATTTTTGGGACTATAACCATCACTATAACCACTCAGTTACAATTGCCCACTGTGTTAAAATTTTTAACTGGTGAGATGGACAGGCAGCAAGGTCTCCTAATTATGTTGTAGGAAGAGCAGAGGAAGCAGGGATGTTAGATTATGTACACAGTGAGCTAAAAATAGGAGAAAATTAATTACAATCCAGTCTGACATAAGGTCACTGTAAATTTGAGTTAGTCTTGAAGCCAGAAACCCAAAATGTGTAGTTTTAACAGTGGAAAAGAGCTAAGACTGGGTGAGCTAAGCACAATATTGATCTAAAAAGCCCGGGTACCAAATCTCCCTTTAAAAAACCCACCCAAACAACCAAAAACACCCCAGTCTGCTTCAGGAAATTCTCTGCCTCTTGCTCCAAGGCAGATAAATTGCTTAAGACCTTTCATATTCAGAATATGAACACAAACCAGAGAAATTCTCCCACACATATTCCCACAGTGAGACAGGATAATAAATCACAAGGAATTAGAGGCTGAAGGACTAGAGAACCCCTCTTGCTGCAAGGCAGATCAGCTGAATTGGAAGGGAATTCATAAGAGAAACAGTTTCTGTAAAAATAAGCTATTTTTATTTCTTTCCCAGATATTGGACAATTCTCAGACATTGCTAGATGTCCTGAAGGAGGAAATGGGGGATCTTGGTAGAGCCATTGAGCCACAAAGCACTTCATGTGGACAACGAGTACGTCGGCAAAAGCGTTCCTAAACATCTTCTTCAGCCTGGAAAGTCCTGTTGGCCAGAGAGAGCTGCTGTTGTGGTACAAGGATGTCACATTTAATAAAAGCCTTTGCTCTGCAGGAGTAAATTTTCCTTTCAGATGTGCTTTGGTATTAGTCAAAGATCCACTAAAAGCTGATCTTTGAACACTACAGATCAGGGTAGGCATTTACAAAAAAAATACCCTTCATTTTGAGCACAGCCATGCTGAGGCACATCCCAGGAGGTGACCCATCAGCTGACGTTCCTGCCCTCGGGACTGCACTCACCCTGCTCTGCCTGGAGGCAGCTTGAGTACCTGGGCAGGGATTAGAGCACCAAGTTAGGAAGTGAAAAGAAGTGCTCAGTGAGGTGGTGCAAAGGAGTGCTCAGTGAGGTGTGAACCACTGTTCCAAGGTGGAGCCCGGAGAAGGAGCAGAGTGTCGGCAGCACTCCCACACCCCGAGCTGTCCTGTCCACAGGGCTGCAGGCACCGAATTAGCTCACACGAGGACCACAGCAGTGTTTGAGCTGCAGGACACTGTTGGCTTCAGCATTCTTCAGCATTGCTCAGGGATCCATCGGAGAACTAAGCCAGGGCTAGTTCAGACCCCTTGTCCCTAACTTGAGTTGAAAGCAGCTTTGCTTTACCAGCTGCAGTTTTGTAAGAAACAGACCTGCTTTAAACTGACCTGGGCTTTTCCACAGGGAAAGACGCTCGCTGGGACCTTTTTTGCTAGAAAAGCTGTTCTGAAAACTCACCTCTTAAATCTAGCAGTCACCAGCAGCCTCACATTTTCCCTCATTCTGCTCCAGTCTCAGCACCTTATCCTGAAGGATTTCATTAACAGGAGAAGCCTCAACACATGGAACTCCACGGTCCTTGTGTCATGTCCCAGGCAGATGCACTGCAGACACATCCAGCAAGTCACACAGGCGGCAGATCTCAAATTAGCTTGGAATGGACAAGGAGGTGCAAAATGTGTCTTTGTGGCCCCCCAGCCAACATCTAACGAACTACTGAGCAGCTTTTTTTTTTTTTTTTTTCATTATCTGTCCAAAAGTATTTAGGCACCCAGGGCAGAAGGGAACAGCTACAAGTAGGTATGTCCTAACATTTAATCCTGTGTTTTTCAGCAGAACAACCTTCCCTTGCTTCTACAACACACACCAAACCAAGTGCAAGGTATACAGAGCATTCTCAGTTCACAGACCAGTGTCACTTGAGCAGACATTCATCATCTATAATAGACAAACCAGTAACCATCAAATTTAATCAAAGATACCAGTCTGTTCCTTCGGATCACATCAGGGTACCACTCATTCCATAAAGCCCAAAGAGGCCGGATCTGTTCTCACCACATCTCTTTTAATCCCAAAGTACAAATCACATTAGCAGCACTGCTCCATCTGTTCCAGAGTGCAATTTTGACCCTGAGTTTACAGTAGTAGAAAACTTGAATGGAAGATTCTAGCAGATTCCTTTGCATATTGGCTGCATTAAACAATTACAATAGAACTATAAAAATCCTAGAAAAAACAAAAATAACCCACATTCCTTGTTCAAGTTCTGCAGAAGAAAGGAGTAAAACTGCCCTCCTTTGCTTTGATTGGAGGAGCAGAGCAAGTGTGGCTCAAAGGGAGCAACCAAGAGAGATCAATCAGATCTGGAACAAAGCAACAAGAGGAGCTGGCAAACTGGAGTACAACCAGCAATTCCTAGAGACTGGATGCCACGATTGGAAAGGACAGACCGAAGCTATGGCCAATGTTTGGGAATCTTCAAGAGGCTGGAGACAGTCTGGACACTTCTCTACTGACTGGTGCAAAAATAACACCTAAAGCTAAAGGCATTCATTGCTCTTCCCATCCCTCCCTTAGAGTGTTCAGTGAACTCCACAAGCTGTGACTGGCACATGAATTCCACGATGTTTCAGTGAAACCACAGCCGAAAACATGCCAAGGACAAACCATGAACCTTCAATGGTTTTCCGAACTGACACCCAATGTGTCAAATCACAGCCACGCTGTGAACCCACCTAGCTGCCCAGTGCTCCAACTCCAGAGCCATCCTCTACTGGGGAGAAGAGTTGCAGAAGCTGTCCAGACCCTGCACAGTGCCTGGACTCAAATAAGCATGGAGAAAAATCAACATCCATCCCAGGATTACAGATGTCCTTCCCACACTCGCCTAACCAGCAGCTGATCTTGAACAAGGAATATGCAAGGCCACAGGCAGAATAAATCATACGCCTTGAAAGCAGTAATTCGGTCCCAAAATCCAGTGCAAATATTCTCCGAAGACGCCCGAGAGCATCTGGTCCATCCTTGGCAGCAGGATCCGGGGAAAGCCGCGCTTTGGGGGCGGTTTCGGTGGCGTTTCCCGTGCGGACACGGCGGCTGCACTGCCCCATCCTGCCCAGCAGCTGCTGCTGCAGCACCGCGGAGCAGCCTCAGAAATAGAGCGCGGGCTCGCTGCTGAAATCCGAGAGACCGCCCTTCTCCGCCGGGGTGAGCTGTGGGCAGAGCACAGGGAGACCGCGGAGCCGTCAGAGCCGGGCCAGAGGAGCCCCGTCACCCCTGGACGGTGCCTGGGCACCCTGCCCGCGCTAACTGGGTGTGTTTAATTAGCCCTCCCCAGCTCCAAACTGCCCTGGAGTATCAGAAAGTCAGAAGGGATCTTAAAACCCATCTTGTTCCAACCTCCTGCCAGGGGCAGGGACACCTTCAACTATCCCAGGTTCTCCAAGCCCCATCCTACCTGGCCTTGGACACTTCCAGAGATCCAGGGGCAGCCACCCTGCACCAAGGCTTCACCATCATCACAGGGAACAATTTCTTACCAATATATAATCTAAATCTCTTCTCTTTTAGTTTAAAGCCATCCTCCCTCATCCTATCACCGGATCACGTTAAAAAAAAAATTTTTTTAACAAAATCGAATTTCCCCTGGAGCCTTCTCCAGGGCAATACCCCCACCTCTCCCAGCCCTTGGAGCATCTCCATGGCCTCCTCTGGACTTGTTCCAACAGAGCCATGTCTTTCCTGTGCTGAGCACAGGATGTCCCAGCTGCCTTGAGTCTCTTCACACGGCTGGGGAGTGGCAGCTGTGACAGTGGGACAGTGTGTTGGTCCCTCTAGGAGCAGTGACACAGCTCCCTGGGCAGGAGCACAAACACAGGAGTGCAGGAAAAGGCACATCCTGCCCCATCCGCTGCCTGGAAAACCCCCATCCCACAAGAGAGCACAAGAGATGCTTATTTATAGCCTCACCATGACTTGGTTCCCATGGGAATCAGCTTCCTTTGGGAGGGTTCCCTCTGCGGCAGGACCCTCATACTTCTGCTCCTGCCACTCACTGAACTTCACAGAGTGCTTTGGGGTGTAGCTGGATAAATCTGCTGGAAGGAGAAAGATGAGGTAAATATTCCCCACCACCCCAAAAAGAAGTGGGGCCAGGATCCCAGCAGGGACAGCCTGGAAGCTGCCCACCTGCTCCCTGTTCACCTCCATTAGCATTTCTACCCATTAAGAGTCTGTGAGAAACGTGGGCAGTTTCAGACACCACCAGAAACCCCACAGTGCCAACACAGTGCCCCGCTCACCTGAGTTAGGTGTACTGGGATGCAAAGTGCTGTTTGGGCGTGGAACATAAAAGGTACGAGATTTTTCCTCCTCTGTTTCAGAAGCATGTCCTTCCTCTTCCTCATCCTCTTCTGCCAGGGAGCTCTCTGAGGGGTACTCAAACATCGTCTGCAAACTTGTCTCGTTGAAAGAGATCTTCATCTGGGCAACAGCAAGGGAGAATTATCAGGGAGAAGCACAAGAAGCCGCTGATCCCCATGCTGGCTCTGGCACAGGCCGCTGCACACGCCAGGGCTGCCCCTGGTTTAAAGCAGCCACTGCAGATCCCCCAGTCCCTCCCCTGTGCCTTGGTGGATCTCTTGCAGCTGAGGGAAACCCCAAAGGCAGAGCCACATGGATGGGATGGAGGCAGGAGGCCCAGGGGTCTGGAGCACTGTGCCCTCTGCCAGCACTCACACTGATGCCCAGCACCCAGGAGGAGCTGCCACCATGTCTCTCCTGGGAGAGACAAGCAGGAAAGCACCCACGTGTTGGAAAGGTGACATTGCTAATTCCGGGCAACTCCTTTGTGTATCCAAGCTCCAGAAAACAGAAACGTCCATGATCAGGACTCCAGTCTTGGGAGGACATTCTGGCAAAGAGCTATTTAAGCTACATTAAACAGGGCTTAAAACCAGAAGTGGAAGAAGGAAGCAGCTAAAGGGGAGATGGCAACAGCTGGTAGGAGACGGGGAAAACACTGAACAAAGGGGAGGCCTTAAAGGTTCTGGTTTGAAACCAGTTTTATCTAATATTGTCAGTAATGACCTTTCCACAGTAACTGGGAGACTGAGAAATGAAAATGACTCAAACACAAGAGTTCCTCAAGGGCTAACCAGAATTTTATGGTCATGAAGAAAACCGGAGAGCAAAACCACTAAAAATGGAATTGTGTTTTAAGAGCAACCCTTGCACTGAGAGAAGTTCATCACCTGTGAATAATTGAGGAAGAAAATTTGGGATTGGCTATAGGACTGTAATAATCATTAGAATGCTGCTTAAATAAACCAGGAATGAAGTCATTTCTGCTGGAAATAGGGGCTGCTCTTTTCTCCCTGTAACACCCAGCAGGTGCTGGAAGTAACTCCAGATGTGCTCATCCAAGCTGAAAAGAAAAGCTGAGAGAAGGGTTTGTTCCCCTGC
Organism: Bombycilla garrulus; assembly: GCA_013400315.1. Classification (NCBI taxonomy): domain Eukaryota; kingdom Metazoa; phylum Chordata; class Aves; order Passeriformes; family Bombycillidae; genus Bombycilla; species Bombycilla garrulus. The sequence goes on along the minus strand of VXBU01012588.1, from coordinate 14,868 downwards.
AGCCCTGCCTGTCCTAATCATTATCTACTGCTGTGCTCCAGGGATCTGGTTACAGGTCACCTCAACAGGTGCAGAGGAGATTCACTGGCAAAAACTTCACACCAGCAAAGGTCAAGGTGGAGGAAAAGTGTAAGAGCTCTTTGTAAGTACTCCAGAAAATAACCACCAAGGAGCAGAGAACTGCTGATGCCAGCACACATCAGACAAACAAGGAGGATAAGCTTGCCAGGAATAAGTTCATGCCAAAAGTAGGGAAGTATTCAGCCAACACAGATCAAGGTTCAGGAGCAGCTGTCTAAAAGGGTGTTGTGATCCCTTTACTTTTAAACACAATTAAAATTCAGTTAATAGGGTCATGAACAGAATGGAAGGGACATGGGAGCTTGTGAGAGGTGGCAGGAGCCCGATAGTTCTATTTCTCCAGATGCTGTGAAATGACTGGCCAGGGACAAGTGCAGCACCTCTATCCCGTATTTCTGGCATACAGAAAATCCCCAGAGGCTGACTCCCAGAGGCCCCAAGCATCCCTCAAGCACACAGTGCCCAAGAGCACCCATTCCCTGTCACAGCAGCGGTCAGAGCACTGGAGTGACACTGTTAGGGGCTGCCAAAGTCACAACTGGATGTCCCCAGGAACTACCAGCGAGTCACAGTGCCACCTGTGCTGCCCATGCACCGGAGCCCTGGAGCTCTGGAGGGATCAGAGCAGGACAAGGGAGCATTTCACTGCTGCTTTCAGGGAAGCTTAGTTCAAATCTGGGTGACAGCTGCAGCTCCTTCACACTGCAAACCCACAGCTGGAGCTCTGTGCTATTCTGCCCGGGGCAGGATGGACCTCGGACACAGGCCGGCTCCCTTCCCCTGCTCCCAGGAGAAGGCAGAATGGAAACAGCATGGAGGAAGCAGCTGCTTTTCCCCATTCCCTGCCCCAGCCCCAGCCCGAGCCACTCTGAGTCTCCCCAAAGGACACACAAGGAGAAGAGTGATTCTATCTCAGAGAAAAGGGATTGGAATTATGGTCTTGAAGCTGAGAGCATCCCAATTGCTGCTCTGTGAATTTCTCATCCCTGCTGCTGACCTAGATGCTCCCTGATCCGAGCCAGGCTGTGACTGCTCACAATGTGAAGTCTGTCCTGTGGGGATGAGCCACACTGCCAGGCACAAAGGCCATGAGGGTGGAGCTGCCCAGGGCTCCTGGAAGCCCAGGAGCTATCTCAGAACCAAAAACTGCACACAGGTCACTTACCAGTGCTGCCAGTGGCACTGAAGGGCAGGAAGTACTTGGCCAAACATGGAAAACAGAGCAGACAGGACAGATAAGACTTGGGGTTTAAATTTAAGCCTGGGACATGGAACTAAATGTTCCTGGTTCTCTGCTATCTGCAGAAAATCTCTATGAAAAATTACTTGGAGTCCAGTTTGGACCAAAGGTGCATGCAGTGCTGGAGGAGAAAACAGCCTCAGCAGGGAGCAAAACCAAAGAGCAGAACAGAGCAGGAATGACCTGGAGACACCCACATCCCACACAGAGCCCAGAGACAACACCAACAGCCCCAAATTCAACAGCTCCCACTCTCCACAGCCAATTCAAGCAGGAGACAATGCTGGACACAGAGCAACCAGTCAGCCCCTGGCACCCAGGGCACAGCTGGGGCCGGAATCACCTGCAAGGCTCACACAGGCAGTTGTGTGTGGCACAATTCCCACAAACCACACTGACCTGGCCCACGGCAGATCCCAGCCCCTGCTCCCAGAGCCTCCCTCTGTACCAGGCAGAGCCCCACGGCTGCTGCAATAAAGCCCTGGGCACACCCAGGCAGAGCAAACATGAGGCATTGGCACACGATGGACTCTGCGGCACTCAGTCTGCCCTGCCCGTGGGGAGAGAGCCCCAAACCCCAAAACCTGCTATGGCAGCACCTGAGCTCCCCTCTCTAAGCACAACAGGGTTTCAGGGAAGCACAAAGCAGCTCTGTTTGACCCAACAGAACAGGGAGCAAAGCATTCAGGCAAAACCAGGAGACACACGGGGCAGAGAAATGCTCCGAGTGGCTACAGAGCACAACTGAGTGCTGTGTGCAAGGAACACAGGCAGCTTCAGTCCCAGGAACCAGCCAGATAGGAAAACCAAGAGCCTAGTCATGGCACAGACAACAGGTTTGCACAGCCAGCAGGGCCTTGCCAGACCACAGAGACTTTTGTGGGAACACAAAAGGCAACAGGGGACGTTTCTTTAGAAGAAAAGCGTGTCCCAGCAGAGCCAAGCTCGCTGGAGCCCAGCCAGAGCCCTCTGCTCAGCAGGTCTCAGCACTGCTTCCCCTGTTTCTGCCCCAGCAGCAGCTGCCAGTTGTGGCAAGCAAGAATTTTGCACCCTTCAGCTGTGGATGTTTACAGGGATTTGTCACTCTTTGCTCAGCTGCAGGCTTCACCCACAGCTGTGTCACAAACCCAGAGGGCAACTCAAACCCATATATATATATATATGTATGTATATATACTCTGCCCAGCAATCAGACACACTGGAAAAAGTAAAGCAGGCTTTGCAGGAAATATTGTGCTGTCCAACCGATAGGTTCTTGTTGCCATAGCAAAAATCATTTATATATTTGCTAGGATTTGAACGGTAGTGAGTAATAGAATATTCAGGAAAGAGAAGCCAGGGCAAACATTGCCCAACAAGGTATAAATCTGAGTAGTCATGCAGATCTCATTTGGAAAAGGGAAGCCAACCTCATGTCAGGCTGTCAGGACTCAGGCTCCACCTAGACCAGCCACCAAAGAGCCCCCATATACAGAAATTCATTAAAAACAAAAGTAACTGATTTATAGAACCCAACCTACAACATGAGCAATGACAGCAGCCACCTCACCTCCAAAAAGAAGATGAGAAAGCCTGCAAGGCACTATTAATGACAGAGCAAAGACCTGATGGCTTCTCACACACCAGGGACCTCTCTGGAAGTCTCTGGGGGTTCATCTGCATCCTCAGCTCCAGAAACAATCTCCTCACTCTGGCTTTTCTCTTCTCCACCCATTAGTACATTTGCTGCTTGGCTGATGAACCAAAGCCAAAGTGATAACACAGAGTGTTTACACCCTTCAAACTGAAACCTCTTTGGCAATCAAAATCATCACCTTGTAACAGTCAGGGGAAAAAATTGTTCTAGGCATTAAAGGAATAAAATCATCCCACAATTATATTCCAGCAGAGAGAGTCCGAGTCAGTGTGTGATCCCCATCACAGCAGCCCAGAACAGGGGGCTGAGAAGGACTAAGCCCGTCTCCCTTCCCTGTGAGTGGTTCCCACCTCCCAAAACTGGAGCTCCTGCCAGAATTGCCATCCCTGCTCTGTCCTTGAGGAGCAGGATGGGATGGCAAGTGGGGAAGTGTGGAAATCCTGGACACAGGGAATGTTTCTCTGCCTGTCCTGAGGGGTCCTGATCCCCAGGAGAACACTGCTTTTAACCTCTGCCCATGGAGAAAGCTTCCAAAGCTTTGGGATGAGCTTGAATCAACTTGTGTGTAAATAGGTAGTATGTAGTCGTAGTTTGTCACAGGGTGAAAAATTTAGATTTTGGATTTGATCTAGCACGGATGTCGGTGAGAGACCAAGATGGAGAATTTTGGGTGTTGTCCCTTCCTCCTTCTTCTACCTACTCCATTTTCTGCTGTGTGGGAAGCACAATTTTATTGGACAAAAGTGTCCACATGAATAGATAGAGAGGTAGGAATAGGTGGAAAAAGAATAATAAAGTACGTGTTAGGTACATTGTTGTAGTTAATTGCACAGCATATCTTGTATATAAGGCCTTGGAAGGGGAATTTTGAGGTCTTGCTGCCACATGGCCTCGAGGTGCTGAGAAACCATTGTCATCCAGAGCTCTGAACTGATAAAGATAATAAACTATCCAGAAGAAGAAAACGCCAGCAAGTCCCGTCTGCTTCATTTCTGAGTGCAGCACAACACCCCGATGCCTTCCCAAGTGATCCCTGGGTCAGGGAACCCCGTGCTGGTGACTCTGACAGTGAAGCACAAGCTTTGCTCCATCCCTGCCCTGCTGCCATCCCACAGCACCTCCTGCACGTCCTAACCCACCAAATGCCTCACCAGATCCAAACAGCTGAGCAGCACCAGGGATCAAGACCTGTTCTCTTCACGCACTGCTTTTCCTCTAATCATCCTCTGTCCTCAGTAACTCCCAAGTGCCAAACCCAGGGACTGCACTGACTCCCCAGGACGTGCAGCTGCTGCTGGTGTGGTTTAAAGCAGCTTTTCACACCTGGTCTATCACAGGATCACAGAATAAGCTGAGCTGGAAGGGACCCACATGGATCACCCAGCCCAGCTCCTGTCCCTGCACAGATCCCCCAAATCCCACCCTGGGCATCCCTGGCAGCGCTGCCCAACCCCTCCTGGAGCTCTGGCAGCCCCGGGGCCGTGCCCATTCCCTGGGGAGCCTGGGGAGTGCCAGCACCCTCTGGGGGAAGAACCTTTCCCTGCTCTCCAGCCTGAGCCTGCCCTGGCCCAGCTCCAGCCGTTCCCTGGTTCCTGTTCCTGTCACAGAGAGCAGAGATCAGTGCCCAACTCTTCCCCCGACAAGGAAGTTGCCTCCTCTTAGCTGCACAGGAGGGTTTGGCTGGTATCTGCAGGAAGGGTGGACAATCCAGCATGAACACAAAGCAGGGGTCGACACCTCTGAGAGATCAAGCACACACAAAATGAGTTTTCTGAAGAACCTTGTGCTCCTGAGCCACCTCACATCGAGAGACATTTGCTGCTGCACTGGTTGTCTAAAGATTGGGTCAAGGAGAAGAAAGCACAAGACATCACATCTGACACCTGAGACTGCAGCCAGCTGGGAGTGTCAGCAAGCCTGTGCACACAGAGCATCCCTGGGAGGGCTGCAAACTGCCCCCGAGCTGGGCAGAAAAGCTGCTCGAGCTCCACACTCATTGGGTTGGTGGGTGCAGGTTCAGGACCTGCATAGAGAGGAGGTTCTAACACAGAACAACCTCCCAGCTGCCATGGAGTGAGAGGGAAGGTCTCTGCACAGACAAATAACTGCTTGTGAGACTGGAAACTGGGTAGAAGCAGAGATTTTATGGTGGACAAAGATCCCCAAAGGGTCTGTCCTGCTCTTCCCATCTCACCAGTCCCACAGAGCAGCAGATTGAGTAAAAGGAGACAGAAAAGCAGTTCATAATTTCCAAACCTCTGCAGAGACCTTCAGTTTTTTCACAGCTGCCTGCAGTCAATGATCTAGACCGTTCCCATGAAAAGAAACTTTTAGATAAAGGATTTTTGGGAAAATTAACCTTTTTATTTTTTGGAGTTAGCAATGAGCTTGCTATGTGTCTGTGCTTGCTCTGAGAACAAGTCATGTGTCAGCCCAAATTGTTGAATAACTCCAGGCACAAACTATGTGGGCAGCCTGGAATAGCACCCTGGGGACTGCAGAAGCACCAGCACATCACCGAGGCATTTGCTATCATTCAGAAGATAAGGAGCTTTTGTGCTTCTAAAGCCCTTCCTTGACACAGAAATAAAGGGTTTTTCCCTGACAAGTATCCCTAGGAACGGAGGGGACTTGAGGCTTGGCTCCTATATCGGATTAACCCTGTACTGCTATGGCTGAAGCGTTCTAAGTATGCCCAGAAAACTGCAGATGGCACTTCAGAAATGTACTTTTATGACATTCTGTACAAAAAGAAGAGTTTTGGCAAACTGGAGTTGGCTATGACACCACAGAATCACTTGATCGTGCTTTTCCAAGAAGTGTTTCCTGAGAGTAACACTGACTTTTGCTCAGCCATTAACTACACCTCAGTGAGTTACTGAGCTAAGAGCACTAAAGATTTACAGCAGGAGCGTGTCAGGGAAGCCCTGTGTGGCTGGCAAAGGAGACATTTCCTCCAGGATCACATCCCAGCTCCCAAGCCACAAGGCAAAACAAGAAAGTCTCCATTTACAAGACAACCCACAAAGCCAGCTCTGTGTAATCAATATGCTGAAGCACATGGCAGATAGGAGCAATGCATGGAGATTCGAAATATTAAACTCCTTGTGCAAGACACAGGCAAGTTTCAAATTCCTGATGAGAGGTGACAGGGTAGGGACAGCCCCGAGAGCCTGTGGGGTAGGTGGCTTGGTTAACTCTTCCCTCCACTGTGCAGGACAAGGGGAGATTGCAGTGCCCACACAAGCACAGCTGGAGCCCCAGTGTGCCAGGGCACAGAGCAGCCATTCACCCCTTTATTCCTCCTCACATCTGCAGGCAGAGGAGCCAGAGCCTTCCACAGCTTAACAAGCAATTCAAAAATTAATTAGTTGGCCCCTAAGAACCAGACAAATCTCCCTACTAGTGTAAAACAAAACGCATCTGAATACACAAAAGGAGCAGGATAAGCAAGGTACAATTACTGTCAAAAGTTGGTGTCTGAATAAAAACCACACAGAGCTCCCCAACAGCAGAGGATTTCACTGCTCTGAGCAGCCCATTTGTAGCTACAACTAAGTGCAGTGCTGAGAGCTGCCACCCACAAACATTTCTGTGCAACCCATACTGCCCAGAGCAGCTCACAAGAATACCTGGGTTTGGTGCTGGAATGGGATCTGTGGAGCATCATTCCATGGGAAACAGAGAGAGGCTGGGAGCAGAATTGCTGCCCACCTGTCAAGGAACTCATTCAGGACCAAAGGCTCCCATGATGTGAACAGTATCATCTGCACAACAGAGTTCACGTCTCTCTTGCCCTTTCCCTCTCTTTTAACATGCAAAAGGAGCTTCCTTGATGAGAAGCAAGTGCAGCAGGTTCACCAGGAGCCTCAGGGATGGGCCCTCAGAGCTGCATTTTCACCAGCTGCAAGCGACACAATTTCCCTACACACACAAGTGTTTTGTCTGAGATATTTCCTACATTCTTTCAATGCCCACAAAGCAGCAGCTCCATCCTGCCAAGTTCCCAAGATCATCCCAAGGGCACTTCTCGGAAAACATCAGCACTGAGTTCCTCCAGCTCAGATTTTCCCAGGATGTTTGTGAAGCCGCTCTGTGTGATCCAGACACTTCATGTGACTCTTCCTACACGAACTGGGAAACAGGGATATCCTCCCAGCCCCACAGACTGCTGCAGTCACTGGAAGAGTCTGGGCTGTAAATAGGTTTTAAATTCAGGTTTCACTTGGGAGGGTGTTGAGCACAACCCCTGAGGTGAAGGAGATGCTACTGCAGCAGCTCTTACCCACATTTCCTTTACTGCCCCTGCACCCAGAAACAAAATATTTTCATTTTCCCTTCTGTTCCCCAAACATTATACAGACCAACAGGACCACTGCCCCAGTTTCCCCAGTGTTCCTCCTCTGCTCTTCTCAGAACATCATGACCACATACTGGAAAAACCAGAGTGGCAAGGAAAACTCAAACTGAATCCTTGAGACGGAAGGAAATTATAAACCATCTCCAATCTGGTCCACAGATTAGGGAAACTGATTAGGAAAACGTTAACTGTAATCCTCGTGATTAGAGTTCAGAGCACAAAGTACTTCAAATCTCCTCTCCAGCTCTGGGGCAGGCTGAGCCCTGGGCACGTCCTAACAGCTTCAAAGCCAGGCTCAGCTCTTATTTGCGTAAGAGTTTCTATTTTAGCCCTTCTGTCCCATTCCCTGCAGTGCTGACAGCAGCAGGCAGGATATGGGGGCAAGAGAACCAGGGGAATTTGGGACCAGCTCCCACTGTCACTGCAAAACGAGAAGCATGGGAGTGGTGAGGCCATGCAGAACCTCAGTCACAGAAAGTTTCCCACTGCAGAGATGAGATAAATCTGACTCATCTGCTCTGCCAGGGTTTCATACAACACAGTCTCAGCACTTCAAGGTGCTGGCATGCAGTGGGGAAAGAAAAAAACACCCACTGCCCCACCGACAGCCTCAAGGGCAGCCTGTGAAGTGGTTTAAAAGCTGTAACTGCAGCAAATTCTGATTTCCAGCCTTCAACCATCAATATCACAGAAAAAAAAAAATCAGTGGAATTAGCAAAGGGCAGGAAAACAGCCCTGTCTGGGTGAAAGAGCCTGCTGCCATCTGACAACTAATGGAGATCATCTCTGCATGGGAGGGACCACACTTCATCATCCAAGACACTTATTTCCTGAGCATGACTTATCACTGCTGACTTCATCTCCTAAAAATGCAATACTTCCATGTCAGATACTGCCATGGCCCCTCCTTAAAGGTGGCAGATGAATCTGCCCCAGCAGAGCACAGCCAGAGACAGAAAATAGAACAGGAACACGCAGTTCTTCATGAGCTAAAGAATACAAACCTCTGCCCTGACCCCTCCAAAACACAGAGATGACATAATCAAAGGAATTTTTGCTGAAAGATTTCTTCTTCTACCACCAGATTAGTTTACTTGCACTATGGTTAATTTACTTGTGTTATATGTTACAAAAAAACAAAACTTCAGGCAGCCACCAGTACTTAGCCTCCACACTGTGCTGACTTGCATCAAACAGGTCTGGGCAACAGCTGGAAATGATGATCCCTGCCAACATCCCAAACCTACACCTGGTTCTCACAGGAGACCATCTCCAGCAGAACTGAATGGATGGAAAACTACAGAGCAAGAAGTTCAGCAGGTTGGAACAACAAAGCTGTTGCCCATGATCACAACTGATGGGTATTTAAAATAATTTTTAACAGACTTTTAAGTGGGAATTTGGAAGCCACCATCAGGAATTATGCAGCTCAAAAGATTAGGACACAGACCATGCTAAAGTTTGTGTAAGCTAGAACTTTTTGAAGTTCAGCTGAACATCTTTGAAGACAATTTAGCTTTAGACTCCAACTGCTTGGATCCCACCAGCCTTGTTCCAGTAATCCCTGCTCACGCTGGGCTGCGACTCTCCTGCCAGCACACGGCAAACTGCCAGCTGGGACAAGCAAAAACATTAAAGCCATCAACAACCTGACTCTGTTGGCTCTCAGGTCCTGTTATTCACAGGACTTTGGGTGGCCTGGCCAGAATTCATTCACCTTCCCTGCAGGATCTCCAGGAGGTACAGGAGAGGAAAACACTCAGGATGCACTGCAGGAGTGACGCACTGAAGGAGCAGGGTCAGGGCACAGCCCAGCCTCCCACGAGAGGACAGCCTGAAGCCTAAAGCCAGTCTCTGCTCATGGGGAGCCCAGCTGGCTCTGCAGTGCTCTGTCCTTCCTCAGCTCTCACTCCAACACACCAACCACAGCTTCTGCAGAAACCCAGATTTCTATCTCACCAACAACTTTATTGGACATTATTCTGGCAGGTAATCAAACCACCGCTGACTGTTGTCAGCTCAGATGAGCAAGATTTTATCCTCTGTGATTCCTAAGTCCAAATCCTGCAGCAAAGCCTTCCCTTCCTCCTGGCACTGCTGAAATGCCTCTACTTCTCTGCAATAACCGAGTACAAAGAGGAGCCCTGAGCAGAGGTCACCAGCAGTGTGCTGCATCCTCTGCCCCATTTCCAGTTTAGAATAAAGGTCAGTAGGTCTCCTTCCACCCCTGCACATGTATCCTGTCCTCTCTGAGAGTTCGGCCAGCTCCTCCAGCAGCTGCCCAGCAGCTCCTGGCACATCCTGTCGGAGCTGCAAACAGACTTCTCAGACTGAGTCCCACCCACACTGCTTTATCTGAACTGCTGTTGGTACTGCCTGGAGAGGTCTCAGAACAGCCCCAGAGCAGACGAACAGCCCTACAGGACACCTGGACCCCTGCAGGAGCACAGGAGCTCCAGCTCATCCAGTCCCCAGACCCTGATGTGTCCCATCAAACGCAGCCCCACACTGACCTTCACAGCCCCTGCCCCCCCACAGCAGCTCCACAACAGAGCTGCGAACAGATTTCTTATTTCCAATACATCATCTTCCTCTACCTCACCAAGCTCCAGGTCCAACCCCCAAAGTAACAGCAGCTTCGCATATCTGAATGTCTGGAAGATGCAATAAAGCTGTTTATCCTGAAAGGCCTTGAAACAGCAGCATCCCTCAGGCCACAGCAAAGCCACAAGTCCCACAGCCACTGTCAGCAGGCAGGAGCAGGGGCTGGAGCTCCCTCTGTGCAGAGCAGTGCTGGAACCCACCCCCAGCCTGTCCCAGCAACCTCCCAAAAAGCCACGAGGGTGTGGATCAGAGGACACGAACCACATCAGCTCCATTTTGCTGGCATCTCTACCACAGTCAGGCAATCAGAGGCCAGACATGGGGATGGAAAAGAAGGTTGAATTTCTGCATTTGAAGAAAAACACCATTTGCAGCTCAGAGAATAGTGGGGTCCAACTGGCAGGGCTGACGCCCTCCTTGCTAATGAATTATTACCCCTGAGTGCACAGACACCCATTGATCCACAGCATTTCCAGACTGTGCTGACCTGCTGCTTATCTCCCAGATTCCTGCTGGGCATCAGCAAACAGTTAAAACTTTTCCAAGTTCTTGAAGTTTCACTGCACACTACTTTCTTGAGTATGGAGCATCATTAAAGACCTTGTAAAAGCAAGGTTTGGAAAGCAAGATGCTTGGCACAAGAAGAGTTTGTTCACCCCAAAAGAAACAGGAAGCTGCTCGCTAAAACCAGCATCAGGTTTTGACACCCCAAAAGAGAAAGGGGAATAGTTTTAACAAACAACTGCAGCTCCCAGCTCACAAGAACAGTTTCTGCCCAATTCAGGCCAAAATCTGAAAAAGATCTGAAAGTTTCTGAAAACCCCGACACAGCTACAAAACAGAACTCTTGTTTTTGGCTGGTTGCCTTGGAGACACAGAGTGATCTCTTGGGAAGAAACCATGGAATGCATCTTAATACAAGCTCCTTCCTTTTCAGGCATCAACACTCAGCCTTATTACCCAGAGTAAAAGCCACAAACATCCTCTAGGTCAAGAGTAAACAGAAATCTTTCCATTTGTCCACCATCAGCATCTTCTAGATCCTGGCTACAAAGTCATACTCTGTGCTTGACTGAGCAGGAAGGGAACTGCAAGAAAAATGGGTATTTCTCCCACACCACATTTAATTTCACCCAGAATCTTGTGTCTTGACTACTTTCCTTCAGCTCAATCTTATTTTTCAAAGAGTCCCTATTTGTTTTGGCTTCCCAAGTTCTGCAAATATAACTGACAGCTTCTCCTTTGCCTTTTAATCTCTCTCTTCTCAGAAACCAAATGTTTACACAAGTTCTCCTGCAGGGCAACCCCACATACAGTTCTTAGGGAACAGCTGTGTGTGCACCTCGCAGTATTTGGCACCTCAGCTGCACAGCAGGGCAGTTAATGCTGCTAAGCTGATAAGAACAGGGGCAGAGAAGCTCCATGACCTGCCCAATGTCACACAAATCCACCACCGACACACAAAACAGTAGTTAACCAGTATCACACAATATTTTAGGCTGGGAAAGGTCCTCTGGAGGTCTCTGGCCCAAAGTCCTGCCTTAAGCAGGACTAACCTGCCAGTTACTCAAAGCTTTCCTCTGGCAAGTTTCAGACAGCTCCAAGGCTGGACATGCCACGACTTCTCTGGGTTTGACCAACCAGAAAACAATTCAGTCACTGCATTGGACTTGTGCTCATCTCCCTCCCTCCATTTTGTACTGTTGAGGACACCTTCCACTGTGCACCATTTCACCGGTTTTACTTGAGGCTTTGTTCTTTGTGCCCCAACAGCATCGGAGACTCAGAAAAATCAGCTCCTCGGCTCCATCAGAAGTTGGGCTTACCCAAACATGACCATCCCACAAGATTCCCTCTGTGCCCTCTGTTCCATCCTAAGAGAACTCACAACTGTAACACACTGTATTAATATTTTCACCGTTTATACCACACACCTGATTTGGTGTAAATCCAATTAACACCCCAAATTGAACCCAAACAGAGCCAAAACAGCTGCAAAGAGTGCAAGCCAGCACGTGTTTAAGCAGCAGAATAACTCCAGTCTGACCAAGCATTTCCCTGTAGGAAAACAAGGAAAAACTTCAGAAACACTGAGCAAGAATCAACATTCTTGCTCATTTGCTTGTTGTGGATCTCAGGGTGCTCCAGGCCTGCTCCCTGCATTAGTCACCATCAAATTGCCACAGGCTTCAGTGTGCTCAGGGAGGAATTTGACATCATCAAGCCAGGGAAGCAGCACTCCCTGCCTCCTTTCAAATGAGATGCATCCTGCTCAAAGGATTTCCTCAATTATAATGCTCAGCGCCTCAGGCGCCCATGTGCACGAGTCCCTCCGTTATCTACTCGGATTTGGGTAACGGAAACGTCCAACAATTCCCACTATTGGAAAAACATGTCACACCACAGCCCTAAAAGTCAGGATCTGCCACCTCAGTGTGCTGCTTTCAGAGCGCAACAACTCTCCCCCACTCCTCTTATCACATCCAGATGCACTTCACCAAGGCCTACAAAGATTAATTCTCAGTTTAAGGCTCACAAGGATCTACGCTACTCCCCAAGCCGTGAGAAAATCTGGCATTCACTCACTCCAAAGGCATTTGGAGCAATCAGCATCTCTTGGATGTTCAGAGCTGTAGCTGCACATTCAGAACGAGCAGGTGGTGTAATCCTATCAATGGGAGTTAAGTTCTTGCTGATCTCTTTCTGCCTAATAGAGACCTAATTCTTGAGCCTCTATCAATAGATCACTAATGCGGGGAAGAAGCCAGTGCCACGCTGCCCAAGTGAGCACGGGCAGTTCAACATGTCCCACTCCTCAGACACAGCCAGCAGAGAGGGAGGGCAAGCCCACAGCTGTTCAAACCACACAGCTCCTCCTGATTTCCTAAATTCCTGAAATACTTTACTTTCCATTATCGTATCTCCAAGAAGGGATGGGGTGGGAGAGGCCCTGCAGTTATTACAGGGCATATCTCACCCTTAGCTGCTTTGTGGGACTGATGGCTTAAGTTTTAGCTTCTGTATTTTTCAGACTCTCTGCTGGTTTAGTGTGTAGTTCTGGGCTTCCTATTAAGGGTTGGTAAGCTCTCTTCACAGAGTAGTAGACAAAACAATTCCTTTTCTAGCTTGGGACCAAGGACAACCGATATAAATTTTAGTCCCAATAGTAAAAATAACGGTGAAGAGAGAAAAACAGGGAGGATGGAGCTTCATAACCTAAAGTTGTAATTGGACAATTAACTCCAATATGCTAATGGACCAAAACTTATAAAAGTGTGAGACCTCGTGACCGGTCGTCCATTTTGTGACCATTTGTGGATTTGACTTGGGTGCAGCCCCGGGCTCTTGCACTGCCCAAGGTGTATCCTTTCAATAAATACCAATGTTATTCCTTTTGCTCTCTCTAGCCTCTGCTGGGTGCTGGGACAGCACACAGTGCCCCCTCCCTGAGGGTAAATTCTGTTTAATATACCAACTCCCATCTCCCAGCTGTGGTCCTCAGGCCCGCTTTAAAGTGCCAGGAGACAGTAAAAGCAAACAAGACACTGGGCTTGCAAACTCTCCTAATATTGGGTACCATGAGAAATATCAATCCCTGGTTCCCTCCTCACCATTCTGAAATGTCCTTCGCAGCAGTGTGGTGAGTTCCACCTTCCCTCTCCTGTTTTCCCAAGGCTTTACTTCTGAATCTATTTTACCCTGTGCTCCAGCTAGCTCTGAGGGCAGCCTGCGGCTCCCACATGGGGCAAACACACCGCCTGCGTTCCCAGTAGCGCCTCATGAGAAGCCAAACCCAAAGCAGCACAGGGGCCCTCCAGCCTGGCTGCTGAGCACAGAGGTGCCCGGTTACCTTCTTGCGGCGTGAGCCCGTCTTGCTCATGCAGGACCTCTCCAGGGACAGGTACCCCCCGATCACTTCAATCTCGTTCACCGTGGGGTAGCGCTTTTTATGGGATATCCCCACTTGGGGCCCATCAGCGTTCTCCACGGCTTTGCCTCTTCCTTTGCTCTCCTCCTCCTCCTCCTCTTCCTCCCGCTGTGGCCTTCCGCTAGCATCGGCAACAGCCTGCAGCCCCGGGGCCACGGGCTTCCTTTTGGGCACAACAGTGAAGGTGCTGCCTCCCCTCTGCTGGGGGGCAGAGTGTGGTCTGTAGAGGGGCACGGAGGAGGAAAACTCCATCTCCAAGTCAGGGCCAGCTCCTCCCGGCTGATCCGCCAAGCTCCCCGTCCTCGCAGCCGGGCTGGCCCTGGGAAGAGGCTCCCCACCGTCCGGCTCCACAATGTCATCGATGTAAGTCACGGGTACCAACGGATCCAGAGGCGCCGGCGGGGAAGTGATGGGCTCTTCCTGCTCCGGGGCGGAAGCCCTCGGGGGCTCCTTGGGTGCCTTCTCCTCCGAGGGCGGTGGCGGTGGCCCCGGCCTGGCGATCTGGGCCGGCGGCCGAGCCGGGCTGCCCTCCCGGCGGGGCACGAAGACGAAGGAATTGCGCGAATTCAGGCGCAGCTTGGCCAGAGCCTGTGCCTGCAGGTCGTGGGCTGGGATGGCCGCCAAGTCGGGCTTGGGGGCCGGGTGGATTTCGAAGGAGCTCCCGGCCCGGGGGGCTGAGGCGGAGAGCGGCCGAATGGCGCCGGTGGCACTGGGGGCCGGACTGGCACTGGGCAGGGGCGACACGGCCACTTCGGCCTCCTCCGGCTTTGGCCTCCTGGCGTTGGCTCTGGCATGGGAAGGGCTGGTGGATGGCACTGGTGGCCCCTTGGGCGTTGCGGGGCGGCCGGCGGGGACAGCACCGGGCTCGGGGACGGGGACGCGGACGCTGGGGGGCTGCCCCCGGGGTGTGACCGTGAAGGAGTTGGAGCTGATCTTGTGGAGAAAGCAGTTGGCCTGAGGGGCCACAGCCTTGGGGGCAGCTGGGACCGCCTGGGGGGCTGCAGCCCGGGGGGGAGCTG
>VXBU01012587.1:1408830-1419625 GCA_013400315.1 Bombycilla garrulus | reverse complement strand
TCCTCTCCTCTCCTCTCCTCTCCTCTCCTCTCCCAGGTCTCTGCCAGTCCCCTCTTCCCCTCTTTGCTCCCAGCACTGAGGTGTTGTTATCTTTATTCCATCGCCTGCTGACCCCTCCAGGAAAAGCCAGCTCCAAAGCAGAAGCAGCAGCTTGGAACCCCCCTCTGCTGTCTGTGTTTAGTGCAAGCAGCTCAGAGTATTTGTTGTAACTGCTTCTGCTGATGAATGGCTGCTCTGCTTGGCACGGGTGAGCGAGCACCGCTGCTCGCTCCAGGCCCACGGAAAACGCGCAGAGGAGCTGTGAGATTGTGTGGTGACCTTTCCCAAACACGTGTGCCAGGAAATACCAGCCAGGCAGCGAATGTCCAACAAGCCCCAGCCAGCCCTGCATTTCCTCTCACCCCAAAGTCCTTCAGGCCGAATCCCGAGCCCAGCCCTGCAATGATTCCTGGCGCTTCCCTTCCCTGCTGAGCCTCGGGGGCCTGTCCAGCCTGCACACAGTGACTTTGTGAGCTGCTGTCACAGCTCCACCAGCTCCTCCACAGAGGTGGCCAGTGCAGGACAGCACAAACCCCAGGAAAGCCCGTCCACACTGTCCTGTGTCACTCAACACCCAAGTGTCCGTGACCTGCTACAGCCAAGGACTCTGCCCTCTTTCCTGGACAACTTGCCCAAAATCTTCCTTGGATTTCCCCACCACTGCCTCAGAGAATTGATGTGGACCCACACGGACTGCAGAGCATCCCACGGGGGAAATGCCCAGAGACATCTTCTCAACACTTGGAGAGCTGGAGCCATTCCCACCCTCTGTGTCATTATGGGATGTACCCCACTGCAGAGTCCCAGTCCATCCCAGGACACGTGCAGGACTCTCCCAGACCTGCCTGTATTGTCAGGTGTCATGTCATACCCATTCCATGCCACATTCCAGTGTCAGGAATTCCATCCATATGGTCTAAACGTAGCCAAGGGATGGCTTGATATGCACAGAAGGAACAAACCTACTCAGAGTGGAGCTGGCAGTGAATTTTGATGCAGCTTTTAAAAACTCTAGTCAGTCTTGCTTCCCACCTTTCTACGCTTTGGGTGATCAGGTAGGCTGGAAAAAAAAAATCAGGACCAAAGCTGAGGGTGAGATTTTGGAGATGATTCCCTCATTCAACCTCTTTGTGGCACCTGTTGTTGCTCCCATGAATTTGTCCCAGAGGATGTTTTATTGATGGCATCTCCCCCGTGCTGGCACTCGTTAGGATTCCAGGCACTCCTTGGCCCAGCTGAGGTCTCAGTCCCAGCCTCCCTGGGCCTGACCTTTCCATGTGGGACAGAATAACAATCACACAGGGGACAGGAACTGCTTTCCCACAGAGGGGATGTGAACTCGGGGAGTTTCCTGCCTCCCCTCCCCACTCCATCCATCCTCGTGTGGCTCCCAGGACGTTCCCAGCAAGGACTGCACGTGCAGAGCCAGGCCCAGCTCTGCTGAACCTGCAGAAAGCCTCGGGTCTGGGACCCCAAAAAACCGCCCGGGGAAACAGAAGCAAACAGCAGCTCCCAGCACAGCTCCCCTCACCAATTAGATTTCCTCCCCCAATTCGCAGAGGGAAAGGCACAGAGGAAATGCCAGCTGCTGCTGGGCACGCAGAACAGACTCGGTGCGTGTGTTTGAAACACTAATAACTCCCTTCCTGCTGAAGGAGGGAAAAGACTTTGTCTTAATCCCTCCTTGCATCAATAACCAGAGAGAGGAGCAGATGGTGCCAGAAATGCAGGAATATGGCCATTAAAATAACTTCAGTGCCGAGGATTTAGTGCCAGGAAACAAACACCTTCAGGAGAGCTGTGGAACAGGGGCTCCTGGCGTGAGGAGATGAGAATTGTCTTGGAGTGACCCAGCTCCAAGGAATGACCCAGCTCCAAGGAACAGCCCAGCTCCAAGGAACAGCCCAGCTCCAGGGAATGACCCAGCTCCAAGGAATGACCCAGCTCCAAGGAGTGACCCAGCTCCNAGGAGTGACCCAGCTCTGAGGAGTGACCCAGCCCTAGGGAATGATCCAGCTCCAAGGAGTGACCCAGCTCTAGGGAATGACCCAGCCCTAGGGAGTGACTGAGCTCCAGGGAATGACCCAGCTCCAAGGAATGATCCAGCTCTAGGGAATGACCCAGCTCCAAGGAGTGATCCAGCTCTAGGGAATGACCCAGCCCTAGGGAGTGACTGAGCTCCAGGGAATGACCCAGCTCCAAGGAATGATCCAGCTCTAGGGAATGACCCAGCTCCAAGGAGTGATCCAGCTCTAGGGAATGACCCAGCTCCAAGGAGTGACCCAGCCCTAGGGAGTGACCCAGCTCCAAGGAGTGACCCAGCCCTAGGGAGTGACCCAGCTCCAAGGAGTGACCCAGCTCCAAGGAACAGTCCAGCTCAAGGGAATGACACAGACTTTCCTTTTTACAGAGCTCCAGGGAATGACCCAGCTCCAAGGAGTGACCCAGCTCCAAGGAACAGTCCAGCTCTAGGAAATAACCCATCTCCATCCCCACAGTGAGGCCAAAGCTGTCACCCAGGATCTCCTTGCCCGGCAGATGTGCCCAGGAAGATTTGCCCTCCCCTCCACAAGGTGCAAGCCCTGTTCTGCCCCCAGTGTCACCAGCAGCACTGGCTGTCTCCCAGGGGAGCCCTGCCCAGCTCCAGCACCGCTGCTGCCCCTCCCAGAGCCCATTCAGCCCTCAAGAGGAATAAGCAGAAGGACAAAAACCTTTCCAATGATGAATTTCTCTCCTCCAGTTCCCATGGTGAGGTCTATACATCGGCAATTTCTCTCTCCTCCAATCAGACACAAGTCATACACTCATTTCTCAGTGGATTTACAAGTTTTTGTCCTATTTCATTTGTCCAGGAATCACATCCTTCTGCACAGGCTGGCTGAGCAGCTTCCTGCAGGTTTTCCATGGCATTCATAATGCAAAACAGAAGTCAGCACTCACCACACTGCCGACCTTGCAACCTTGCATGGCCGGCCCACAACTCCTGGACACCGAGCAGTGATGTTTAAATCACACCTCCCCTCTCCTGGCTGCGCAGGACAGAGGAACCAGCAGCTCCTGGGGTGAAAACATTTTTGCTATTCAAGGTCTTAATTTGCAGTGGGAGCGCTGCCATCTCCTAACGCAGCGTTCGAAAAGCAGCATCCTGCAGCCCAGGTAACGGCCCTGCGCTCTTCTTTCCCTTTCCCTGACCTCATAAATCTTCCAGGCGAAATTTCCATCCAAATAGATGCGCTCCCACAAACATTTATGCCAAGTCACACTTGCTCCAAGCCGTGTTTCTCCACAGAAAAGCACTGCATCCCAAATATTACATCAACTCCAGCTCTGGGCCTCCAGAAAGGTGAATGTTTCTTTATTTTTAATTAACTCTTTATATGACATGGCATTTATTTCATTAACTCACTGAATGTCCAATTAGCTCATCCCAAGGAACGGGACCTAATTAACTAAGACAAGTAAAGTGAACTTCCACAACCTGCCTCTCCTGTAAATAAGTTGCTAAATGGGATTACTCAGCAATAACTACCTCGTTAAAGCTTGGATAATTATTCCTTCTCCCTTCCTTGGATTTATTTTTCAGGAAATCTCCAATTAATCTCTTTGGATTTTGCTTGTTGCAATGTCTCAGAAACCTGTAGGGTCAAACCCTGTTGTTTTCCAGCATCCACAGGCTGGAAGTGGTTGTGCACAAAGGCAGCTCCCTCTGTGTATAACAGGCCCTCATGGGGCAGTAGAAGCTTTCAGTGGCTGAAGAAAAGGAGTTCCAGCCCAAATCCGTGGCTGTGACACCCTCTGGAGACTCCTTCCCCAAGCAGCTGAACTCAGCTTTCAGGGGCAGGAACTGCACAAAAAGCAGGAACTTTCTTTCCGTTCACTTCCTGCCCCCTCAGGGCCTGATTTGGTTGAAATTTGAAACTATCCCTTCTTCCTTTTGTTATGATTTCCCCAATTGCACATTTTAGTTTTGTCAGCAGCCTGGTCAGAAAAAGAGACCAGCAACTTTCTCAGGCCTTCCTGGGAATTCTGAGGGGGTGCAAAGAGAATTATGAACAATGTCTGCACCTGCTGTTTGTACCTGAGACTCGTGGTGTTTGTCTTGGGATGTTTTTCAAGGAGTTGTTGCTTTTCCTTCACCAATCAGCTGAGGGGGTGTCTGTTAGTTAACCTGCTGACCGATGTGAGTCAACCTAATGAACTCATCTACAAAAGTCGAGGTTTTTTTCTTAATAAAGGTATTTTAGCTTTTTTACCTTTTGATCTATGGAGTCTTTCATTGCTGCTGAGTGAACTCTGCAGGGACAAAAGGGATCTTGAGGCAGAGGGGATGAGCAGAGCTGGGGATCCCCTTTGTGTCGCCCTGATTTTTGTAAGACTTTCTAAGCCTTCTGATATTTACATATTTGTGAAGAACTTTCTCACACACTTTCTGTAAACACCTCAGTGTTTTTGCATTCCTTCATAGAGGAGGAGAAAAATTGATGGACTGTTTGTCTGTGCAGTGTCTTTGGAGAGGTGGCACTGCCACCGTCCAATCCACTGTCACTTTTGGAAAACTATAAATACTGGAGTCAGAAAAAATAAACCTTCTTCTTCTTCTCTCTTCTGATCACCTGAGCTGCGGTGTGTGCCTGTGTTCTTTCGTGTCCTATAGAGACACCTTTGAGGCAGAGGGGATGAGCAGAGCTGGGGATCCCCTTGAGGCAGAGGGGATGAGCAGAGCTGCATCTCTGTCAGCTGAGCCATCCCTGCTCTGGGCTGGAGCTCCAGCCCACCCTGGCCCGAGCACCCAGAGAGCTGCAGAGGATGGAGGGGATGGGTGACTCTCCCTGAGCTGATGCTGGCAAACAGCTCCTCTTCTCTGATCTTTTCCCACAGGTAGCATGCTCAGAGCGGTATTTTACACTGATTTGAAGCACAGAGATGAAGGGTGGTGAGATGAAAGGGGAGCATTAATCTCGCCTGTTGACTCAGCATCACAAACTCCATCCCTTGATTGCTTCTGCTCGTGGCTGGAGGTCAGCATTTTCGGGGAGGAATTCTCCAAAAGAGGACACAGCGCTGGGAGGGAGCACAAACAAAGCGGGGAGTGCCAGGATTTTTCCATTCTGGAGCAGAGACACCTGGGAGACATTCCATAAACATTCCTCACCCATGTCACACTGAGCTCCGGGGTAATGGGACTCAGAAGAGATCATCAAAGGCTTTAAGGATCACCTCTCTCTGTGCAGGTAGGTCCTGAGGAAGCCAAACCCACAGGATCTGGGATTCTCTAAGCGCTCAGGAAATGACTGGACGTGCACTCAGCGCTGTGGTTCAGTCAGTATGGGGGTGTTTGGTCAAAGGATGGACTTCATGATCTTGGAGGGCTTCTCCAAACTTTAGAATCCCATGATTTTATGATTCTTAGTGGATATGAAGAAGAAACAAGAGGAAGATCTGTCTAAAACCCCGTTTGGGGTCACCTCGCTCCTCAGGGATGTGCTGCTGATGAGCAGCCCCCAGGATGCAGCACTGCAGGCGGCAGGACCAGTCCCTCTTGGCACAGCTGCAGATGGAGATCCCTGATTTCCTGGAGTGTTGGAGTCCAGGCTGTTCCTCTGGCTTCCCTGCACACCTCGGAACCCGGGCTCAGGGCTCGCAGGCCTTGGCACGATGCCCAAGAGCCTTGTGGGTTTGATTTGAGTCCCTGGAAAAAATGACCATCATTGCAGGAAGAATGACAAATCACAAAAAATAAGTAGAGTATAAATGAGATTGGTAGAAGGTAGAAAAGTGAATTTGTAAAATAGTTATGATAAGGAACTTGGAGCTAAGATGGAGGATTTTGGGCGTGGTTTGTCTTTTCTTCTTCTTCATGTCATCCATCTTTGAGTCAGGACGGCATTTCTGGATTGGTTTGAGAGAAAACTGGACAGAGCAATGTAAGGGTCATGGATTGGAAAGGAATTGTAAACATAAATACGTAATTTCTAGTATAAAAGAGAAGAGCTGCCCTCTGGGCAGGCAGAGTGCCTCTGACCAGCTTGCCAGACAGACCTCTGCACCTCAGAGAGAAAATTCCTTAGATAAGAAAGAATAAACAACCTTGGAAACCTCAGAAAGCGGCTTCTGTGTCTTCTTCTGCTCAAGCTGAGAAAAACACGAACTGGAACCACCTGAATGTCCTGCTGTGAGTGATCTGGGGCTCAAGGAGACCCCACAGACAGCGACACTGGAGCACAGGACTGTGACCTCCGAGCAGGATCCACAGCAGACAGGAAGAAAAGCCATTTAGATGACGCCTTTACCCAGCAATGACTGACGACCAAAAGCACTCGGGCAGAGACGTGCCTCTGGTCACGTGAGCTCCCCTCACAAATCCATTTCTTTATTGATTATTATTTTGTTATCTGTTTTCTCCTGATGGGAAGTACAGCCACCCGTGGGGATGTAGAGCACGTGCCTGCCTGCTGCTGGCATCGCTGGGATGGCAGGGTCAGACTGATCAGATCTCTACATATGTTATTTCCTTGTTCTTCAGCTTAATGGGGCGTTCCACTTTATTATTGTATTTTTTTTTTAATTTTATAAGACATGTTTCATTAAATCTGAATTATGGCAATTCAGGGAAAGAAATTAGCCCATTAAAATTATAATGAAAACATCTTATAAAAAAAAAAAAGCTGTCAACTGCCATTTCTGCTCTGCTGGGTGAGGAAATAAGGAGGAGAGAGAAATGTGTTGTCTCTGAGCAGGGACAGCACCTGGGAAAGCAGGAGCTGCTCTGGAACAAAGTGCAGGGAGAGCCGAAGGGCTCCAAGGGTTTTTTTCCACCCAAAAAGTGCATTTCAGCTCTTACAGAAGGGCTGTGAGAAAAGAAGAGTGTTGTCCCACGTTCCTGGTTGGTCCCACTTCCTTCTGACCACATGGGCAGCAAAGCCAGGCAGGGAATTTCCTCTTGGATTTCAGTCCTGTGAGAGGCTCAAAGTGATGGTGAGGGGCACAGGAACTGCAGCTCCCTGGGGTTTTCTGGAAGGGAGGAAGTTCTGTGCTGGAGAACAAACCCAGGCCCTCCAGGCAAAGGAAGAAGGAATTTCCCCAAAGCCTCATTTAGGAAGGTTTTGCACTTTCCTTGGAAACAAATTTCTCTTGCTGCTGTCAGAGACAGCTCCCAGCACCAGGGCCAGGCTCAGGTGTTCCTGTCAGTGCTTTGTTCCTCCTGTGGCAATGACATTCCCAGAGGAGGAAAGAGATTTTGTCAAAAAATAAAATGGGAAGAAGAATGAACTCCCTTAAGCTGCCTCACTGATGATTAGGTGGGGGTAGGAAAAGAAAAGGCATCTCTGTTCTCCAGTCCAATTTCTGGGTGATTCCAGCTGTTGTCCTCAGCTCTCCACACCCCTGAGCAAAATTGTGCTGCATTTTTGTTTTCAGCAAGGTAGTGAAGGTATTAGCTGGGAAAAAACCCCTTTGCCTGCAAGGGGATAAAGGTCAGCTCTGCTGAAATGAAATAGAGTTTGAGACTGCATGTCAATTAGACACACACAAAAGAAACTAATAAAATTAATCCACTAAACTGCAGAGCTGAGGTAAAGCAACCCTGTAAGATATATAGAATAGGAGGTGGGGAGGGGCTGGTAAACAGCAAGAGAAGTGAGAAATGGGATAAAAGAAAGTAAAAAAAAAAGAAATAACGAGTAAAAGAGGAGATGGAAATAAATGAGATATTCATTCCTGAAAAGGTAAAAGCGAATAAAATGAGATTGGGATGAAAGGCAGAACCCAAATAGTCCAAAATACGCAGCTCTGCTATGTCAAACACAAGAAGGGGAAAAGTTTCTTCTTCCCAGACTAGAAAATTGTGTTAAGAGTCCAGGAGAGCAGAGCTGAGTGTGGAACAGAGCACAGAGGAGGAGCAGCAGCAGCAGGAGGAGGAGGGGACACCTGTGTGGGGACACCTGTGTGGGGACAGCACAGAGAGCTCTGCTCTGCTGGAGCTCTGAGTCTGCCTGGGGGCAGCTCGGATGGATCCCAGCCCCAAAGGAGCACGGATCTGATTCCAGAACTTGAGGGAACAGCTGAGCAGTGGAGGACAAGGTTTCAGACGCCACAGAAATGCTGTGAGGGTGACACAGCCCTGCACAGCCCTCAGGCTGTATCACCCCAGAGTGAAACCACAAAGCTGCCTCCAACTCGAGTCAGCCCGAGGTGGACCAAAGACAGCAACCAAGTAAATCCTTGGATCAACTTTATTTTATTCTGCCCACTTTGTCATTCAAAAAAAAGCTGTCTGGCCCTGTAAAGCTGTCCATCATTTCCTTTGGAGGAGTCTGGAGCAGGATCTGAAGAGGCAAACATTTCCCCTGTGGATTTCCCAGCATTTAAAAATTCCTTCATCCCAGATCCTCCTTTGTTTTGGCAGCACTTCTGGACACGGGCCAGGCTGTCTGGAGGTACCTTTGCCAATGCCCGGATACCCCTCCTCGTGTTTCCACTTGAATTTTCAAGCTGGAATTGCTGCTGAGCTGCAGGGCATTCCCAGGGATTAATGAACATCAGAGCCCTTCCGCCTGCCGCCTCATTAGCGCTTCCCGCAGAGCCAGCCCCACACCGAGCCATTATGGATTTGTTCCCGGCCTCGCCGAAGCATTTCCATATGGAGAGGCAGGCAGAGGAGCTGACCCTGAAAACGCGGGGCCTGACATCAAATGCAGAACAGAAGAGGGAT
Organism: Bombycilla garrulus; assembly: GCA_013400315.1. NCBI lineage: Eukaryota > Metazoa > Chordata > Aves > Passeriformes > Bombycillidae > Bombycilla > Bombycilla garrulus. The sequence continues at coordinate 1,410,876 of VXBU01012587.1, read as the reverse complement.
GAGAGAGCAGCAGGGAATTCCGTGCACCGGAGCCTCGTGGCTCTGCTGGGCTGTGGGGATGGAGAGGAGCGCCACGCTGCTCCGAGATTTCACACCCCTCACTGAGGCATGAATCCAGCGTTTCTCAGAGTTCCTACTCCTGGGACATCCTCTGTGGGCAGCAAAATCCTCCCTGTGTGCATCGGCCGAGCTGGGATTGAGGGATTCTCTCAGTGAGGCCCTAAATGTGGAGTTCCACAAAGACAGACAGAGAACACAACACTCCCTGCAAGAGGCAAACAGCTCGCCGAGCGGCTCGTTAGGAGAGAAGGAGGTTGATTAAAGCTGGAATCAAAGAGCAGCAGCATTAATGCTGTAAATACATGTGCAGGGTGTCCTGTGGCCTCACTCTCACAGGCTGCTGCCCGGGTTCCTGCTCTCCCCTGCCTCTCGTAGCAGCAGAGACAGGAACAGGCTGGTTAACAAGGCTGCAGGAGAACAGAGAAACATCTCCAGAGAAAGACACACATACACTTTTAACTCATTTCCATATTTTTCTTTCCCCACCACCCCCGATGAATTTTGACACTGATCTTTTCCCCTTTTCCTGTTTATCATTTTGGAATAGAAAGCTTCTGCTTTCAAAACAACTTCTCTCCAATTCCCCCTTTCCTTTATGAATCTCCAAAGAAGGGAGCGAGCAGGTTCTCAGCTCCTCCAGTGAGGGATAGGTTCAGTTCACATTTTCTGATCAAAAGCTGGGAGGTGTTTATCTGATTTCTGTCACACACACTACCCAGGCCAAGGCATGTCTGGGGAGGTGTATTCATGATGTTTATCAATGTCTGTTTATTGCAATGGCTTCTTCAACCCTTATTTTATTTTTTTAATTTTGATTTTTTAATGGAAGAACTTTATTCTGTTTTACCCCTGGATCAGCCCCACATTCCAGTCAGAGCAGGATGGATTTGTAAAAGCAGTTGGCTACAGCTGGGTGGGGTGGAGGGAAGCCCTGATGCCCCTTGCCCAGGAAACCTGACTTGTGATGGATGCTCTGCCAGGGCAGCATCTCCCAGCAAATCAAAATCTGCAATTTAGCCCAAATCCACAACATTTAACACCCCCAAAGCAAAAGTATGACCCAATATTTACTAACTCGGGCCGTGTTAATAAAGATAATACATAATTATCCCTGAAACAGTTCAACCAGAGGTTCCCTCAGCTATAAACATATCACATTTCTCCTCTGTTTGATGGCCTAATTACAAGTATCACCGTCCATCTGAGTTAGAAGTAGATTAAGGCTCTGCTTGCATTTCAAGTAGCTGTTAGCATTGCTTAATAGTTAGAGATGACTAATTCACCATCACACTGGTGATGAACGAAGCTGAGACACGAAGCACTGCATGAAAATCACCCATGATTATCGCCAAAAAAATCACACTGAGGGGTAAAACCCCGTGTACACACCCACCCCTTGCTGTGTAAACCCCAAGGCTGAGCTGGAGCCCCTCACCAGCGCTGGAAACCAGTGGAGATGGGTCCATTCTGCAGCCAAGGCTTGGGTTTGTGCTCCTCTCCCTGTTCCCACCTGCTGGGGTGTCACTGCAGGTGTGACAGGAGCTGCTTGTCCCTCTGCAGCTGCTCCCTCCTCCCCAGCAGCACTCAGGAACAACCTTGTCTCACCCCTCGAGTTAAACGTGGTTTATCCAGCTCCACGTGGGGCTCGTTCCTCCTCCCTGCCAGGCCCTGGGGAAGCAGCTGTGTGTGGTTCCAGGGGTTATTTTCCATGGAAACAGGAAAAACAAGGCCCTGGCTGCATCAGCTCAGTGCTGGGGGTGTTAAATTCTTCCCAGCAGCCGTTGTAGTGCTTTGCATTAGGGATGAGAACGCTGCTGATGACACACTGAGGGTTTGGGCTTTTCCTGGGGTGTGTTTATCCTAAATCAAGGACTTTTTCTTTGTCCCATTGCGGGGATCTCCTTTACCCCAGGAGACCCCGCATTATGTAGGAAAGTCCAGGTTTCCGGCCCGTGCTGTTGAAGGAGTAGTCTGGAGTCGTTTGTT
>VXBU01012587.1:1380998-1408716 GCA_013400315.1 Bombycilla garrulus | reverse complement strand
TCTGAGATGCCATAGGAACCCCCTGGGTTCCAACATCCCATGATCTCCCAGTGAGGAGGTTTGGAGGAGACACGGGTGGGACAGGTGACCCAAAGTGGCCAAAGGGATATTCCAAACCTCGGAACATCCTGCCCAGTATAAAAGCTGGGGAGAGTTACCCACAGGGGCCAGGCTGGCACTGGTCACTGGGTGGTGAGCAATTGCATTGATTTTTCCCTTATTATTATCATTATTATTACCATTATTACAGCATTTTTACTTTATTTTTGATTATTAAACTGTTCTTTTCTCAACCTAGACATTTCACTTTGATTCTTCTCCCCATCCCACTGGGTTGCAGAGGGAGTGAGGGAGTGCTGCTTAATTTCTAACTGCGCTTAAACCCCAGCAGGGCTCTGAGGGCACCAGTGAGGCAGGGACTGGTGAGAGGAGGAGTCTCTTCCTTAACCCACGGAGGAAGTCAATGGGATAACAGGCCGGGAAAAAGCAGCCCGCTGCTCCTCACAGCTCTGGGCATCTCATCTGGGGCAATCCAGGCTGCTGGAGGGGTTCTGAGGTGATTTTATGTAGCAGATCCTTCCCCTCAGCCATTGCTGGTGTGTCTGAGGGCGCAGGGAGCTCGCTGAGGGTCAGGGCTCAGCCCACAAAGCCTCTTTGTGCTCAGCCCTCGAGGTGCCTCGGGCTGAACTCTCTCCTGGGCAGCTCTGGAGGTTTTTTTTTACCGTGCCACGTTCACAAGTACAAGGAGAGCTCAGCAAAGTGCCTCACAAAGCTTCGTTTCTTTCCTGGAGCGCACGCCGGGAGTTGGGAACAATAAAACACTTTTCTGCCTGACCTACTTTCTCCCCCCCTCCCAAACCAGCTTCTTCCCCATCTCTCTCCACTCCCTGATACAAATCTTTCAGATTAAACTTAAAGAACGTGCTAAGAAAAGACTTTGCTCTACCCTGGCCTCATTTTTAGGACGCTGATGATTGCAGAAATCCCCGATTAAGGTGGGAAGCTGGGATTGGCCCACTCCACGCAAAATGTGAGATAAAGTTTGATATCTGTTCAGAACACGAAAACAACGAAATCTGCTTGGGAAATTTCTGAGCTGACTCTTAGTCTGGGTGTTTGTCCAGGCAAATCCTGGGCTGTGTGATAAGAATCCATAGTCTGAGTTTTGCCTGCAGGAACAGGAGTGACCAAAATGCCTCACAGGAGGTCAAGTTTGCATGGCAGGGACTTGATTCCCTCAATCTGACCAACCAGTGGGCACTGATTGATCCCAAACAAGATTATGGAAACTTAGGGGGGGTCTTAAGTTAATTTTTTGGGGGAAAAAAGTCAGCTTTTGCTGAGGGACATCCTCACTGCTGGGTTTTGGTACGGTCTCACAGCAAAGCCCTCATAAAGGGATGAGAGAAGAGGTCAGTTTATTCCTGTAAACACTTGCAACAGAGAGCTGGGCTAAAGAGGATCCTGAGCCACATCCGAGCCCTCACATCTCTGTGGAGAGCCTTTTGCTGGTGTGTGCCAGCGGGAAAAGAAAATGGGCACGACCCCAGCACCCCTTGGGGCTGCCACAGCCCACGGGAGATGCTCGTAACAGTCCCCAGTTGTCTGAAACTTCATAAATCTCAAAAATTACCCTAATGGCAAATCTAAATTTTAAAAATCCCCTGCTCCTCACGGTGCTGTCATGCATTGCTTGGCAGTCAGCTTGTCCTCAGGATATGAGGAAGCATCTGTGTTTGTGGGGTGGATGTGGGAGGGAACTGGCTTACCCATGAAAATATTGCCCATTTCACCTTTTATTTCACACATTTAGCCACTGAGATGAAACAAAACTGTGTAGAAAAACTAATTTCATCTGCTGCACAATACCATTATTACCATAATCTGGTATAAAAGGGGGAACTTCACAGCACTGGTAAATAGATTATGAGAGTCATTTAAGATCCCAGCACACGCCAAGAGCCTCACATTTTGCAAACAAGGGATTACAAAACTAATTCCTCCTCTCTGCTAAACCCAGACACTCCATCTCAGAGTCACCTGAGAAACAATGAGATACCTGAGTGCTCTGGATTTTGGTTTTTTTTCCCATCTCTATTTTTTAAATATTTCTGTCTCTCCACCTCACCTATAGCCTAGAATTGCTTCTTCAATTTAGAAGAACTTTCCCATGGAAAAGAGTGCTTCACAATAACAAATCCACAAGTCATTTATAAAATATATAACCACAAAAAACTAATATTCTCATAAAGAATCTATAACAGCAAAAAAACCTCCTCTCTTCCTAATAAATTAGAAAAATAATTATTCAAAGAGTAAATTAACTAAAAATCCTAGATTTTTTCTTTTCATATAGTCAATAAAAGAATAAACAGTCAGTAAAAGGAGAATAAATATTTTAAAAATTTCATCCTAGTTTCTATCATTTTTTCCTTTTAATATTAATTAATAAAGTTTCTTCTCTGTACTTTAAGTTTAAATAGTTATACTTCTTTTCTAGTCCTATCTCACATCAAAAATTAAAAAAAATATATATTTTCAAACCATAACATTCTCAGTTCCCTAACCAAAAAAAAAAAATTTAACAAATAAACCCATAACACTCCACCTCACCCATAGCCTGGAAGTGCTTTTTCAATTTAGCAGCAGAACTGCAGGAGGGAGCAGAGAGGACTTGGTCTGTTCCTGCCTCTGCCTTTGAGAAAATCACTTTGCTGTCCCTGCCTGGCTGTGCAGCACCCGGAGCTCTGCTCTCGGTTTGTGCAGCACCCGGAGCAGGGTGCAGCACTAGCAGAAGGTGCCTGCAGCCCAAAGCTGGCAGTAATTAGCAGGGCTGGCAGTAATTAGCACCAGCCACGGGCCCCAGCTCGGGGCTGCTCACATCAGCTGTCGGCTCCACGGGCAGGATCCTGTTATAAGTGCAATTATGTTACTGGCTTTTCGCAAGTATCAAAATAAATGCTATGTGTATATATGTAATGTTAGATAGAATGGTAATGGAAAACAAAAAGGGACAAAGGACTTTTTTCTGTTCATGGAACTGGTGTGGAGAGTGGTGAAGGCTAAGCAGAGGAATTCCTTGTATTCTTGGAGGAGAAGCACCCGAGCCTCAAGGAAGGGGTTTCGATGGCCCTTTATCAGAACCAGTAAAACCGGACTGATGGACACCAGGAGAGTGACTGGAATGAGAAATGCAAGATTTACAAAGGGAAGGGTGGTGCAGGTGGGGTAGGGGGGACCCAAAAGAATGTTTTGAATGATGCACGAGGATTCATGAATATCCAACCTGTCTGTGCATTTAAAGAAGTGTTTTCTGAGTCAGTGTGTGCTCCTTGGTGTGAACCCAAGGCACCCGGCCGTGTGTAACCCTTGGCTTTATTTCTGTCTCCTGTTGTCTTTTTATTAAACCTTTTTAAATTTTACCAGGACAGTGAACTGTGTTTTTCACACAGCCCCTCCCAGGAGAGGAACCAGGGCTGCAGAACAGGGGGCAAGCGGTGACAACCAGATGGAGCTGTGTAAACACAGCAGCACCACTTTATCCAGGGGCTACAGCTTTCCTCCTTCCCTCAAATGGAACAGGGTAATTTTAGCAAAAACCTTTCTGCAGACACATTTCTCATCACCCTTCCAGCACCAGGCTTTATTTTCCCGGTTCCCTGTGCTGTGGAATTAATAATTTTCCACGTGTCCTTCACTCCCCACCCCACAGGCTGTGCATGGCTGTGCCTTGCACCTCACACTGAGCTCGTGCTCTCCCTGCAGCTCTCTCCATCCTTTCCCCAGCTCCACAGGGAATTCTTATCCATCATTCTTGGTGCAAGGGTCACTTCCTGACCCTGCTGCCCACATCCACTGGCTGCGTGATGAGGCATTAATGCTTCTGTTCAGGGCTGGCGCCCTGAAGGGCTCCTGAGACGAAGGAAAACTCCTGCGCACACCAGGGTAACTCTTGGATTAACAGGAGAAATCAAAATTACCAGATTTGGGCTTGTTTACAGACGCTGCTGGCTCCTGCAGGGCGGAATGAAGGCATGACTGCCTGGTGAAGTTAAAACTTCTGCCTTCAAACCCTCCAGGAGGGGTGTGACCTCCTCTGGAAAATTCTCCCCGGATTGCAGAGCAGCACGGGTGAACTCGCTGTTGTGAAGCACTTTTGACGCAGAGAGCAGAGCCCCCCTGGAGACCTCAGCACAGGGTCCCACTCATTTTCCTTCCCCGAGTGCTGCTCCCGGTTCATCTTGTGCTGGAGATGAGCTCTCAAGTACCAATCATGCAAAAATCGACTTTATGTTTGAAGGACAAATGCAAAGTCTCTCTTAATGTCCCTTTATAACCCACACTCCATCACACCTGACACAACCACTCCTGTCAAATATTGTAGTTTAAATAGTGCTGTTGGTAAATGATAAATACATTTGGATAACCTTGCACCCTGGAAAGAAGAGGGTGCCCTGGATTTATTGCTATATTGTTTAATATTGCTTTATTTTGACCAAAGAGAAATACTGGAGATGTTCATAAAACTGAACCCTGTAAAGCAATAAAGACATTCTCGGTGAATCTGATTTTTAGCTGGGAAGGATTTTAGCTGCTTTGCTAAGAGGTGCAGGGGACTGGAAGCTGTTTTATCCGAAAATGAAAAAAGCAGGGCATGAAGGGCTCCCTTCTCCAGGCACCCAGAGGGGGGAAGGCTGCCGGCCTGGAATATCTGCCCCAGGCTGTGAAACGCCCCTGGCGTTCAGAGCCAGCAAGGAAAAGCACCTGGAGCAGGGGAATCCATGCAGAAAACACCTCTGGGCTGGCCTGAGCTCCTCTGAGAGCAGCTCTGGGGTTACCCCACCTCGCAGGGTAGGATGGCCTTGGCTGTGCAGTTCAGGGTGAAAAAACAAGATTGTAAATGTGAGTGACCCAGAGCTGAGCGTGTGATGACCCAGGGAGCAGAGGCTTCAGCAAATCTATCCCAGAAAGTAGCAGGAAAGTTTTCCCACAGCTTGTTTATGTCGGACTCTGCTGCTCGCTTCTTTGAACTGCCTCGGTTGTGAAGGTTTGTTGATGGGGTTTTTTGTTGTTGCTCTAATAAGCTGTGTGCTGCAATTTATTCTGTATCACAGAAACGTGTCTGAGAGAAAGACAACTCATGCACAGAATTACTCAGACGTACATCCCATCCTGCAGAGAGGAACAATGACGGTGCCAGCGCAGCAGAGCCTGCGAAAAGCTGTAACGAGGCTGCTGGAAACAACAAGAAGAAGGTTGGACGAGCTCTAGAAACAAAAGCCAGAGCCTTTGATCAAAGAATCGAATTAGAGACAAGAACACAAGAGAGAGCTGGCTGACAATCAAGCAACCACCCCGTGGGACTCAGAACATGATTTAATCTGTCTTTGCTTCAGCTGTCCAGACATAAAATGGTTGTTGGCCACCTTGCCCAGTCAGTCCACGGGAGGCTGGGGTCAGACAGCCTCTCATGTGATGTCTGCACTCTTTCCAGCTGGATCCCATATTGCTATGAAGGTAAATAAAGATGAAATCCTTGAGCACAGGCACGGTTACATCGAATTTCTGAAGTATTTTGTATTTCACTCAGCTGCCTGGGAGCTCTTGCTGAAGCTTTTTCAACCCGGGCGAGGTTCTTTTCCTCCAGCTGAAGAAGTTGACACTGGGGCCTTTGAGCCTCAGAAGGTCCCTTTCCTCTCCCTCACTGCTACTTCTGTGGGATTTGTTTGGACATCGTCCCTTTTACAGCCATCATTCATCCACCAAACAGGGCTGGAATTGCTGGTGACGTGCAGAAGTTGAGGTGTCAAAGCACCTGCATCTGCACAACCCATTTCCAGGGAAAACAAACCCAAAATCAAGCTGGTTGGAGCAAAGCCAAACCGACTGTCTCATCTCAATCAGCAGATCCGTTTATGTCTGAGCAGTCCTGTCTCCTTTTCCTCACAGTTTAAGTCCAAGGGAAATTATATTAAATAAGAGACAATCTGATTTTGATTTCTCATTCTGTCTCTGTCACCTTTGCTGTCTTAATACCCCAAGGGCCCAGTGGCTGCAAGCTGAGACTGAAATATTTAAATGGCATCTGAAACACAAATATTACCGGGGAGAGGAATTATTCCCTGAGCAAAGAGCAGGGCTAATTCTCCATCACTTAGGTCCAAACCAGGAGAGCATGGGAGGAACCACAGCTCGTTAGACTCAGTGCAGAGGTCAGGCACTGCACTTTGCTGAGCTTGAGGAGTGCAAGAGGTCAGAGCAGAGCAGAGCAGCCCATGGGTTCTGTTTGACCAGAGAACCCCCAGCACCGACTCTGGCTCACAGAAAATCTCTACTGCACCTGGCACCCGCCCTGGAGAGGAACCTGCACCAGCCCTGGGGGTTGTTTAAGAAACACACACTAGAAAAGCACGAGAGCCAAGACTAGAATTTGAAGCCAGACCTGCATCATTTACAGCAACACCTCCAGTTTGACCACAGGGGTTTCTAGAGAACAAACCAAAAGCCTTTATCATCCCGTGCTCTTAAAAAATTCACCTGAAAGTGAATCCCTCCTGGCTGCCCAGATTTCTAGGGGTGCAGAACCTTGTTCCCCCTTGACCTCAGGGTGACGGCTCTGCCTGTGACATGGGGACATTTGGTTGGGCACAGCTGCCATTGCCCAGCTCTCCAGGGACACAGAACCTTGTTCCCATGGTCTCAGGGTGGTGGCTCTGCCTGTGACACAGCGACAGGCACAGCTGACATTTCCCCCTTTCCAGAGACACAGAACCTTGTTCCCATGGTCTCAGGGTGGTGGCTCTGCCTGTGACACAAGGACAGGCACAGCTGCCATTGCCCAGTTCTCCAGAGACACAGAACCTTGTTCCCATGGTCTCAGGGTGGTGGCTCTGCCTGTGACACAGGGACAGGGACAGCTGGCATTTCCCCCTTTCCAGGGACACAGAACCTTGTTCCCATGGTCTCAGGGTGATTGCTCTGCCTGTGACACAGGGACACGTGGCCAGGCACAGCTGCCACTCCCACTCTGGGGCCTGGCACTCCGTGTGTTAATGCAGATCCACTGGGGCCCGTTCATCGATGCTGATGGGAGTCCACGAGCTCCTTAACCCCTGTCCAAAGCTGTCAGGCTGAATAGATGGTTTGGCCTCGTGTTTGCAGCTTTCACTGCCTTGTCACAGAATATCTCTGGGGGCCAGAGGCCACGGCACAGCTCCCATCAATCCAGCTGCGTGCCCTGCCGGGCTGCATTAGCCCTTTCTGTCTCTGTCAGCTCGGGGAGGCAGGCAGGGATGTTTACTGATATCCCAGCACAGTCAATCTCGGAGCCAGCTCGGCTCTGTGACCCCTCTCTTCACAAATCACACCGTGGAAGGCTGTAATTACAGGTTATAATTAGAAGTGGAGTTTCATTTAATGGAAGCGGTGACGAGTCAGGTGCCCCCAGAGTCCACCAAGCTGCGAGCTACGATTCCCCCTCGCTCCCCTCAGCTGCTGCTGCTGCTGCTTTGGAGCACATCAAACGCCTGCTGAACTTGGGAGTGACCTAGAGGAGGATCTTGCCTCAGGTGTTGGACTTCCAGCTAAGAAGTCAAACTCCAAACATGAATTTAGCCCATCATTGCACCTACGAGATCTTGGAAGACAACAAGAGATCTTCCAGGACAATGGATTGGATCCACTGGTTCTGAGTGATTCACACAGAGGGATCCTTCCCTTTCCCTAGCAAACCTGTCCAACTCCAGAGAACCCCAGTGTTTTTACTCTGATTTTTTAATTTTACTCCCTTCCCAGATCACAAACTCAAGCAGAAATGAACATGTTGCAGAGAAAAGTCCCATCTATGTGAAGGGAAGGAAGATAATCCAGTCATTGTTATGTTTATTGTTCTGAGAGACGTTTGTTCTACCTCTCAATAACCCTCAAAGCTTCAGGGGACTTCTTCACCTTTTAATCAACCTAAACCTTTTGTGTCCTGGTAGATTCCAAAACCTTTTCTGGGCTATCAGTACTACGAGATGAAGCTATTGCCACGGAGCAGGATTAAAATCCAAAGCAGAGGAGCACAAAAAACACCTGTGAGAAAGAAGACGATGCACAAACCAAGTCAGGACGTGTTCCTGCTGCTCTGCACCGCCCAAGTGGCCAACCCTGTGTCCCCAGGGTGCAGTGACAGGCCCTGGCAGCTTTTGGTGCAGGAAATCCTTGGCCTTTCTGCAGACTATGGGAAAAAGCAGCGGGGTCTCTGTTGTGAGATGACTGCAGGACACGAGGAGTCAGGATCGTTTCTCATCAAGCCGAAGAAGTGAAGAGCACATTCCCAATTCAACTGGTGTCAACAGGAATTCAGCTCCTATTCAGGCACTCAAAGCAGTGAAACTGCACCAGAAATGGGCTCTGCAGCCTGGGCAAGGAGCTGATAAAGGTGATTTATTCAGTCTCAAGTGCAGCAAGAGGGGGATGAGAACACCACTTCCTATTTGGAAATCTTCGGTGAAACACAATGAGAGAAATTCAAAAGAGCACTTGCTGCACTTGGGAGCTGTTTTTGCAAGAAACCACCACGGGAAGAACCAGAGCCAGGACTGCCAGAGTGAGGTTCCCAAGGGCTCTCACAAGGCGCTCAAGTGGTGCAACCTGACAATGAGAAGAACACGCTGGGAAGAACCAAACCCAGCAAAGGTGTTTCACAAGACACCCCTCCTGCCCTGATGAAATCATTCCAGCCAGGCTGGCCTCCAATCAAAGGGGAATTTTGGAGGCAGCTTCCCAAGCAGTTTGTGTGATAATCTGGATCTCTTTCCCTCACCCTGACAGAGCAGAGAGTGGAGAAAATGATGAGGATTTTATAGCTCTCTGCGGTAAGCAGTTAATAACTCTCTGAGGCGATAGATCTGGGCTCCACTGCAGGGCTGGAATAATTCACAATAAAATATGACTTTTCATTTATCACTTTGACATTTAATAAATATTTCCTGGGGAAGAGGGAGAGAAGGGAGAGGGGGGACAGCCCACACCTGTGGTCACCAGGTGCTTTCAGTGAACATGGCACATGGGGAAGGATGGAGAGAGACCAACCAGCAAACACAGGCCTGGGAGCTGGTGATGAGGGTGATGAGGCTTCAGCTTAAAGGGATTTTTCTTACTCATGACCATTGTTGCCTTTTTCTCAACTTGGAAATGAAATTTGAGATCATTTTACTACGGAGGTAATGTAAAAGTGGATTTTTATTTGAAGCCTTTCATGGGCAGTTATGGAACGATGTCCACAAAAGCCCACACTCCGGGGGTGAACACATTTTTATTGGTTTTAGGAAATTAGCATAATTGATGAAAAGCACTAATTAGGAGGACAAGTGATGATGCAATTTCTCTTCAGGTCAAGCTTTTTTTCTGGAGTTTCTCCCTCTGCCCTGGCTGAATGTATCTGAAAGAGCTGTTGTTGGCAGAACCAAGATAGCACTGGGGCCTTGGGCTCCCCAGGCCTCGGAACTCTGGAATTTGTTTTGTCTTTTTGCCCAGGGAAAGGCCACAGAAAATTATTGGGAAAATTAGCCACTTACACAATAGGCTACAGAGTTACAAATACATGTGTGAAGAATACAGAGAACAGAGAATAAAAGCAAAACCCAAAAGAGCATCACCATCATAAGAGCCCCTTCTGAGCCAGGCTGGGCCTCTGTGGACGCTGATGTTTTCTAACAGTGATAACAGAGGATGAAGGGTGAAAATCTGAGACAAAATGGTGTGTGGCCCTTCCTCCTCTCCTCTGCTGCCATCCCCACACGGGGAGGGTTGCAGCATCCCAAAATCTCCTGCTGCTGGCCCCGTGTGCCAGGATGGTTCTGCAGCTGCCTTTGCTCGGGAACGGAGGTGCCTCACGGATAGACATGCTCCTGTCATGCAGAGAGGCAGGAAACATTGTCTGCATGCTGCGGGAAAAGAAATAAACCCGAGGCACAAACTTGTCTGGAGAGAACCGACATCAGCCTGCCTGGGGCAGAACTTCCCTCTGAGCTCTGCTTCCTTCCCTCCCAGGAGGGTGAGCCTTGCCAAGAGCTGCCTTGGCTTCCCCTGCAAGCGTGAGGGATTCCCACCGAGGTGCCACCTGAGAGCTGGGAAAGGCCCCAAATCCCACCCGGCCGCAGAGGAAGGGGAGCTCACCTCAGGAAATGTGAAATCAGTAAGCACCTCTGGCAGGAGCTGCTGTTTGTCCCCTCAGCAATCACAGTGGCCTCCCAGGTGGGTGCTGCTACATGGGAGAAAGCTGCACCCCTTGGAGTTTCCCTCTGCTGGGTTCCCTTCGCCTTGGGCTGTCGGTGGAGGCAGCACAGACACCTCAGAGAGGAAACCCAGCTCCCTGGGATGTGCAGGACCGGGGAGATTGCTGGGAACCACGTTTGCCCAGGGCTCCTTCACAGCGTCTTTCACTGCCTCCCATCCTCTTGAACATCTTTTATCTGCACAGATGCCATTTCCTTCTCTCTCCTTTGCATCTCATCACGATCACTGGGAGAGGCTGTTGGCTTCCCCCACCCTGAACAGGCCTTCCCACAAAGCCCTGATGGACACAGAGCCCCGGAGGTGCCCAGCTCCCCTTTCCCTCCGTGGCTGCTCTCTCAGAGAGCGCCGGTTTGGATGGAGAGCTCATCCCTCCAGCAGGGAGGTGACGATGTTGCTGTATCGCTCGAAACAGTCTGGAAGTGTTTTAGCAACACAGGCAAACAACAAACATTATCCTGTGCACAATATCGACTCCGTTAATTGGCAAGTGAGGTGTTGGACTGGCCTCCTGCTTGGCTTCAATTGTAGATGCACCGAGCTCTGTCTCTGCTCATCATGCTGTCAGTGGGAAAGGCTCCACACAGGGTAATCACAGCCTGCTGCACACTCGGTGCTCAGGAAAGCTGCAAATCAAAAGAAAATAGCAGACGAGCACCGAGGAGAGATGGAAGGAGGGGTGGAGTGGGGGCAAACGCGGGCAAACTCGCAGCCTGCAATTGTAGCTGCTCCTTGTGGGGGCTGGTGGGCTCCTGAGAAACTTCTGTGGGTTGGTTTGAGGCTGGTGCTTGGTGGCTCCAGGCAGACCCAGATGAAATGCACAGGAAAGGGAGAGATGAGAGCTGCAGGAGGGGGAGTTTCCCTGTTGTTCAGCTGAGGGGAGAGGGGACAGCTGGTGCTGGAGCACAGCAAAGTGGAAGAAAGGATATTCTGTCCCTGCCTTCTCACATAACCTCAGGCAAGTCACAGGTACTCCGTTTGCCACAGCTCCCACATGGCAAATGAGCACTGTGGTCTCTCCTATGCCTCTCCTGCTGTTACTGCTTCAGGACCAGGTTTTCTAAGGCAATTTGCACCCCTGAGGATGCATGTGTGTGCCCAGAAGTATTTAAAATTGTTCTAAGCAATTATGTGCCCAACTCACTTGGGTCTTGTCCCATTTCAGTGCAGCCTCAGGCATCCAAATGCCTCTGCAATTCTGGCCCTCGGACTCTTTGAAGCAGCAAATTGTCTCTTGCTATGAGTGTCTGTATAATTGTGAGTGTCTGTGGATGCACGTACACACATTGCTGTTTTATGGCACGAGGAACCGAGGAGCCACAGAGGTTCCAAAAGTAAAAGCTGTCCCCCAGGAGGTCTCACTTTGCAGGTTCTTATTGCAGGTGCAATATCAGCTCAGCTACAAAACTGTGGATGTGATTCTCTTCCCACTTTGCAGCCAGGCCACGCGAGGCTGTGCCTGCTCCTGCCTCAGGAGCTGGGCAGGGCTGATGGATGGTGGTTGTTGATTCTCTGGAAGGGGTTCTCAGAGTCACACAGAAGCACAAGAGGAGGCAAATAAACTGGTAACCTGTTCATGAGGTTACCATGAGCTGGGGAAATGAAAAACCATAAGAACTGTGGCTGGCAGAGGGGGTTAAGCACCAGCTGCTCGCTTCCCCTGAAGACTTACAGCAGGCAGGGAATCCCACACTTTTGGAGATCACATCCTTGGTGGAAATGGTGTCACACCAGAGAAGCACAGGGCAGTCTGGCCACTGGGGACAAGGCTGCTCTCCATCATATTGATGCCATTAAACAGCTCTTCCCCAGCTCCAGATGTGCTGGGAGGCGTGGGGGGCGCAGGGCAGGGCTCTGACAGCTGCCTGGGCTCGGGTCTGTTTGCTGGGCTGGCACTTGGACAGGAGTGTCAGCCTTCCTGCGAAAGCCTTGTTCAGACAGCACGACACAGAGGGGGAAAACGCACGTGGGTGAGAACAATCCCTAGTGCTGGAGCCAGGCCTCGGGCTGGCAGGAGTATTTCATGTACACATCACTTCTGCAAACTGCGTTTGTTAGTGCAGGGCTCACCCCGCCTCTGTGCACGCTGTGTGTAACCCCAGCTCCCAGGCTGGGCTGGAAAGCAGACATTTCCATTAGCAGCGCTTCAAACTCGGCTCTGTCAGCACTTCCAGTGCACGTCTGGAGGAGTTAACTCCCCCTAAAGCACCCGCTCCCAGCTGGAACACAGCACACGAGAGGGGGAGATTGATCTTCGTAAGTCCCATTAGCGCTTCACGTTCTTATCTCTGGGGCCCCGTAGTCGGAAAACACCTCCCCAGCTCAGTGCAAGGAGCCAGCATCCCTCTCAGATTTATCCTGCAGACATTTGGCTGGGGATTTTACTTAAGGTTTAACTCGATTGGCAGACGTTGTTTTTCCGGGTGGCTTCTGTTCCAGCTCTAGGTTTCTGTAAAACAGCTCTGAGATGCACTGGCAGAGTGTGCTGGGTGTTAATTACCAGCTACAAGCACAGCCTCAAATGCAGAAGGGTTTTTTCATTCACGATCTGGCACGGAATAACAAGAAGAGCAACAGGTTGTGGAGAAGAGAGTTATCTTACCTGCCTCCAAACTGGATGAGAGTTTGGGAGCCAGGCAGGAAAAGCAGAGTCTGCTTAGTGCCAGGGCAGCAAGGAGGGACAGATTTAGGAGAACACTGAAGTTTAGTCAAACTAAACACAGCGATCATCTGCTACAGGATGAGCTGCACACTGCAGCGCTGTGAAAACCCATCCAGGGATTCAGGGATGTTACAAATCCATGCAGATGTTCCAAGATGCTGGATCCTGACAGCTCTGCTGGTGTTTATAGTGCATCCATTCCTAAATTTGGGAAGGCAGTACCTCGGATGAACTTGTGTCTGAAGGAGCAGAGGGTCCATCCACACAGGAGCTGTGAAAGCTCAGCCTGGTGCAGCAGAGATGGAGCTGCTCCAGTTCCAGGCACAGAGAGGAAAGCCAGGAACAGCCACAGCACTTTATCTACCAAATATTTCTGTGTCTCACATGAAATTGGATTTTCTCAGAGCCTGCATCTCCCTCCCCAGGAGTCAAGGTTGGAAACATCCTTCTGAGAAACACCAGTGAAGGCAAAGAGAAACGCAGAGATATTTCAGCATCACTGAGAGGGTTTCAAGGCTGCAGCAGAATTTCTCTCTCCTCTCACTCCTACCCTTATCTCTAAAGCTCTTCATGTTGTGCAGAGCCCAGCACCTTGTGAATCCTAGAGCGGAAAATAAACAGGGAGCAGTGCCAGCAACAAGATTCTTATTAGAGATGCCTCATGTCCACGTCTTGGAGCAGGCAGAGACAAGTCTGGGAGCCTGCCAGCACACGGGGAAGGCTTTCCTTGAGATTCCTGGCTGGATGTTGAACTTCCTCTCCCTTTTCCAGGCTGATTACTGCCTGAGAGCAGAGAACACATTATTTCTGCCTTGCTTTGGGGAGGTCTCTTCCTGAGGGCGGCAGGAGAGAGATGGAGAGGGAGAATCAGGTTTTTATTCTGGTTCATGGGAAGCCTCACAAAACCTTTGTTCAGGCTGTGGGGAGTGAGCTTTCCATGGTCCTGCTGAGTACTGAGAGCTGTTTGAAATCTTGGTTCTTAGGGCAGGTTTGAGGCGAATAAAACAGTGGGCAAAGAACAGGAACCCCAGAAGGAAATTTGGTTTGTGCCTTAGAGCGGTGCCTTAGAAATAACCGGGCTGGAGGGAACTCGCAGCGGGTGAGGAGCTGGCCAAGGGACGAGCTCTGATCCAAGGAGCCTCCAGTCCAAGCAGCTCAGACAGGGCAGGGGGACAGGCCAAAGGGAAGCTCAGAAATCCAGCAGAGCACGGAGAATGGAGAGCTCTGAATGATCCACTCCAACCTGCACACTCGAGCCCCTGCAGAATTCAAGCCTGGGCATGACCAGGAAGAGAAACCTTTAAGAAGAAACTTATCAATTACTATTTACTAATTAATAAATCTCTTTGAGACATAGGTGTTAGAAGATGCAAAGTATCATTTTTTGAGGAAAAAAACCCACTCAGTCCCTGTCTTCAGTGTCTGTTTCTGTGCTGGATTTTTCTCCCTGCAGCTCCAGGTCTCCTGAACTTTGCTGGGGATGCTGCCTATTTTTAACCTGCCTTGGCACTTGTGTTATCGTTCATGTCAGAATGAGGCCAGGTCACAAATAGATCTTCCCACCAAAACTTCCCAGATTTTGTTACTTTAGACACTCCAGTGTGAGACCTACCACGCTTAGGGAACGCTCCAGAAGGAATGTCTCAGTCCTGCTCTGAGAGCAGGCTCCTGACTCCCAACCAGGGGGAGTTTCTGCAGGCACATGGTCACACCACGTGCCATTGCCAGGGAAAGCTCCTGCTCCTGAGCAGGACTATTTTTGTCACCTGCACGGCTCTCACTCCAGAGCTGCGCTCCAGGAACCTCAATATTTATGTGTCACCCATTTGTCAGCTGCCTGGGAACATCTGCTGCAGGTAGGAAATCAATCCATGGCATCAGCACGGCCCAGCACCACAGCTTTCCATACTGAAACCTCTCTAGATTTTGGGGCTAAAAGAGCTTCCCAGGAAATTCCTGGGGTCTTGTATAACACTTCTCAGCCTGACAAACTAATTGCCCTATAATTCAAACACAATTGCAATCTGTACTGGAAGGGATTATATGCAGATGGCAGGGGTGACTCGCATTTCCTCTCTTACTTATTCTGAGCCTTTCTTTTTCTGGTATCAATTCCATTGAAAAGGAAATGATTAACGCACAACCCCCCATTTTATTAAAGCTGATTTTAGGAGGCGTGTGTTAAACCCACATACAAACACAAAGGCTCCCGAGGAATCGCTCCTCCTGTTGAAGTTCTCCACACAAAAGCCTCCCTGAGCTGCCTGCTGGGAATCCCGCCAGCCCCGAGCCTGGGAGCCGGTGTAGTAATAAAAATGTGACACGATGTATCGTAAATTATCCGTGGGATGGGCCCGGGCGGGGCGGTGCTGCCTGGAATTGTCTTTCACCCCTCACAACCAGCTCCGGCACCGCCTGAAGGTCTCTGGCTGCCAAGGAAGGGAGCAGCGTAGCAAAACTGTCCTTCCCTCTCCAGCACACACAGCTGGTGTGGAATGAAGAGATAACCCAGGGGCTGAAAGGCCCAAAGGGGTCACCAATGGTGCCAAAAGGGCTCAGGCCTCGGCTAAGAATCAACATCTTAGTCTGGACAGCAGCTGTGGGAAGAGATAAATGTTCTTGACTGGGAGACATTGTTTTACAAACTGTGAAAGACACACGTGATAGAGGCAGAAGCCACCACACACACCCTGAAAGTGTTTGAGCCTTCTCCCTGGAGTCTGGACACAAATCCGTGGTTAGTTCTCTGGGGATTGAGGGAAAGGATCTCGATGGGTGCCCCACCAACAATTGCATGGTAGGATACACCGAGTCCTAAATTCCATTATTTCTTCACTAGCTGTAGCATTAACAGGTACCTGTGCTGTACATACCTACTAGTGGTCTCTTTTTGTCTCTATTCCTGTGTAATAGATAATTTATTTTAAGTGTCATGTCTGTTAGTTTTGTGTCTACTAAATGAATAATTCATTCTATAATAGACCGAATCAGCCACTATTAAAGGACTTGTGAATGAGAGTGGGATTTGGGGTGCTGGCCACCTCAACAGAGCTCTTGCTGGCTGCCAGAGGCCTGGGCAAAGGGCAGGAATTCATCCAAACCCTCACATCCATTTGTAACAAGGAGAGGGGCTGGGAACACAAACCCTGTAAGGAGCCACTGAGGGAGCTGGGGCTGTTCAGCCTGGAGAAAAGGAGACTCAGGGCTGAGCTCATCACTCTCTACAATCCCTGCAGGGTGGCTGTGCTCAGCTGGGACTGGGCTCTTTCTCCAGGCAGAACGAGGGGACACAGCCTCAAGCTGTGCCAAGGGAAATACAGATTGGATATTGGAAGAAGTTCTTCACAGAAAGGGTGATAAAGTGCTGGAATGGCTGCCCAGGGAGTGGTGGAGTCACCATCCCTGGATGTGTTTAAAAAAGCCTGGATGTGGCACTGGGTGCCAGGGTTTAGTTGAGGAGTTGGGCAAGGGTTGGCCTCGATGATCTTGAAGGTCTCTTCCAACCTGGGGATTGTGTGATTCTGTGATTCTGTGGTTCTGTGATTGTGTGCTGGGTCTGTGTGCTCTGCACCTGCCAGGCTGAGCCTTCCCACCCAGAACATGAAATCCCAGCAGAGCAGGGGCTGCCTCGTGCCTTCCATGGAGTGTTCCCTTGGGAGGAGGGCGGCAGGAGCCCCTCCCTGCACACCCCTCAGCTGGGAGCAGCAGCAGCAGTGCTCAGCACTCGGGATGGGGCTCTGCATTGTTATTTCCCAGGGATGTCAATCTCTCACAGCTTAATTTGCTTCTTCCATTTGTTCTGCAGGAAGAGGAGGCTCCAGCACAGTCAGCAGTCCTGGAATGAGGACATTTGCCTGCTCCCAGACAGGCAGAAAAGAAGCTAAGGAAGGATTTCAGTCCCCTTCCTCTCCTCCACGCCACAGCTTCACTCCCCCAGGCTCCCTCATGCTGGCTGTCTCGCATTTTTACAAAAACTGTAACAATATCATACTTACAGCCATATGGAGAGCAAAATTTAAAACTTCTATAAAAATCTCAGCTGTTTTGTGGGATAGAAAAGAGAATTTCCCCTCCTCCAACCTTCCAGATTGACCCACGGCCCAGCTCTCTGTGCCAAACATCCTTTTTTTTTCTTCCCTTCTGCCCCCAAGGAGTCTTCCCTAGATTTGTATCCCACATCCACATGTGGATATCTGGGAGCTGTTTGTTGCCAGTGCCACCCACGTGTGCCTGGAGATCACAGCTGGCAGACACCAGCCAGGAGAAACAGCAATGAGCTCAGCAGGAAGCAGAGGAGAGATCCTGGTACCTGGAGATTTGCAATGAGACACGAGCAGCTCATTCCAGCCTGGAATTGTGCATTTTAGTGACCTGAGGACAGGAGGATGCACAAATTTCACAAAGCTCTGCCTGGTGCTGAGGGATCACCAGGGCTCCCTGAGGGATGTGAATGGCCTTAAACCAGATCCCAGCAAGCAAAAGCCAAAACAGAGTATAATTTTGGAAAGAAAACAGGGTTTGGGGGGTACTTTTCTCTCCCAAATGTATGAAAGTTCTTTTCTTTTTGTTTCAAAAATTCAAACCTTTCCATTGCCCCAGTTGCTAAGAAAAATTCATCACTTCATTTCAAGGCTGCTATTTTCAGTTTTCCTGAACCGTCTATGGAAAGCCACATGGAGTAAAATGTTCTTTTAATTTTCAATTTTGCCTCAAAGAATTTCTTTCAGGTTTGCACTTGAAAGAAAAAGGTTTACAAGGAAGGAAGGAAATGTCATTCAGCCCTGCCAGTTTGGACGGAGACTTTTCCTCACAAGTAGGGGTCTGGCAATGCCAGTTGAAGGCAATTCCTCTCTACAGGTGAGGCTGTGGCCCCTGCCCAGGTGTGCCAGCATGGAGGGCAGCACAGAGGCTCTGCATGCTCACTGTCACCTTTTCATCCACCCCAGGAATTCCTGCAGCAGGCTGGAATCTGCTCCCTGTGCACCCTCTGAGAGGAAAAAGTGCAGCTGCTCAAGGCAGAGCCCAAACACATCCCAGCCCGGGCCAGACGTGAGGAGAGGAACCATCTCCTGCTGCAGCAGCAGTAAAAATCCTTCCCAACTGTTAAAGCCACAGGGAAATGAGTGTTTTTCTTTTTTTACAGCCTCTCATCGTCTCCCCTCCTTCCCTGGCTGGCACAAGGCTGAGGGAAGCCAACTGCAATTAAACATTTCGCTCCTCTACGAAAGGCTGTGTTTATAAACAATAGCCACACAAAAAACCTGCGGCTCTCAGCAAAAGCAGCCCCACTCCCCTCACAAAATCTCCCAGGTCTCCAGCAGGAAAAGGCTCTCTGCACATCACCCCGAGCTCTCCTGAGCACTCCCTCGCCCCTCCAACCCCTCTTTGCCCCAGATTTAGAGCCTGTCACAGCTAATCTGGAGCAGTGCATGCAGGCACGGAGACACCCTGGCCTGGAAGCCGTTCTCCTGGAAAAGCACTGCAAAGCTGCTACTTTAGATAAATAAACAGCGCATCCCCTGCGAGACATCGTCTGCAAAGCACCAGCGTGAGGAGCCTCCACGGCCATAATTCCCCATGTCCTTAGTGCCCGACAGCCTCCATAAAGAGCTGGCAGCTTTACGTGCCACTTAAAGCCGGCCTGTCACCGCGGCAATCTTCCCTCAAAAGGCTCGAAAGCAAAGAGTGAGCACCCAGTGCCACCCCACACCTGCCCGTGGTCCCAGAGCAGAACCTGCTCCTCACTGATGGTCCTGAGGCTCCCCATGAAGGGGGGAAGTAATGCCTTATGTTCTAGCTTTTATATTTTTTTGGATTCTATGCTGGTTTAGTGTGCAGTTCTGAGCTTCATATTCAGGGTTGGGAAGCTCTTCACAGAGCAGGGAGACAAAACAATTCCTTTCCAGCTGGGGACCAAGGACAAATTTTAGACCCAAGAGTGGAAACAACAGTGAAGGAAGAGAGGGAACAAGGAGGATGGAGCTTCATCAGCTGGAGCTGGAATTGGACAATGAACTCCAATGTGCTGATGAACCAAACCTATCAAAGTGTGAGCCCTCATGACCGGCGGCCATTTTGTGCCCATTTGTGGGTTTGACTTGGGTGCAGCCCCAAGGGATTCCTGCCCTACCCAAGCTGGATCCTTTCAATAAATCCCTTTTTATTCTTTTATTCTTCCCAGTCTCTGTTTCCAAATCAGCCTACCAAGGAGCGCTGGGCAAGTGCCAAAGCCAGCACAGTTTATAAACTCCAGACACAAAGGATGCTCCCCGTGGGCTGTGTAAGGGGAAGCAGGTTTTCCATGGACAGACAGACACAGATACCAGAGCAGTGAATGAATGAGTCCTGCAGCCCTAAAGATAAAGGGTTTGACCTGCATTTGGGGTGAAACTAGATGAGCAGCATGCATTTACAGCTCACGAACACAGACAGATCCTGCAATGTGCAGAGACCTCTGAACTGCAAGGGGGAAAGGTACCTTGAATCTCCCAAACCTTTCCAGCCTCCCTGTACATAGATCTGTGCTTAAACACAATCACTTTTATTTTAGTATACTCAGAAATGGGTTTTTTCCCCTAAGATTATAATACAGGACCAATAAAATTGCCCCCAAATTGCCCCATCTGTTGCACGGATCAGAGCTTCTGTGACAAAGGCCAGAGTGCTTGTTTTATTTTCAAACAGCATATGGTTTGGTTTTTAAAAGCTCAGCCACTCAGGACCAGCCTTCCAGGAAAGCCTGGAGCACAGCAGCTCCTCTGAATCCACATGGGAGGTTCTGGAAGGGCCCAGCACCCAAGCATTTGAAGTCCCTGGAAAAGCTGCCCTTGTTTGGGAGAGGAGAGCAGCAGAAAAACACCTGCCTGGTGTTTTGTAATCCATCTACCCCAAAAAAGGCAAGCTTTAAACCAGAAAGAGAAGAAAAACAGAGAGAAAAAAAAACCCTCAGAAATATAATAAAAAAAGAGAGGGAAAAAAAAGGCAGGAAAGGGTTGAATAAATTCCACTTTTGGTTTTAGACTTGTAACACCATAAATGCTACTGAATAAATCACCAGCAGACCAGAGAGCTGAAATAATACAGGGGAAAACCTGAGTTGCCATCCATCACCCTTCCCCTGCCACACAGTAAATGCTTCTCCTCAGGCACCAGGCATCAGCACCGTCAGCACAGCACACTCTGCCATCCCCCTGCCCACGGATTATCCTGCTCCTGGCTCTCCAAAGCCTCTGCCCCTGCCACCTGGGCTGCTCTCTGCCACCCAGCGCACGGGGCTCTCTCTGCTGTCACCACAGAGAGTGCGAACTACGAATTCTGCTGTGGAAATAAAGGCCGCGAGAGCTGCTAATCCCCACGTGTCCCTGAGGGAGAGCTGGCTGGCGGGTGAGCAGCAGAACTGGAAAATGGCATTTCTGGGTCCCACTGCAGCCTGTCAGAGCCCAGGCAGTGATGTCTCGCTTTGCAAGACCCAGGAATCCGAGGATGAGCCTCCTGTGTGGCACCACGAGAGCCCAGGCAGGGTGGAGGTGCAGGTGTGGAGCGAGGCCACCCTCACACAACTCCACAACTGATGAGGACAGTCAAGGTCTTGGGACACAGCAGGAGCGTGGCAAGACAGGTTGATCCCAGGAAAGCCAAGCCAGCAGCTGCCATGGGTGTTCTCATGCAAACCCTGGGCTGGAAACTGCCCCCGGTCACCCACCTGTGGCTGCAGTGGGACACCTGGGACACCTGGGCCAGGGTGGGGTGGGAAACATTTCCTCTGCTCCCTGCGGGGCTGGAGCTGGGGATGAGCCCAGGCAAAAGGGGCAGGGGCAGGTGGAGGGCAGTGACGGCCTAAGGGACATCTTAAATACAACTGGAGACAGCCTTTGGGGAAGTTCTAAAGGTCTGCAACCATCACTGGTGGATTAAATGCATTTCAGGAGGAAATACCTTGCCAGGCCTGAGTGATTGCCCAGAGTAAAGGCGGAAAGATGTGAAAATGGGTGATAAATATTAAGAGAGGGAGATGAGAGACGTATAATGGAACATCTGACACAGCCTTAATTACAGCCTTGTATAAACTCTGAGAAAATATATTTAGCTGATAGCAGCACTGGGGGTTTGAGGCTTTCTACAATGAGCTTAGGTTAAAATAAACATTTGTTTTAAGCGTAAGCAAGTCATTCAGCTAGTTAGTTTAAAGCTGAGCTAGGTGAATAGCTTACAGTAAATAATCTGCTACATGTGTGTATTCAAGTTTCTTTTTAGCCTAAATTTCCTAGGAGAACAGAAAAAAGACCTGTTATTGCTCTGCAGTAGTCATTTCCTCCTAAGAACTCTCAAATTTCCTGCCCAATTTTTTTGAGATTTACTCATAAATGGCTTGGAAGTGCTATGATCTTCCAAACTGCTGATGATCCCCACTCCTGGAACAGCTTCCAGAAAACCCAGATTGGATGGCTCCGAGTTCCTTAAAGTCATCCTTGCTTGTTTATAACTGTCCTGACTCCTAAGACAAATAACTGCTCCCTCAGATAGCCCAGCACCGATCTAAGGTGGATTCTGCTCAGGACATCATTTTTGTGATTGTGTCTCAAGGCTCGTTTTCCCTCTTGTCCGTGGCTGTTTAAAGGCAGGAATTTTTCAGAGTGATCCTTCCCAAATACCCAAATTCTTCTCCTCCAAATACTCTGCTGTTAATTATTCCTACTGCCAGCTGTGCCCACCACATCCCTGTGGAGAAAAGGGGATCTCTGAGTCAGGCACTTCCAGACAGCTCCTGGAACAGCTCCTGGAACAGCTCCTGGAACAGCTCCTCACCCCGCTGTGCCTCGGGAAGGGCCCGTGGAGCCGCTCACATCCCCTCAGAGGATGTGGGATCACCCTCAGGACAACAGAGACCGGCTCCACTCTGTGTGCAGACAAACCCTGAATAATTCATGGCCCCGCCGGGTCCCGCTGTGTGGCAGGATGAGGAAGGGCCTGGCTGTGTGAGTGCCCACTCCAGCATTGTCCATCATAGGAAGGACTCGAGGATATCCTGCCCATTCCCCTTGCCCCGGGGCAGCAGCCCGACCCCTCACCCGTTTGTCAGGGCTGTGGGGTGTGTTCTCAAACCCCTCGGTGACAGAGCTGCCACGCTGCCCTCATGTGCCCTCTTGCTGTCGCTCCCGTTGCCATCGGCTGCCCCGGCCCTCCAGGACTAATGGTGTTTTTTCCTGAGGAATGAGTCAATCCATGATGGGCTTTTCAATCCTCTGCTGTGTCAGAAAAGGTCATGCTCAATTCAGCTGCAAATGCTGCTCCCTCTGTGATCTCCTCCAGGCGAGGAGCTCTCAGCTCCATGCACAGCAGGAGGCACCACAGGCTGCGCCCCAAATACCCACTTTTGCCAGAATTTCAAGAGATTTTCAATTCAAGAGAAATTCAAGAGAATTTCAATTTTTTAGAGAGAGACCCTTTTACGTTCTCTTCAGAGCATTCAGAGCAACAAAGGCAGGGAATTCCCTTCCCGAGGTCTCACACCCAGCCCCTCCATGCAACAAGAGGTTCATGCTTTATTAGCATGCTCGTTTTTACACCGATTTTTGCAACCCAAAGAGCAACCCAGTGGCAGATCCAGCTTCCAAGACGAGCCCAGAGCCCGAGGAATCAGCTCCTGTGCCTTCAGCAGGGCCAGAGCCGGCCCAGGAGATGGATTGTGCTCTCACCTGTGCCTCCCACCCCTGGGTGCCACCCAGCAGAGCCCACGTCCTGCTTTGCATAATGCTTGGACTGGCAGAATTATTCACCTCACAGATCAGTGGGATTGCACACAGCTCCCCTCCCCTGGGAACGCCAGGGCCAGCCCTGCTCAATCTGCTTCTCTGAACACAACCAAGGAGCAGTGGATGAGCAGGAGGCAGCTGAGTGTCTTTAGAGGTCAAGGGCTTGTGTGGATGTTTTTCTCCTTTACAAAAGATAAATATATTCCATGTTTTGCTATGGATTTTCATCTTGTCGACCTCTTGTAAACTAAGCAGGGTCAGGCACTGGTCAGTGCTTGGACTGGAGATCTCAAGGGAAACAAAATCCACAGTAGAGGAGGAAGAGAAATATTTGTGACTTGGCTGTTTAGGGAGTAACACTCCTGTCTCTGAGCCAGCCCTGAATCCCCATCGCAGGCAGGGTTAATCAGGAAATCACAGCTGCAGAACTTCCCTGCTCCCTGTGGAACGTGAAACCAGGCTGAGTTGATTCATTGGAATCAAAGGGAGTTAGGAACAAGAATTAAATGGCAGTCAAGCATTTGAGCTCCTTTAAGGAAATACCAGCCTTGATCATAAAATCTGATATCTGTCTCACTCCAACAGGTATTAGCCAAGGGGCAGCTGTTTAATGCTCCACATAAAAGACATTCTAGCCTACTTCCTCCCCTAAATTTAGGCAGCAATTTTGTTTGAATCCAGTATGTTTGCTCCCCCTGCTGAACCATCCCACGTGCTCAATGTGTGTTTTCCAACAGCTCCCCACACGGTGCTCCTGAGCTGGCTGAATTTCCCCAGCGAGCAAAATGATTTCTATGCTCAGTAGCCTGCAAAGCACCTCGGAATCTTTCAGATGAAAGGCCCTCATCAAAAAGTGTATAATAAGATTCCATTCTTGTATCATTTATTCTCATTACGGCTAATAGCAGTGGTTGTGTAAAATGTTCTCCCCCGTGGTCAGAACCGACTCTCCGGCGAACAGCCCGGCCCTCGGAAGCTGAGGACAAAGGAGGCACCAGGGAATGGGTGCCCAGAGTTCACTCAGCTCCTCTCAGCTCCCCTCACGTCCTGCTTTGAAGATTTTAATTAGAAGCCCACGGAACAGCGTTCCTGAAACAGCTCCAGAGGGATAAAGGACACCAGACCGGCCGGGGCCCTCCGCTCACGGCGGGCATGAGGCTTTTCAGAAGTGAAATTCCTTCACAAAGGAGCAGGAGAAGAGGCAGAGCGGAGGTGTGGGCACAAACAGCACAGCCAGCCAGGAAAGAGGGGTGGTTGGGATCCCTCAGCTCTGGGTTTGGGGTTCCCCACCAGCAAACAGGGTAGGGAACATCCAGGGTGTGCTGGGGAGTGAGGCAGTGGAGGAAAAAGAGGAGTCTGAATTTAACAGCAGTAAAGTAGGGCAGAGAAAATTGGGCAAAACAGCATGGAGAGGGAATTCCAGGAGAAAAGAAGGGGGAAAGAGGATGAAAAGCACTGCTAACTCACACTGACCTCTGGGCAGAGCTGCAGAACTAATTGCCCCACACAAATACAAGAACTAAAGCTGGGGAGATTTATGAGCAAGAGAGCTGCAAGAAGCAGCTGGTGCAGTGGGGTTTGGATGGGAAATGGGAAGTATTTACAGCATTGGCAAAGCAGGCTGACAGGCAGGAGAGGCCTGGGCATCATTTAGGGCCAGAAATAAAAGAAATGACAGCTGGAAGATCTCTCAGCACCGAGAGAGACCCGGAATGAGGGATTTCTGCACTGCTCCTGCTCTTCCCTGTGTGTCCCAGATGCCGTAACTCCAGTGATTTGTGTTCCATTCAGACACTTGTGGCCCCACAAATGTCAAACAGTGCAGGGACAAAGAAGAGAACTTAATCCAGGAGCTGGAGAAAACAGATGGGCAGGAAGGCATTTCCGACCTCTGTCATTCCAGGCTGATGAGGAGCAGGGAAAAGATTCACTCTGATTCTGTGAGAGCAATTAGAGTTGGATTTGATGCTGGATCCTGGGGACTCTTCAGGCAAGGTTTGGAGATAGTCCAGCATGAACAGAAGTCATTTTTCAGGTGGAAGGGGATGAAAGATATGGGACAGCTGAGATTTGGCTGCAGATGCAAAAGGAATAGAGGAGATACAGAGAACACAGTGGTTCTGTGGTGCCCTGCACTCAGTGAGAACAAGAAAACCAATGTTCAGTTTCACTGCTGGAAGTTCATTTTCCTTTAGCATCAAGCAATAGTAAAGAGCACGAGTTGTGTTCTCATTCTAGATTTGTCTGTCTCCAAATGAAAGGGGAACCATCAGGGGGATGGAGGAATTCCTTGTCCATTCCTCTTCACCAGAATCATTCCAGGGTGACCCAGTTTTCGAGGCTTTGCTCCAGTTCTAGTAGCCAGCAAAAGGCCCAATTTTTGTGGCATCCCCACTGCCAGGCCAGATGAATCTGGACTCTGGGGACTGCCAGAGGGAGGAGGATGCTCTGCTCAGCTGACAGGTGTCCTCTTTCCAGGGTGACACATCTGAGCACCTCCGTGGAAATTAAAATAATCCTTTCAAGATCTTGTCAGAACTGCTCAGCAGAACTGCTCTGATTAACAAGCAGCACTGAACAGCAGCTCCTTTGTCTGTTTGATCATGGCCAGTCTCGAGTGATGGATGAATTAAATATTTAATAGCCCGGGTGACAGCTCAGGACAGCTCAGCTGCTCTGTCAAAATGCTCCTGGAAGGTCCCACGTACCTTGGAGCAGTCACAGCACAGGAGGGAGCAGTGGCAGGCTTGGCAGCACCCCTGGCTGCTCTCCAGGCTCTGTGGCTGGAGGACCCGTGAGCTGCCAGCCAAAAGAATGGATCTGAGCAGGGTGGGAGGATTTTAATCAGGATTTATGCTTTTCCAGAATGGATGTTATTTCCTGGGCTGCCACCAAACTGACAAAGGGGTTTTTTACAATTTTATTCCACGGTGTATGGTTCATATAATCCTGGACCAGGAGAAACAATCCAGAGGCCACACAGGTGAGCTGGGATGGTAATTCCCAACTCCCTCGTGGAGAAACACAGCATTGCACAAGCAAGAAAACACTCTCTGGAATGGTCTGGCTGAATCCCACTGGATCCCAGCCCCACACCCTGGCTGTGTCTGGTGGTGAACGTTAGACCCTGGCCATCAGAGAAGTCCAAGGAAAGGACTGCACAGGTGGAGGTACAGAAGATTTGTGGCTGTGCAGATCCCTGAAATCCCTTTGGTGCCTGCTCTTGGACAGCTGGGATCCTGGATATGCATCAAACAAGCCACAGTGGCTGTGGTTACAAACAGGAGCACTTTAATTGCAACAAGAGCCCCTGTTAATTTAGCAGAAACCTTTCCAGCTCAGCTAACTGCTCTGCTAATGAAACCAGAGCCATCCCCACTCCTGACTCCCCATGGGAACACCTCTGTCCTTCCCAGGGAGTGAATCTCACCGTAGCTTCAGACAGAAGCTCTAATGGGCTTCAGCAGCCTTCAAGAGAAACTGCTCAAAGGACAAAATAAATCATGTCCCTTACTGTGCTGTCATAAAGTCCCCCTGCCCCTTAATATTCTTCTTGCATCACCTTCTAGTTCTGCCATTTCCCTCTTTCAGTGCTCAGACTTAAACTTGAACGAGCAGATCAACCCAAGGGGAATAATAAAAGATCCCCAAAGTTTCCATTCCTCAGGCCTAGGATTTGGGAGAGCAGAATTGCAACACAACTCTAAAAAACAAACTTCCCTTTCCCAATGCAATGGGGAAACCACTGGGACAGCTTTCCACTGGGAACACTTAGGGAAAACAGCTTTCTCCTCCTCTTTATGCTCTCTGCTGGTTTGTTGGGACACTGACAGTTGTTTTTAATTGGGTTTGGCAAAGGTTTTAGTCTTGTAGGAGTCCAGACAACAGAGCTGGCTCCATAACTCTGTTCTGCAGGGGGCATCTCCAGGAAAAATCCTTGGCAGGATCTGGCTGGGCTGTTCTTAGACCCCCAAGTACTGCAAGGCACAGGAAAAGCTGTAGATATCCAGAGCAGTCTATGCCAGACTGTAAAAAAGACAAAAATAAGGCAGCAAAGCCACCTCTGCATCCCAGCTTTTCTTAGAGCAATAACAACAGAGCTAAACTGGGTCCCAAGTGTTGGCTCATATTTCCAAACACTTACTAACTATTGCAAGGAACAAGTGCCTCAGGGCTTGGCTGTATTTATGCTTTTGCTTTTCTTTAATAAAAGCTGCATTTATAATGCATGATTAATTGTTTTGCACAAGCCTCCCTTTTATGGGAACCTGTGAAATGTAAGTGATTTTTAATACCACCTCGCAGACATCACTCCTTCTTCCCACCCCCATTACCATTAATCCACACTGGAGAGAGATGTAACATTTGTCACTGCTTTATTATGAAGTGCAATGTTGCAAGTTATTTATGAGCTTGCTATTTATTGAAGTATTTGCTGGTAGTTTTAGCACTTCAACTTAGGGTGAGAATCAGCCACGTTTTCCCCACTGCCTGGCAGAACCTTCTGCTGTTTAACCACTTCACTCCCTGTCTCTGGCTGTGCCCCCACAGGCACAGGGAGGTGCCTGTGTCACCCAGGGAGGTGTTTTGGGGAAGATTTTCCCCCGTCACCTGCAAGGGACTGGACGAGGAGGTTCATTCCTGTCGGAGTCACCTCCCTCTCTCACAGAGGGCCCCAGGTGTGGAGTCTTTGCTGCTCAACATGGAATCCCCTTTCCCGGGAATCCCCTGGGAAAAGTCTGAGCAGGGTCAGGAACAGCAATGAGACCAGCGGGACTCGCTGGCCTCGCTCTGCACGTGTTTATTATTTCTTTATCTCAGTTCAGAGCCTCAGGTGACAACAGGCCCTGCACCCTTCAGTGAATGTGCCAGAAAAACACAAAATGGACGATTCCAAGGGTTCTTATACAGATCCCTCATCCAATTGAGTTTTACAATGTACCTAACATGTAGTGTGTTTTTATTTTTCTACCAATTCCTAATTATTCTTCAGTCACGGAACATCTGCGTTGTGACTTTGTCT
>VXBU01012587.1:1319238-1380358 GCA_013400315.1 Bombycilla garrulus | reverse complement strand
CCTGATACCCTGCTAGTTAGGGTCGTGGCAGCAGTCCAGATGAGGGGGTCTTGCTGAAGTAGTGATCCTGAAGACAGGTCTGGTAGCTCTTGTTCTCTGGACATCAGTGGGTCAGGGCTCCCTGTTCTGTCCCAGTTCCCACATTATATCCAGGTGGGAATGCTTGGCTCCTCCCCCTGGGTGGAGCATCTCACAATGGGATTATGTAATTCTATGAGTCATGTGGTGGATCCTCACAATGGGCTGATGTCATTGTATGAGTCATGGGGTGGGTCCTCACAATGGCCCATTAAACACAAAGGGCTCCCGGAGGGAGTTATCTATGACTCATAGGGCAAGGTGTTAATGGCCCATTAACAGGAGATAGTCCAGGGGAGGAGGCAAAGAAAAACACTGCCCCTCCTTTGTTTCAACAGTTCATGAAGATGGAGATAGAATACAGACCCTCTGGCACATTTTACATTGTAACCTAGGGCATAATGGATCACTGCTTCAGCAGAATCATCTGTCACTCCAAGGACTGCAGCCACCGTTTAATCACTGTGTTACCAACACCCTCACAGGCTGTCCGGCTGTATTCTGACTCTGGCGGTGGTTTTGTACTACTGCATTTCATTTTAATATTCCTATTAAATTGTAGTTCTGCCTCGGGATCTCCCACTGGTTTGCTTTCAAGCCAGCACATAAACATGGTATCAACTCACATTATTCCATAACG
This sequence comes from Bombycilla garrulus, assembly GCA_013400315.1. Classification (NCBI taxonomy): domain Eukaryota; kingdom Metazoa; phylum Chordata; class Aves; order Passeriformes; family Bombycillidae; genus Bombycilla; species Bombycilla garrulus. The sequence continues at coordinate 1,379,640 of VXBU01012587.1, read as the reverse complement.
AGCAGAAGAAATTCATCAGACTTGAGACTGGTGAGAGACCTCAAGCCTAGGACTGAGCTCAAAAAGGGCTCTTAACTCAGAGACACAACTCCCAGCAGCTCCTGGGCTGCAGCCACCACTCCCACAGTGGCCGTGGGCAGCTGGAGGGATCCGAGCCGAAATCTCCACAGAAACCACAATCCTGCCTTGGCTGAGCTCAGCTGCTTTTACATTTGCTTTTTATCAACTGCAGCGACCTAAGCAGTCAGTTTGCAGCTCCTGAAATGTCTTGCTGGAAAGTGTTTACAGCACTTAGCACTTTGTGCTGTGATCCCTTGCTGGAATGAAAGCCCATATTTTATTGAGAGGAGCAGACACTTTGCAGGCACAGTTTTACTCCAGTCTAACAGCTCCCAGCACAGGCAGGATGCAGGGAATTTCTCCTGCTCTGGGGTTTGCTGCAGGTACAGGTTTTGAAACGTGTCAATCACAAGGACATGAATTCTGTTCAAAAGTTTTAACAGCCACGGGCAGAAATATTTGAATGCGTTTCCTCTCTTTTTATATTTTTGTTCTAATCCTGCTGTGCCCGTGAGTTCCCCTGTTATATTTCCTGCAACGCCTTTGGTGACAGAAAATACTATTCCTTCTAAACAAAAGAACTTAATTTTCATGAAAATTCCATGTTTTAAGAGAAGCCTGCTGATTGGAGGCATTTTGTAACAAATCAAAACAAATCTGGGAACTTTGAGGTTTGGCTTCAAACCACCTTTTAGTGTGAATAATTCAGGAGGGGAGGACCCACACTCCCGCTGCATTTGTCAGAGCAAAGCAGAGTCACCTGTAATTTCTGAGCACTAAACACTCTGAAATGCTGTTAATAGAGCATTTGGATATTTCCAGGGATTGTTCCAAAGAGAAAGCAAGACAGAAAACCACTCAAAGTCTTTTAACTCCCTTTTAGCAGACTTGTTCCCAGCTGATCCAGCTGACTCCTGGACCCCCTCCAGAGGGTAAAATGATTTCAATCCTCCACTCAGCAGCATTTTATCCTGCACCTCGCACTAGGCCGGGTTCTGCCGATGGGAAGTCAGAGTAATTTCCAAATTCTTAGATCTTCTGAGGCCTGAGTGAAGAAAGGAAGTGTTTGATCGAGCCTGAGTGGCTGCCTGGCCTCCAGCTGGAGCTCAGGAAAGGGAGTTCTCCACGACGAAAGCAAGGAACAGCTCCTGTGGGTGTCAGCCCTGCTCTGCTCTTCCAACCCAGCACCTCCTCCTTCACTCCGTGCCTCAGTTTCCCTCTCTGCAAACCCTCCTGGGGAAGCATCACGAGCATCCCCCGGTGTGGCTGAGCTGCAGAGTGGAAGCAGAAGCTGCAGGGCCTCTCTCCCCACCCGTGCTGTGGGTGTGTGCAGCCTGGAGCTTCCCCCGCGGGCAGGCTGGGCTGTGGAGCGGAGATGGGCTCAGCAGCTCCGCTAAGAACAACCAGAATAATAAACCCGCCCTAATGGCTGCGCAGGAACCCAATCTGACCTCATTTAAATGCAAATTGTGGGGCCGTCCCCTCCTCTTTCGGGGCAGGTGAGCCGAGCGGGACGTGTGGAGAACAGCGGCGCATTTGCATTCCACCAGAGCTGGTAGAACTTTCTCTGCTTTGTTCGGGACCGAGGCTGAGTTTAAGACACTAAATCCCTTCTGAACAGAGAGCAGATCCCTTTGGCTGCCACCTGGCACGGAATCACCAGAGCCTCGGGGAGTTCTCAGCCAGCAGCTGCCACAACCTTTGTTAACAGAGTTCTACTCCTCCTTCTCTGTCATCGGGCTCTACCGGCACGGAAACCAGGCGCTGGTGCTGAGGAATCCATCTGTTCCTGCTGCTCCCTCCTCACCTGAACTCAGGCAGTCCCACTTTCAGTGGTTTGGGTGTCTGTGAGTTGAAAGGATCTAAGTTAGAGATTGAGAGAAAAAAGAGGAAATGAAAGTGAACAGCAGATGTTCTTCCATCTCGGGATGGTTTTCCCTGCAGAAACAGACCTCAAGTGTCCCAAAAGTTGGGTGCCAGGCTGTTTTTCCTTTCCAAAATTAGAGGTGAAATAACTCTAATTCAGCAAGAGTTTAGCTGGATCTGCCCACACAAAGAACTGTTCTCCGAGGTTCTGCAGATCTGTGTTCCTGCAGGCATTTTCTTACCAACCAAGGCAAAATCCACATCCTCCGTAAATCTGCACAGCTCCCTTGTCCATATTTCCCAATCTTTTGGCATTTCTCCAATTCCTGAGTCCCAGTTTTCCCCAGCTCATCCTATCTCAACCACTCTGCAGTTGGAGGAAGTTTGCATGAACTTCCAAATGTGAGGCGTTCTGCTCCTCCACAGTCTGGCATTAATCCTGCACAGTGACCCACAGCTTTCAGGGGAAGAGAGTAAAGGGGAAGTGAGCTGTGTTTTTAAAGGAAAAAAGAAAAAAAAAGAACATCATATTTTTATGCAAATGGCTTTCAACTCTGAGTAGGGGCAAGAGAGAAAATGGGGGAAGAAATCCATTTAAAAAAATCTTTCTGCTTCTGTTATTTTCTCCTTTATGTTTTCACTGTGACTTTAGTGGCTCTTTAAAGATGTACTACAAAGCTTTTAATAAAAGCCAGAATGAAAGGCAGAATCCTCTTTCAGATCCTAAATCAGTCTTGCAATACGTGTCTAGACTCACACGTTCCTAATACATTAACTTTTAGAAGTGAGATATTGTAACACCCCCTAATCCCCTCAGCTCCTGCTAAACTCCCTGGCAGGGAGGGCTCTGTGTTCCTGTTTAGATGGGAAGCAGCAACATTAACAATGACCCCTTCCAGAGAACATTTAATAGGCAAGTAGATCACTGCGAGTACTTTTTATTTGTGCCTCTCATTCACCTGGAGTCCTTTCCAGCACTCCACGGGCGCTGGGGGAAGGATTGCTTTGAACTCACTGAGCAAAACATGCAGGAGTTTGGTCCTAGTGCTGATTCCAGCCAATTCAGGTACAGCAACAGCCATTCCATCCTCAGCCAGCAGCAGCAATTTCCTCTGGTCACAGCTCCGCAGTTTCTCTTCCCCAGGAATTCCATTTTCAGTGCTGCTGGCTTTCCGAACTCCGAGTCCTTGGCAGCTTCAATCAGCCCCAGAAACGTGTTCTGCTGTAATTTGCAGTTTGGAGACTTAGCAAGGTTTCTACTTTGCTTCCAGGCCTAAGTGTAGCATCTACAAATTGTCTCTTGAGGAAAGGTAACAAGCAGCATCTAAAGGAAGCGTGGATTTGATTTTTTTTCTTAAGAAGACTCAACATTCTCAGTCCCAAGCAGGAGCTGTACTGATTTGTTTCCAGTGGAGATGCCAACCTGCTGATTCTTCTGCTGGGCAATGCCAGGGGCAAAACAACGGGTCACTGAGAAATCACGGGGTTCGTCTGGAGCTACAGAAAGAAACTGGTTGTGAACTCGGATCCCCTGAGATCCCAGCTCCATTCCTGGCCTCCCCACTTCCCACACAACCACAGGCAAATCACTTCATCTCACAGAATTCAGTTACCCAGCTGTGAAGGGAGGATAAGAAGAGCTTTGTTCCTCCAGGCCCTTGTTTGACGTTGCTGTGCAGACTGCAACCCCTGTGAGGCACAAACTCTTGCTCTTCCCTTGTACGTACAACTGCTTTCTTATTTTTTTTTTTTAACAACCACCAAATGAGTCCATGATCCCAAAGACTCAGGAGAGGTACCTGCAGGTACAACAGAGCGTGTTGCTTTCCTTTGGATGCAGGCTCAACTTCTGAGCAACTGCCCCAGCAGCCACGAGCCTCAGGAGCCCCAGGCAGGCTGCAGATAAATTTAGATCCGTGCTTCTGGGATTTCCACGGATTGGTTTCTCTCCCCAGTGCAGCCAGGCTGCTCTGAGGGATCCCTCGTTTCCCTGGTTGGTTTTTGCCCTCCTGCAGGGACAAGGGGCCCTGTTTGCACTGCGAACCCCAGACAAGCTGCTCTGAGAGAGCCAAGTCCTCCCTCAAAGCATCAGGGCCAGAACCCCTCCTGTGTGTGCCAGGAGCCCCAGGAATCCATCCCAGGTGCTGCTAAACCTCTGTGCAGAGCCAGGGGAAGGCCAGGAAGAGCAGAATTTCTGCCCCAGCTCCTCTGGGGTGCTTTGTGCCAAGGCCAGCTGTCCCCTGCGCCCAGGGTCACATGGGGAGCTCTCTCAGATGTGTCACCCCACCCCCTGCAGCATCACTTTCTGGAGGACTCAAATCATCCAAACCCAAGACTTGGCCATTGCCAGATCAAAAAAAAAAAAAAGCTCGATGAAACTGAAACATCTTTGCCTTGGGGCCACTTGATGCTTGCTTAACTGCATCACTCCATTAAGGATGATACAATTGGAGGCTGAATGTCTGGTTTGCATTGAGATTGATGGCAGCTGGTTAACCATATTCCTTGGATATTAACAGCACAGCTTTATCCTGGCGATTTCTCATCGCCCCTAACAAGATGAAGGGCTTCAGACCCAGCCAGCAGGAAACCAAGTTTGACTATTAGCAGCAGTTAAAGAGTCAAAAAGAAGCCAGGATTGTTCTGCATCAGTAGCCAGACCCCTTTAGATGCAGTGATCCCATGCACACTTTACCCAGGTTCCAACCTAAGCTGTGAAACTACATTTCAAAGACAATTAAAACATCGTAAGCAATCATGTGTGAATATTCCTGAATGCAGCTACTAAATAAGAAACAATGACAGCTCAGCAAAGGAAGGAATCATAGTTTAATCTAATCTTTAATGGGTGTTTATTAACTAAATAATTGTCCCAATTTAGAATGAGCCACTTGTTACAGACTGAGCTGTATCAGCTTTTGTCATATTGGATCCAAGGCTCAGCATCAACATGTGCACGGGCAGTGAAAATGAGATTTGTGTACAGAGTGAACATGCCTGGTCCTGCTGGGACATCCTGTGTGGCTGAATTATCTGGCACAGGTTGGGAAATGGGGCAGCAAACCAAGGAGATGTAGTTAAAAATGGGGGTAATACTATGGCACAGAAGAAGTGAAAAAAAAAATTTTAACCAGCCCCACGATTGCTGCAGAATAGACAGAAATATTTTAGAAATATTTTAGAAATATTTTAGAAATATTTTAGAAATATTTTCTCTTCCTTCCTGGAAGAAGAGGAATGTCTGAGGGAAGACCAAGGGAACCAAGGTCTGGTGGGTTCTAGCGAGAGGTTTGAGTTGAAAAGGCAGAGTGGGGCAGGAACTTGTGGCTGGAATTTGGGCATACTCACTGTGAGAAATGGTGGGAAACGGCACCTGTCAAGCACTGCTGCTGCTCCCTGCAGCCATTAAAGCCAGGCTGAGCACCCTGGTGAAAGAAAGAGCAGCTCAGCAACCCTCGGCTCTCCCAGGGGGACACAACACCAGGGAAGCCTCTCCTGCCCACCAAATTCTCAGCTGGAAGAGCTGCAAGCCCACAATAAACAGCAGCAAACACCTCTGACCACATTTTACAGCCCATGAGACGATCAGACTGGTCTGTGTGCTCAGAACTACAAGCCCCAGCTCCGGAATTCGGCTGATCAGCTTCTGTTTATCTGCAGAAAAGCCCTGCAGAGGAGCTCAGGGCTGGGGCAGGACTGCCCAGCTCTGGGTCCTGCTCTGGAATTGTGGCAGAGGATAGATGGCAGTGCTTAACTCTGCGTTAGAGAGGGTAAGTGCTGAATAGAAAAAGGGTCTGATCTAACATCCAAAGCCTGCAGGGATAGGGCAGGAATTTAACTGAAGAGAAAGAGCAGTGTTCACCCACCTTTCATCCTCCTCTAATACTCTCTGTCTTTCCAGACAACTAATTCTGTTCTCTCAGGGATAAGCCAACGTCTTGCTGGGCTATTTTTAATCCTCCTCAGCTACCCAGGTGGACAACTGTATTTGTGGAGAGCTCCCCAGGCAGGCTCAAACACACTCAATTACTGAATCCTCAGGTCTTGGACTGCAGCTCCTGCTTCTCCAGAGGTAAATGTGTCACTGCCTCCTCGGGGCCTCTGGCCTGACACACATTGCTCCTCACCAGAGCTCACTTCATTAACCACCAGTGCCTAGCTCTCACTTTTATTGCTTCTTGGGCTTTCAGGGTGTCTGAGCTGAGGGTTTATCAAAGCAGATCATCCACAGCTGGCTCAGTGCTGCAGCAAAACGCTCACTAATGGTCCAGCTGGAGGTCTCACACCTGCCCAGGTGTGCACGGCCTCAGTGTCTCTGTGTCATTGCCCCAGGGCCGAGATTGAGGCTCCGTTCTGTGCTCTGTGTCATTGCCCCAGGGCTGAGATGGGGGCTCCGTTCTGTGCTCTGTGCACGAGCAAAGGGACTCATTTGCATGAGTAACCACCCACCGTGCCAGGCCAAATATTGTCCCTGTTTGCATCAGAAGATTAATTAGTGCTTGGAAAGAAAAGATTAAAGCGAGTTGTCTTCAGCGCCCAGATGGAGCAGGAAGAAAATTGCTTTTGCTGTGTTTCCAGCAGTGGATTCAGCCCCTCCACTGTACCAGTAACTCATGGTGCTTGGACACAAACAGGACACCCTGGCATAACAAACAGTCCCAGATGGTTTGTGTCTGCAGCATAGCTCATGTCACACCTCGATGGATTGCCTTCCACTCAGATTTATCTCCCCAAAGCAAAATGCCTAAAAGGTAATATTCTGGGGCATTTTTTTTTCATTACAAAAAAAAAAGAAAGGAAGAAAAAGAAAAGGTGATTTATGTTATGGGGAAAAGCCTGGAAGGGCACCAGTTCCTTTTTGCAGTTGTACATCCAAAGATCTGCTCAAGAGCTGGTGTTGCTTAAGGCATTGTGGCATCTCCTCCAGCACTACAGAAATTGTTAAGGCTCTACATCTTTTCCTAGTGGGGAAAAAACAGGTGATCTGTGCATTTATTTAAGACAAAGATATTTTTTGGTAGGTACAACTGCTGAGATCCAAGAGACACTCCCACCATCAGCCAAGGCGGAGAGGTTTGCATCAATCTTTTGGTCGTGGGGGAGTTCATCATAAATCCCAACTTCTGGCACGAGCTACGAGAAGTTTCACGCTGAGGCCAGCGCTGTGTGTGATGCCGTGACCCTTGGCTTTAATGTGCATATTAACACATCCCACACGTCTTTGGGAAAGGCTGCTGAGCAGCAAAGGACATTTGGAGCTGCTGTACAGCAAGACACAGACATTTGCTGCTGTGTGACTTGCGGTGCATTCTAATAATCGCACGATTCCAGCTGCAATCCGCCCACCCTGCCGACGCCAGGAGGTGAAATTATTGGAAATTTAATTCTGTGTCTGTGATGATCCTCCCAGATCCCGCAAGGTGACTCCACAGCAGAAGGCAGCAGTGGAATTGGGCTGCTCTGGGATAGCTCAGATCCCGCTGTCCCTCACCCAGCACAGGGGCCCTGCCGGCCACAGGACACCAGGACATTGTCCCACCGGTGCTGTCCCTGTCCCCTGTGCCTCACAATCCCTCACTCAGCAGGCACAGAGAACTCAGCAAACCCTCGAGCCACAGGTGGCTGCAAAGTGCTCTGGAAACTGCCAGTGCTGGGGAGGGAGTTCCCAGTAAATGTCTTTTCAAAAATTGCTTTAATGAGGGAAAGCGCACTCAGCAATCACAAACTCGGGCGTTTTTGTCTTATTGGTTCCTATTTCATCTATTATTTATGGAAAAAAAATCTATTTGGGAAAAAAAAGAAGCCCTCTCTTCTGAACTCTTTCCAGGACTGACTCAGCAACTTAATTTTTATGCTGGGGACTTTCTTGCTTCTCTTCTCCTTCTTGGTAATTTTTTAAATTTTCCATTTAAAATCCTTATTTGCATGATAGGTCTGCCCAGCCTTGAGGATATTTTTTCTTGTCTTTCACTTTTATCTCATTTTCTCTTCACTTTTTCTTTTTTTTTTTTTTTATTTTTAATTAAAAAACCAGCTTTGAATTAGTTCACTGAAGCATTCCCTTCCCCACCTTCTCTTCCCCCAGAGAGCTCCTCCCACTCTCCTCCTGCTGGATCCTTCTGCGATCTCAGCACATTCACACAGGAGAGAAGCTCCAGCTGGGAAAAGTGAAGATTCACCCCTGGAAGTCAAGTGCTGACAAATTCCCAAGCACATCCCAGCGCTGCTATCCTGAAAAAGCCCAGCTTTGCCTCTGGAGCTGACCCAGGGCTGGCCAGGGGAATTGTGCAGCTCAGGAAATCCCTTCAGGATGCCATAAAGCTAAAAAAACCTGACCTTACATCAACCTTAATACAACCTAAATTAAACCCCAAGCCTAAAACCAAGCCTAACCCTAATCCCAAACCTAATCCCAACCCTAACCCTAAAAATAACTCTTACCATTCATCAAACAATAAACCCCGGTGTCACAGCAGCTGTGCCACAGCCTCCTGCAGACGCTGTTTGCAGAAAGGACGCTGCAAACACCTCAGGAAAACACCAGAGCCAAACTCTGGGAGCCACAAACCATCCTGCCCCGATCCGTGTGGTGCTGCTGAGCTCGAGTGAGTGGCTCCCTGCTCACACTAGAGTGAGGCAGCTCACAATATGACTTTAAATGACTTTAAATTTGCCAGGTAGTCACTGAAAAACACGGAGAGCTGATTGCTTTCTTTGCTGATTTGGAGTGTTGGAGAGACCTGCCAGGCCTTGGGGAAGGAGGGAACGAAGGTTACGTGGCTCATGAGGCATCAGTGGTGTTCCTTCCCTTGTTCCCACTCTGGAAATAGCTGCTGTTGAGCAGCAATACTGATATTTTTCAGCTCCATTTAATTCCAGCAGGATCACGCCTGCATTGAGGTGACCCAAATGACTGCAGTGTTTTGGAGAGGGAGATCCACGTTGGTTTTCAATGTCTGTCAGGTGTACCTCGATCATCCCAGCTGCTGCTGCTGCAGGGAAAGCCACGCAGGCTAAAATTGAGCTGGTTTTTCTAAAAGAGCTCTGTAATCCCCCTGCTGCCCCAGAGAGACTGTTAGCACCAGAGCACAGCACCAGGAAAACACACAAGGATAAGGAGCAGCCCAAACATCTGGGTAGCTCTCTCTGACAGCAGCCAAAAAGAGATATCTGGGAAAAGCAGGAGAATGAACAGATTTTCATTTTCATTTTTCATTTCTCACCATTTTCCCCCCAAACAGCCTCCCAGATTCCAACCTCTGTGTCTCATTCAGAGTCAGGCAGTGCTTTCATGTATTTAGTATCTCTAAGCTGATTTCTCTGCCATTAATCAGTGTGACATTCCCTGGTACTGTATAAACCATCCTGCAGCGAGGAGTTCCTCAGCTGAACTATCAGTGCCAGCACCAACTTTCTTTCATTTCTTTTGATGCTGTCACCTACAAGGGGAAGCTTCCCCTGGTGCTTTCTAGTTCCTGTGCTGGAAGTGCACATCCACTGCCTGCCCACCCTCCGCAGGCTTCTCCTGACTCCACAGCCCTTCCTCACACGCCCCTGCCATCAGAACTCCCTCACGTGGAGCAGTCAGAGCTCGCCCCTTGCACAGGAAGAAATTCAGAAAATTCAAAAATTTCAGAATTCTGCAATTCTCCCAGTTATCCTTTTTGAACTGGGAAGGCCGGAGCTGCAGAGTGCAGGTGTTGTGCCAGAATGAACTGAGCTGGCAGCAGTTCCCACATCCCTGCTCCACACTGGGGTCACTCCTGACACTGGGAAGAGAAGGGATCGAAGTGGGAGATGTCGCTGAGCTCTGCCAGTTGCTGCCATTCACAAAAAGGGGCTGGACAAAACCTTCCTAAACAAAGGCTAAAAAATCAGCGTCCCAGACACAAAACAAGTGCCCACAATCCTGGCCCCAGCCCCAGCCTCCATTATTTTGGGGCAGGAGAGGAGGAGGGAGACAGAAAAGATTAGCTACGCTCTGTTGAATAACTGGTGTGATCCAATTAGAGGCCTGTTCTAGGAACATGGACACAGCTAAAGAGAGGTGAAGCCAACTGAATCCTGTCCCTGCCCTCCTCTCACAGCGCAAGCCAAGCCCAGGCTCCTCAGCGCAGCTGCCCGTCACTCAGCTCCCCACCGGGCACAAACCAGGCGTGCGATCCTGGCAGAACCGCGAGCGCCATCACCCACCACGGACCGCGGGCAGGAAGGAGCAGATGGAGAAGCCAAACCTTTTTTTCCTCCAGCCCCTTTTCCACGGGAAGCAGCGGCACTCGGGCAGCCTGGCAGTGCCAGCACAGAGCTGGCAGCTCGTTGCCCACCTCCCGCCCGGCCCTTTGCCATCCCTCCCTGTTGCTTGGCCAAGCACAAGAGGCTCTCTGCAAGATCAGCCACGTGCCATTATCAGCTGGCATCTGCAGCCTTATCGGTGTCTTTGGAAAGCTCCTCAGCTCAGGGCAGCCTCCACCTTTTTAATTTCAAAAAGGCTGATGCTAAGTAATTGTTTAATATCTCCGCAGCATTTGCTCCCCTTTATCTCGGGATCCCTGCTGCAATTCATTGATGGAGCTGTCTTTTCTCTTTCTCTATTCCACCGTGGATGTATTAGAAAATGCTTTCATTGTAGGCAAGAGATACTTGCTGCTAATTGATGCTTATTATTCCTTTTAAGCCTGTAATTGCTTTCTCTTGTCTAAATTCTCTCCTTTCTCCTCCCCCCAACTCTTCCTCAAATTGCTTTGGTTTTCTCTTCTAATCAGCCCAAATCCTGGTGTTCCAAAGATTATCTGAACGGGTGCCAAAGGTTTTGCTGTTGCTTTGACACGCTGGCTTTTCACATCTGTGGAGTTTACCTCAGCTCCTCGAATATTTACAGGCAAATTGGGTGGCCTGCAACTGGTAATCTCTCAACTGCCTTAATGAGGGCAGATTTTAGGTGTCAGCTTCCATGGAGACTTTTGATTAGAAGGCTACAAAGGGTCCTCAGAATTATCTCTTACACAACACAGGATTTCTGAGTCAATTCTCTCAGCGGATAATGAAACAAATGGAACAAATAGAAGGAAATGCAATTTTGTTTGGAACTGAGAGAGAACCTGTTTTTTTCTGATAAGCTCTGTTATTTTTCTCCCCAGACCTTTACTGGACTGACCCAAAGGAGTTTCCAGCCCATCACTCCCTGGAAGCCCAGACTGACCCTCACTGAAGCTTTCCCAGCCGTACTTATCCTGATTTCCTTTGTTAAAATTTTCCAAAGCCTGGGGAGTTCTCTAACTCTGTTCCTTATCTTAATTTTCATGCTGTATCCACCTGATCCTTAGTGCTGAACTCAGCAGCTGCTTTGAGCCACACAAGTTCCTCCCAGGCTGTTCGCTCCTCACAGCCAGCACAGGAGCTGTCCAGGCACAAAGCAGAGCTTTTCCTGCAGAGTCTCTGCTCTTCGTCCAGGATTATCTCCAGAAACTGAGCCGAGGGGATGCAGAGGGAACACAGGATGATGAGCACAGGACAGGAATGAGTGAGCCCCGAATATCCCTCACTGGGAAGCAGGGACATGGCTGAACTCAGACCTGTGAAAAGCAGAGTTCACTCTCCTGGTAAAATTGAAAAGGTTTAGTAAAAAGACAACAGGAGACAGAAATAAAGCCAAGGGTTACACACGGCCTTGGGTTCACACCAAGGAGCACACACTGACTCAGAAAACACTTCTTTAAATGCATCCACATGTTGGATATTCATAAACATAAAAAATAATTCATAAATTGCATCATTCAAAGCATTCTTTGGGGTCCCCCTACCCCCCTGCACCACTCCCTTGTAAATCTTGTATTCGTTGTTCCTGTTACTGCTTTTCTTGGCTCCTCGGTGATCAGGGTGATCCACACCTGAGCTCCTGGGATGATCCAAGAACACAAGGAATTTTCCTGTTTACCTTTTACCACTCCTTGAATGAGTTCCATGAACAAAAAGCCCTTTGTCCAACATTATATATATACAGTATTCATTTTAATACTTGCACAAAGCCAATAATCAATATATATTTATACCAGACGCATCCAGCAGCCCCCCAGGTCTCCACACACTCCTGAAGTGCCTGGTGAGCAGCTGAGGCACGAGCAGGCACCACAGAAATATCCCTGCATCCCCCAGCACCATGCTGCAACAGGAGCAACAACAACAATTACTATCACACAGCAACATTTACTGCTGAGGGTTTGCTGCATTTCATTTTAAACAAGTTGCTTTTGCAGCTCTAGTGACCTGAGGAGCCAGAATTATGAACATTAACAAAGGAAACAAATAAATAACCTATTCCAATTACAGCTTTAATAAGATGCAATGTGCTAGAAGTCCACGAGGATGCAACAGTAATTTCTAATTAAAAACACGCAATTAATTATTAACCTAAAAAAGTTCTAGTATTATTCCAGCGTGCTGAAATCAGAGTGTGCTCTCTGAGTGAATCCAGGATTATGATTGTTAATGCTGGGGGTGTTCTTCTGTTGGCTTGTTTCTCATCTTATCGAGGGAAAAGGTAATTTTCAGCCAGCAGAACTGCACAGCTGATTGGAGGCCATTAGGAGCAGCTGAACTCCATTCCCCAGCCCTGCTTTAAAGGACTCTGTTTCCTTCTTTAATCCCTCTCAGGCACCTTTGGGAGCTGCTCAACATCCAAATCCTGCTGGTGGAGGAACCCCTTCAGTCTGAAGCACCCACTGAGCATTTCAGGACACAAAGTGCTTGGGAACACGAGCTCTTCCCTGCAGGAAAGTGGAACTGGAGAGATTCTCCAGCCTACAGCCCCACAAGAGTGGGAGTCCATGAGAAGGAGATTGCTCAGGGCACCACGGCTTTGTTTTGCTCCTCCAAGAGGTTCTTCTCTTCAGGAATTAGCGAGGAAATTTGTGGGCATTCACCACTGGGTGGTTGATGCCAAGTGAGAACTCGCTTCCCATCAGCTGCTTTGCCATGGAACAGAACGATGCCAACAAATTTACACCGACCCCAACCCAGTAAGATACAAACAGTTCAGATAAGGAAGAGGATTGGGCACATAATTAGCAAATAAATCTGTGATTGAGGCAATTCTATGAAGCCCTATCCTTCCACAGAGCCCAGAAATAATTAGGATGTTTGCCCTTGAAGCAGGAAGCTGATAGCAGAGTGGATTCCTCTGACTGGTAATAAATGTGTGAAAAAAAATGACAAACCAGTGGCTCTGGGCTGCTGGAATAGAGGCACCCTCAGGAGAGGCCTGAGGCACTGAAAGTTTGGAGTCAGACATCAATAGCCTCTCATTTTAGAGCAGGGGGGCAGGTTCAGCCCTCGTGGAAGTGAGCAATTTCAAACCACCAGGCAGTGTAGCCTGATGGATCAAAGGTTGGATTGAGGCTTAGGAAACCAAAGCTGGATTTTCAGCTCTCCCAAGTAATCTGGCTCCTCTCTGTGCCTTTGCTCCGGCCCAGTGGAACAATAGAGCCCCTCCCTGGGCACAAAGCAGAGCACCTGGCAGCGTGGGATATTAATAGAGGAGCTGCACTTGTGGATTTAGTTCCTGGTTTGGATGGAGATGAAAACGAGCTGAGCTGTGGATCCAGCTAACAACGGGAAAAGCTGCCTGGCTGGAACACAGAGTGATGACAATCCTCAGAACGCCTGGAGAGATCTCCTGCCAGCTGAACGGCTTTTCTGCAAGACAAAGGACAGCTTCAGGAGGAAAAGGGGAGCCTGAACAGGAAGGGGGGATGTAAAAAAGCTGGAGAAGCAGCTGAGGGGCTCTGTCCCCCCCTGTCAAACCTGCTGAAGGCAAGCACAGCCATTCAGCAGCCACACACAAACCCAGCACTGCAGCTGCCTGTCTGGGCAGGGCTGTTGGCAGATGAATCCCTGGCAGCTCCCAAGGATTCTGTCAGCACTGACACAGTGAGGGAAAGAGGGAGAAAGGAGTTGGGGACTCAACGTGCCTCAAAACTCATTTTTTACCATCTCCATCTTTGCAGATTTTGGCCAAGTGGTCCCACAGTCTGGAGAGCTCTGGGAAATGCTTTGTGCTGAGCGTGTGTGAGCTCATGAAGAGCATTTCCAGCACCTCCCAAATCCTGAGGTGTTTTCTGTGCCCTGTGGAGTCCCAGGAGGGTCAGCTGGAGTCAGCCTGGAGAGCTGTGCCGTGCTCAGCCTCTCTCTCTGGTGAAGACCTTTACTGCGCCATCCTGCCCAGATTTAGCAACTTCACAACTGTCTGGAGACCACACACTGTGTGTGTGTAGGATGTGATGTGTTCTGCACTTCCTTGGGATGGAAACTTGTTAGGGATTTGGGGTAGAAAGTTGGTTTTGATTTAGGAAGGCAAGTTAGAACCCTGCTGCCAACAATGGCTCCTGTACACCTGCTCACGTGGGAACTTTCCTGAGTCCTCCTGTGCAGGACACAAGAGATCCTTTCCACCCTCAGTGGAAATAGACACACTTCTAGAGGTAAAATTACACAAGAAAGTTGCCTTTTTGAATCTTTAAAAGTGTGCAGAAACTTTCCACAACGCAATAACCAGCGGAGCAGCACAAAACTTTGCAGCATCTCTAAAGCATTCTCCCTCTCCACCCAGTGCTTTCCATTATGACCCATTTTCTGGCTTTTTTTTTTTTTCCCTTCTCTTATTTCAAGTCAAAGCATTTTGACACCCTACCCTTTGTGAACGTTGTGTGTCAGAAGATCTCGAGGGATGGCAAATCGTGTTTGCTTCTGTCTAATCTGTGCAGGCAGCTGGGCCACTTGCGTCTGTAATTGGGTGCCTCTGGGGGAGTGGCACTGTCACAGCTGCACTGCTGGGCACCCCTGGACTGCAGCAAAGCCAGCACAACTGGTAGGCTGAGACAGAGGAGCTGGCCTGGACCTCAGTGTTCTTGCATTTAAAAATAGGAAAAGATCAAGCTGCGGCTGAATTTGGGAGGAGAGTCAAAAAAATGTTGCTCCCAGATTCCAAGCAACACAATTATGACTCCAATAATTCAGGCTTGTGCACCAAGGAAGAGAGTTTATTATACTGTATATTATATCCCAGAAAGAAAGAGCTGTGCTGCTGTAGGTACAATTGGTCAAGCAAACAAAAACAAAGGTGAAAGAAAGGAAACAATCTTTTGGAAGTGAAACATCATGTACAACTGCAGGTGCAAAGCATTGCTGACAATTGTTTTTCATTCCTTAGGAAGTTTCTCACACAACACAGTCTGAGAGAAGTTGCCTTTCTCAGGCTTCTGCAACTCCCCCCAGACCAAGCTGGGAAGAGCTGCAGGCCTCTCTGGCTGTCTCAGCCTGTGTGTGACCATAAAAAAAAGTCACTTTTTTATTGGAAGGCAGTGAGTAAAACTCAGAGTGTGTCACAGCTGATGCTCAGACAGCGCAGGAGAGCAAAGCCAGGCTTACTCCAGGAGACAGCTGGTGACAATGTCTGCACCACAGTAATCTGTGTTTACAGCAGGGCCACCTTTGGCTTGGAAATGGCACTTAAATAGCAACTGGTTTGTTCTCCTTGTTTGCTTTAAACCTGTGTGTAATCACCTCCACGGCTGCTGCCTGCCATTCTCATCTGGTAAATGAGACAAATCCAGATGTCTCAGCTTGTAGAAAAAGAGAACACAGCAAATCATGCACCAGCTTCAATAAATACCTCTCTTAGATGTTGCAGATTTACTCATTTTTGGGGGTTTTGTTTTTCTTCTTCAGAAAACAAGGTTCCTCCTCCCTATTCTCCCTTGCCGTGTGTGGCAACTACTCCAAAGCACAAGGGGAAAGAAGGCAGCTTTGTTTAACACAAAACAAACAGGCATTTGCATTTGGCAGCTCCCTTTGTACAAAGCAAGGCCTGTGTGGGATTTCAGAGGGGAGGGGGATTTGTCAGGTGGGCAGGAGCTGAAAGCAGCACTAACGCGTTCTGACACCCTCGCTGCTGTCTGCTGTGGCCCAGCCTTGTTTTACACTGAGCTTTGAAACGCTCGGGCCTTGCCTGCACCAAGGGACAGAAGCATCCACAGCTCCAGGGCTTTTCAGGGACACCGGAGCTCCTGTGGGGAGCAGCTCGGGATGTTGCTGCCTGTGGGGTCTCCTTGAGCCTGAGATCACTCACAGCAGGACATTCAGGTGGTTCGAGTTCGTGTTTTTCCCCAGCTCAACCGTTCTCTGAGGTTTCCAAGGTTGTTTGTTCTTTCTGATCTAAGGAATTTTCTCTCTGAGGTGCAGAGGTCTGTCTGGCAAGCTGGTCAGAGGCACTCTGCCTGCCCAGAGGGCAGCTCTTCTCTTTTATACTAGAAATTACGTATTTATGTTTACAATTCCTTTCCAATACATGACCCTTACATTGCACTGTCCAGTTTTCTCTCAAACCAATCCAGAAATGCCGTCCTGACTCAAAGATGGATGACATGAAGAAGAAAAAGAAGAAAAGACAAACCACGCCCAAAATCCTCCATCTTAGCTCCAAGTTCCTTATCATAACTATTTTACAAATTCACTTTTCTACCTTCTACCAATCTAATTTATACTCTACTTATTTTTTGTGATTTGTCATTCTTCCTGCAATGATGGTCATTTTTTCCAGGGACTCAAATCAAACCCACAAGGCTCTTGGGCATCGTGCCAAGGCCTCCGAGCCCCGAGCCCGGGTCCCGAGGTGTCCAGGGAAGTCAGGGGAATGAACAGCCTGGACTCCCACATCAGCACAGCCAGGACATTTGGGATCACTCTGCTCAGCAGCCCACGTGAGGTGTGAGGTCAAACCAGGAGAGGTGTCTGAGGAGAAAAGGATGGGAAGAGAGGCAGGAAGAGCAGATTCCCACTTTAGCCCCGGTATCTGCTCGCTCTGCTTGGATTTGTTCCTGAGACTGGACGCCTTTGAAGGAAGAAAAAAAGTGACCCCACCCAGAGCGAGAGGAGCACCTCAGTCCAGGATAAATTCTTTAAAATAACCCACCTCACACGCCAGAGCTTCTCCTTGCGAGTGCTACAAAGACATGAAATAAACCCTTTCTTCACACCTGCAGGCTTCCCCATGCCTCCAATCCCTCTTTTTCTGAGCACGGTGTTCTTAAGGCACTTTAAACCCTTGTTATTTGTTATGCACCATTATAATCCTCTTCCATCTCTGCGTTATTGGCAGGGATTTGGAGTCTGAACACGCAGCACAGATTTTGATGCCTTGCTGAGACATCTTGTTACTCACTCTGTAAAGAGAGAGGAGAAACCCTGGCTGTGAGGAGAGCCAGGACATGGGAGAGCTGAGATCACAAATTGTATGGAGCCGAATTGGAAGACAGCGTGGGCCCACCTCTTAAAAAAAATTTAAAAAAAAAATCCTGTTTAGTTATTTCTGGAGATGATAAATATTTTCTGAGGAAAGATGGAAAATCCTCAGGAAGAAAACTGTTATTCTTTCCCAAATAACCCAAATAAAATAACAACAACTTAGCTAAACCCAAGAAAAATGTAGCAGTAAAAAAGAAAAAAGAAACGCAGCTCGTGAAATCCTAAAAACACAGAGACAGATGTGAAAGGACAGAAATTTTTCAGCAAGGATATTTTTACAGAAATCTGTGAGGCTCCTAAACACAAGAGCCTCTTCCTTTTCAGCCACCCAATATGAGCCAGAGCCACTGAAGGATAAAAACCCCTCTGTTGGGGCCAAAGAGGAGCAGATGGGCCAATTTCTCACTGCAGTGAGGAGTGCAGGGAAAGAGAAGCGAGGGAGGATCTGCTCTGTGCTCAGCCCTGATAACTGAAACACTAAACATAAAAAAAGAAGGTGAAAGCTCTCAGAGGAGAGAAATTGCAGCTCTGCTTCAGCCCCTTCCAGCTGCTGGGCAATCTGGGGGTAAAAGTGGGACTCATTCCATGGAGAATCCTGGAATTAAAGGCAGGAATCAGCCCTAGAGCTGCTGAGGAGCCTGGCTGGGCAGTGCTGACCCCTGGACACGGCTCCAGCTGCTGCCCAGGGCCCTCAGCTGCTTCGCTTCTGTTTTGCTGAGAAAGGAGCAGGTGCTGAGGAAAGGCTGTTAAAGGCCAAATGCTTGCAGTCCAAGCTCCTTCCCTGCCCACAAAACTGTTTATTTCTTTCCATTTAACTGTTAATTCCTTTCCATTTTTGAAGAGGACGGGCAGGGCCCAGCTGTGGACCATGAGCAGGGAAGCCGTGCAGTCCTGCAGAGCTGTGGCCACCCCACACCTCTGCGGAGAAATGAGCCACAGCAGCCCCGGGGAGAAGAGAGGGGCTGCAGGCACCTCCAAGGGAATTCTCTCCAGGGCTTCTCTCCAGATGATCTGGGGCAAGATCTCCTTTGTGCTGGCCAGTGAAATCCAGGCTCTGATTGTAGAGATGATCAAAGAGTGGATAAAGGGCTGCAGGTTGGGTCATTGCTTGGGTCTGTACAGGGGGGCTGAACTGTAAAAATGAAGCAGCAAAGGCTCAGCAGCTCCCCTGAGCCACAGCTGCACCACAGTTTGCCAGCATTTAGAAACACTCAGGCTCCAGGGGAAAGATGGATGGATGTGATGTGAAGTCACCCATTCACACCCCCATTGATCCCATTGATCCCATTGATCCCATTGATCCCATTGATCCCATTGATCCCATCCCATCCCATCCCATCCCATCCCATCCCATCCCATCCCATCCCATCCCATCCCATCCCATCCCATCCCATCCCAAAGAAATCCACCACAAACACACAACCACCACAACCCAGTGTGTGTTTTAGCTGGAGGTGAGCTCCAAATTGCCAAACTCAGGGCAAGGTGTAGATCCCAACAAGGAATTTGCACCGTGAACAAATGCAAAAGGCATCTCTGTGGATTCCTAATTTGATTTGGAAACTCATCAAAGCCATTGAGGGACAAACTTCAATCCTGAGCCTACCTGTGCAATCAGATGGAGGTAGGAGAACAACGTGTTGCTTCATTGGATTGCCTGCTTTTATCCTTGTAGTGGAAGCAAATTGTCAGCACACAGGGGGCAGTTCCCTTTGCAAAGGGCTGAGCTGCTGGGCTCCGAGCCCTCAGAGACTCGTGTGTACACTGACACTCACATGTTGACAAAGATGTTGGAGAAGTGGTTTCCCCAAGAAGCTGCACGTGCTGGGTTTGATTTTGCACGCATGAGCTGCACTCGGATCATCTCCATGCTTTGTTGGGGAGAAGGAATTCAACCAACGTGGCACTGATCGCTCCTCGTTACCCCAAGCCCGTGATGTGAATGGATCTGACTTTGTAATCTCAGCACTGTTAATACTGATTAAAACCAAATTATTACATATTTGTATCAACCCTGGCAGCAGAGTCTCCCTTGTCCTTCAGCATTAGCAAGTGAAGCTCTGAAGCAGCTGATGCCCAGGAAGGCAGATGATGGCCCTGGAGAAGGGGAAGGGACACTCACAGTCCCCTGAGAAGGGAGGTGACAACAGCTCCTGGAGCCCGTGCTGCTCCAGGGTGGCAGTGCCAGGATTTGTGCAAAGCTTCTCTTCAGGGTGGCAGTGCCAGGACTTGTGCAAAGCTTTTTTCCAGGATGGCAGTGCCAGGATTTGTGCAGAGCTTTTGTCAGGGTGTTAATGTCAGATTTATGCAGATTTTTTTCCAGAGTGGCAGTGTCAGGATTTGTGCAGAGCTTCTCTTCCAGGGTGGCAGTGCCAGACTTGTGCAGAGTTTTTGTCAGGGTGTCAATGTCAGATTTGTGTAGATTTTTTTCCAGGGTGGCAGTGTCAGGACTTGTGCAGAGCTTTTCTGTGCCAGGGTGACAGTGTCAAGATTTGTGCAGAGCTTCTCTTCCAGGGTGGCAGTGCCAGACTTGTGCAGAGTGTTTGTCAGGGTGTCAATGTCAGCCTTTGTGCAGAGTTTTTTTCCAGGTGGCAGTGACAGGACATGTGCAAAGGTTTTTTCCAGGGTGGCAGTGCCAGGATTTGTGCAGAACTTTTGTCAGGGGGTCAATGTCAGATTTGTGCAGATTTTTTTTCCAGGATGGCAGTACCAGGATTTGTGCAGAGCCTTTCTTCCAGGCTGGCAATGTCAGGATTTGTGCAGAACTTTTCTTCCAGGGGGGCAGTGCCAGGATTTGTGCAAAGCTTCTCTTCAGGGTGGCAGTGCCAGGACTCATGCAGAGCTTTTCTTGGCAATGCCAGGACTTGTGCAGTGTTGCTATAGGACACAAAAGAACACAGACACACACCACAGCTCAGGTGATCAGAAGAGAGGAGAAGAGGGTTTATTTTTTCTGACTCCAGTATTTATAGTTTTCTAAAAGTGACAGTGGATTGGACGGTGGCAGTGCCACCTCTCCAAACACACTGCACGGACAAACAGTCCATCAATTTTTCTCTTCCTCTATGAAGGAATGCAAAAACAATGAGCTGTTTACAGAAAGTGTGTGAGAAAGTTCTTCACAAATATGTAAATATCAGAAGGCTTAGAAAGTCTTACAAAAATCAGGGCAACAGTGCAGAGCTTCTCTTCCATGGTGGCAGTGCCAGGACTTGTACAAAGCTTTTCTTCCATGGTGGCAGTGTCAGGATTTGTGCAGAGTTTTTGTCAGGGTGTCAATGTCAGGATTTGTGCAGAACTTTTCTTCCAAGGTGGCAGTGTCAGGATTTGTGCAAAGCTTCTCTTCAGGGTGGCAGTGCCAGGACTTGTGCAGAGCTTTTCTTGGCAGTGTTAGGACTTGTGCAGATTTTTTTTCCAGGGTGGCAGTGTCAGGATTTGTGCAGAACTTTTCTTCCATGGTGGCAGTGTCAGGATTTCTGCAGAACTTTTCTTCCATGGTGGCAGTGTCAGGATTTGTGCAGAGTTTTTGTCAGGGTGTCAGTGTCAGGATTTGTGCAGAGCTTTTCTGTGCCTGTTGCTCTCTCCCCTCTGGATGTTCTCCCCTCTGGATGCAGGACCCAGCTCACACAGAACCCTGCCCGAGGGATGCAAGGCCCAGGGCTGCTGTTCCCCCAGCTCCGTGTGGAGTGAAGGGATTGCTGTCTGCACATCTCCTACAACCAGCTACAGATATTCTACAGGCTGGGGATTATCTCATCTCCTGCTACCCAAATCCAGCACAGTTTGTTCCAAATCCTCACACCTTCTCTTCTAAGAAGATCCTGGGCTATTTACATTATATTTAGGAAAAGAAAATGTTTCAGGGAAAGCCAAATAAAATCCAGACTCTGCTGTGATTCCAGCCTAGGTTAAAAACACAATAAGGAGTTTTACAGTGCCCTGGCCTCGATCCCAGCCCTCTTGGTGCTATGAAAATGTGGAGTGAGACTCCCCTTGCCTCAGTGGCACAGATGTCTTTCAGGCCTTCTAATCCCCCTTTGATGAGACACCACACAGCTCAACAGGAAGTCCTACAAAGTATTTTATTTCTGAGGGAACACTGCTAAATTGTTTTGCCGAACTGATGTAAGATATTTCAAGTTTACAAAAGAAAACCAATTTTCAAAGGGTAAAACTGTTGGGAAGTGATTTAATTGTTATTTTTCCAACACAAAAGAGTCCAGCAAGACCTCCAGTGAAATGGATTCCTACAGTAAAGGGTCATTTTTGATGAACTGTCATTTTTCTCCATTGTGAAATTCAACATTCCTTGAGAATCACTATCTCCATTCTTCATGACTGAGATAAGAAGACTCAGAGTTAACTGAAAGGTTACAACTGTGTTTCCAAAAGAGTTCCCCTTTCTTCCACTGAACTTTTCGATTTTAAAAGATTTCACACATATCAAAGGTGGGAACAGCTCTAATAACTTTTCCCCTACTCTGTTTTTTAAGTAGATAAATCTTGAAGCCAGTGACTCTTATAGTCTATGTGTGGACTTCAACTCACCAGAATCCCAATTTGCAGCAGTGAATTAATGTTCTGGGAGTAATTAGAAAAAGCCTTGTTTTTTTAAAACTCTGATTTAAGACTGGGTGGTGCTAGAGATGTTTGAACTCCATCCACCAAGAAGAAACTCTGGGTATTATTCCTCAAAAAAAAAAAAAAATTAAAAAAAAAATTAAAAAATTAAAAAAACCCAGAATTTCACTCTTTTTTTCTTTCCAGCAGGCAGCACTTGGAGCCAGTCACAGCCTCAGAAGAAAGTGGAGCTCAAAGCAAGGAAAGGACAGGGAAATGGAGTAGAAATGAAGAGGTCTGAGGAGGGGCACCACCATTAACTCCCACTGCTCCCTCTCCAGACAGAGCAGCCTTTGGCATCTGATCTTTGGGCACCTCGCTGCCTTCAGCTGACAAATGACTTTCTCTGATTCTTGGAAGGGAAGAAAAATAACAACCCCCCCTCCATCCCCTTTGGGTCGTGCTACCCCATCCAGCTTGGAAAAATCATTTCTCATTGATCTGATGGCTTAAGCACATCTGCATAACCAGTGGCACACACCCAGAGAAGCTCTCTCTATTTCACAAATCCTTAGCAGTGCATTTTTTAATAGAAAACATCAATCCCCAGTAGCCCGAAGGAAAGAACCCTCTTTAATCATCCACCACGCTGAGGACTAATTTCAGACAAAGGCTCAATGCTCCCAGTCACCTATAGCATGGAATAACTCAGATGATTCCTAAATTCACAGGGAAGGGTTCAATCGCCTTTTCAAAGCTGGATTGCAGATCCTGTGTTAATTACTATGGGAAATTACATCTCCAGTAATACTCAGCAAGGCTTTACAATAAATGCTGTCTGATCTATTCCTGCTCAGCCTTGAACTCTTTGTGGAATATTTGTAAATGTAATGGGTACTTCATTTCCACCGCTGCTCCTGAATAATTCATACAGTGGAAGATCCTTGCATGGTTCCGTGAATTGAGAGACTTGGGGTATTTTGTTCTCTATAGTTAATGGATTAAAACAGGGTTTTTTTCAGCTATGAAACCAGGTAATTTATCACCACAAACCCAAGTATGGTTCATACATCATTGGCTCAACTGAGAAACACATCTGCGAGTCTGGATATCAGAACAGAACAACCAACAATTTTAAATCATCCCATGTTGTCCGAAAAGCCAACAGAGTTGCAAAATAAAAATGCTGAGAAACTGCCTCAGATCAGTCAAAATATTTTATTTCTTTTTTCTTCAGGCCTCTAAATCAACCATTTTGTTCCTCCACAAAACAGCACATTTTGAAACATCACTTTGAAAAGAGAAAGAAAAATAAATCAAAACTCCTTTCCATTCAGAAGATGTCATAACTGGGAGCTCTAGCACTTTCAAGATATTTCTCCCCAGCTCCCTTCCAAGCAGAATTGTCAAAATTGGTAAGATTTCTTCAGCAATTTCTGTTTCATCAAAATGACATTTTTCCAGACAAAAACGTTGTGACAAAAAAAAATAAAAAAAAAGTCGAAACAAAAAACTCAACAAAAGTGAACATCTGTGATCCAATTGTGTTTGACAAAAAGAGAATGTCTCAAAGGTGCCAAACCTCCCCCTGAGTGAGTCTCAGAACATCGCTCTGACACATCCAGGTTCAACATGCAAGTTCCTCTTAGGTAAAAACAAAAGAAAAAATGAATCAGCCTGATCCTCAGGGGCCACAAATACCTTCAAATATGTTCAGAGCCAAGTGGAGACTTCCTAAACTGAAATTCTTACAGCATCTTCACCATTTGAACGGGGAAATTCCACGTTCCAGCCTGAAAACGTGAGGACAAAAACACGGATGCTTTGTCAGCGTCCATCTCTGGAGGTGAGCACTGAGCTCTGCGTTCTGCACCAATGCAGGATTTGGTGTTGGAGCTCCTTCCGTGAGTTTTGGTGCAATTTTCACCAAATTTTTTTCAATCTCTGCTTCCTGTCTGCCCCACCAGGCACCACCTCTCAGTTCCCACCTGATCTCTTCAGCTGGCCGTGAGATGTGCCCAGCACACAGCTAACAGCTGCCTTGTCTCTATCAAAGTCTGTTCACTACAGGAAAATTCCAGGTGGCACACAGTGCTGGAGCTTCCAAAAACTGTTTACAAAGCCCTGTCGTGGGGCACCACCTCCATTTTCTCAGTGTCAGCCACAAATCTGCTCAATTCACCTGTCAAAATGACTCCTCCAACCCCTCTGCCAGCAGAAAATGCCCAGGAAGGCACTCGGGGAGAACAAATCATTTTGGCTTTGGCTCAGACATCATCACCAGCTGTAAAAGATTCCCAGGATCTCACGCTGCTCGTGTCACACATATCCAGAACCCCCTTCCTGTGGAAGGATTGCACAGCTGGAGCTCGAGGCACAGACAGAAGGTCGAGCAGGACATGCAGAGGGAAGTTCATCATTCCATTGCTTTTTGGGCACAGAGATGGAATTGCTCTCCAGAGCTGAGCTGATCCTGCAGAGTGCTGGTGGAAACGCTGCAAATCACCTGTTTTCCCTCCTAACAGAGCAAACACAACTCAGGTGGTCACTGTTTGCTGTCAGGGAAGAAAGGATCACTCCACAGAGCTGACCTTCATCTCTGCAGCGGCGTGAGCGGGGTTTGGGTTTTAAACTCTGCAGAGTGTGGGACAGGAGGGGCCTGAGCAGTGACCCCTGTGCAGGGTGGGGATGTGAAATGNCTGACCTTCATCTCTGCAGCGGCGGGAGCGGGGTTTGGGTTTTAAATTCCACAGAGTGTGGGGCAGGAGGGGCCTGAGCAGCTCAGTTCAGCACAGCTCAGCACAGCTCAGCTCAGTTCAACCCAGCTCAGCTCAGCTCATCTCAGCTCAGTTCAGTTCAGCACAGCTCAGCACAGCTCAACTCAATNGCTCATCTCAGCTCAGTTCAGTTCAGCACAGCTCAACTCAGCTCAGCTCAAGGCTGTCAAGTCAAAAGGTGCAGTGGGTTTTCAAAGGACAGCAAATTTTCCATGTTTTCCTGGTGCTGCAGGTGCCTGTGGTGGAGCAGGACAGATGCCTCTTTCCTGAATTCACAGGATTACCCTTTTAACCAAATCCCAAGCCTTTATCTCGGCCAGAAAAAAAATGTCCTGTGCAGATTTACAGAATTCAGGAGCACAGAGGGCCTAATGTAGTGTCAAACCTCATTTCTTTCCATCACAGGCACCACATTTTTCTTCCTAAGCCCTGCAAAAACCCTCCCTGGATGGATGCAGCAACCTTGGTGTGAGCAGCTCTCTGCCTACCCGAGGAAAATTTCCCTGCAAATCGCAAAGCCTGAGGAAGAATCACCAAATTTTGCCAGTGATTATTGGGATAATGCCGGCCCAGCAGAAGTAAGAAACTTGCTGAGATGGATAGCTCAACAAAGTGGAGTGTTCTGCTCCAATTTAATTAAAAAGGTATTTGAGAAAATGACAGATGCACCACAGAGCTCAGCACTGTCTGGGGTAGACCTGGAGCTCTGCGGGCTTTAAAAAGCAATTAAGACAAGACAAGAATCACCATTAGCTTTGGGAGAGGAAACCCACAAGGCATTTTTAGCCCAAGGCAAGAAAAACAGAAGGGAAATGCTCCCTCCAACCCAGAGCAGCCCCTTTGAAGCCCAGGCTGAGCCCTCCAGAGCACAGGAACACAAACAAGGTTTGGCTCTGTCTGACCAAGGCTCTGCTCTGTGAGGGCAGCTCAGCTCAGTGTGAGACGGGACCATGATTTGTTCACACAGTTTGGAAATTCTGGGGGCTAAAATGACTGAATGCAGAGAACAGGTTGTAAGGAACAAGTAAGCGCTCAGCAGGGCATCCTTCTTCTGCCAGTCTCATTGCATGGCTCCAGTTCCTGATCCTTTACCTGAAGATGTGCTCTGCCCTGTCCCTGTTGGCAGTTCTGGCTGAACATCCACATCTGCTTCCATAATCAACAAGAAATTGAAAATCTCTGAATAGAAATGCCAAGAATTCACTTTGGAAGCATTTGGTTCCTCATTTCTGATAATTATCCAAAAAAGCAAAGATCTAAATAAAAATATGGGAAATGTGTTGTTTCCTTATTGCAAGATGAAGTAAAAATTATAAATGTCACACTCAAATCAAAATGAAAGCATTTGTTTTGACACATTCCAGTTTAAAATGATGCTGGAAGAGACATGTTTCCATTCAATGTTTTGATTTTGACAAAAATGTTTCCCAAAAAANAAAAAAAAAAAAAGGTTTTGCTGCAGTTTTTTCTGCCAGCTCCCGGAGGGATCAGTCAAAGCTTCCTGAAGCTCAGAGTCATTAGCAAGCTGTCACAGAACTGAGACCCTAAAATGCATTTGACACATCAGATCACAGTTGCATCAGACCTGGAAAGCGTGCCAGTGCTGGATCTTCAGCTCTAACTCTTGGATCTGACTCCTTTAGGATTCACTCTCTCCTCTGATAGAGCAAGAGAAAAGAAATCAGCCTCGTTCATCCCAGAGGAATGGATCCCCCACAGCCAAAACCCCAGGTTCAGCTGCTGTGCAGAAAGAGGAGCTTTCCCACCGTCCAAGGAGCACAGCCACAGGCAGACGTTCACTCCTTCAGGGAGGGGACAGCAGCACCAAGATTTCAGGGAAAGAGGAGGAGAAAACACATCCTGGGGTAACTCCAAGCAGGAGGCTCCTGAAGAGACAGGTCCTGGGGCTGTGGTGGCTAAAGGGGCTCTGCCCAGCAATGCCACAGCTGAGGATGTGGTCACACACAGCCTGACACAGCCTGAGAAACCTGCAGCTCTTCCCAGCCCCAGCCTGGGAGAAGAAACCAGCTCTCATGCTATTCTGGGAGAGCAGAATGTCAGGAATGAAAAAACAAAGATCTGCACCTGTGGTTGGTGTTCAGCTCTGTGTGAGCTACGTGATGTTTCACTCTCAGAGGATTGTTTCCTTTCCTTTACCAATCAGTCCCTGGTTGTCTTTACTTGACCAGTACAATTGTACCTAACGATGTGTTCTATAAAAGAGCACAGCTCTTGCTTTCTGTAGAAGTAGAAGTAGAAGAAGAAGAAGAAGAATAAAGCTTTTCCTTGATGCACAAGCCTGAATTATTGGAGTCATTATTGTGTTGCTTGAAATCCGGGAGCAACATGAAGATCCTGTGGAAAAGCTGCAAAGTGTAAAACGTGCTGGTCTTGGCAGAGCAAAAGGTTGGAGTTGCCCCATCTGGCAGCTGACCTCGCTTCTCCTGCAGAGCTGAGCTATTGTGGCTGCTCAGATCACAAAGCTCTCCAGCTGCTCTCTCTCTTTGAGCATCAAGATAATGCCTGTGCAGGAGAGAGATTGTTCCTGCTCCAGTGAGCAAACCCAAGGCCTCCACAACACGACCCCACACTCGGGTTTCTCGTTGCAGTAGAAACAAACATATGTTCAAGCAGCCCTGACTCGAGCCGTGTCCAGGTGGCTGCACAGAGCTGTTGGTGCAGGCAGATGTCCCCACTTCCACACTGGCAGTTCTAGGGCACAGCTCGTTCCCATTTTCCAAACAGCCAATCCCACCAGAGATTTGTGGGGATTTCCTTCAGGGAAGTGGCAGAACTCCTGTGGCACATTTCCATGCTCAGGAGCACTGGGAAGATGTCCCCACTTTGATACTGGCAGTTCTAGGACACAGCTCCTTTTCCAGGCAGCCAATCCCACCAGAGATTTGTGGGGATTTCCTTCAGGGAAGTGGCAGAACTCCTGTGGCACATTTCCATGCTCAGGAGCATTGGGAGTCCTGTTGAATCACAATGAAATTTTTTATTGTCAGCGCTGTGTTCCTCCAAGAAAAGAGATCAGGTTCTCCTCAGACAGGAAAAGCATCACAAGGGACACAGGTCCTGTAGCTGGGACATCAGACTGAGGGATCAGAGCTCCAGCTGAGCCTGCCCTCAATGAACTGCAGACATTTTAGGGTTTAGGGTGTGGATTTCTGCATCTCCTCTGGGAATGTCCCACGTTCTTGTGTCTCACACTCAACGGAGACGTTATATTAATAAATTAAATTGTCTCACCCCAGATCTAACTACAGCTCTGGGTTGTTTTTTTTTTTATGCAAGGACATTCACTGCTTCCTTCTCCCCAGCAGAAACTTGTTCTCTAAGGAAGGAGAAGATGGAGCAAAACATAAATGAGGAACTGACATTCATCAGCTTATGCAGCAATGCTAAACCGCCCGCTTGCATCACCCAGACCCTCTGGATGATCATTGGCTCTCAGGGTGTTTCAGTCAAGTTTGCAAGATGCTTTATATCAGTCAGGAGAGACTTTCTAATCAACTGACACAGTTTAAAGCGTTTTGGATGGGGAGGCACGTACGTAGGAACGTGAGCCTGAGCACAGATGTATAAAATTGTAGGTGATCAAAGGTAGTGCATCCAAGCCAGGATTAAAAGACGTTTAATACAGCTTTTCCCAATAAGCCTGAGAGATGAAAGAACTGCCACAAGGCCTTGCTGGAGGCTTAGAAATTGCTCTGTGAAATCAGCTGCAATTGGTAATTAAATGGAAACCTTGGGGGTGTTCTGAAGACTTTTTTTCATAGCCTGGCATAAGGGAACTCATCTTTAAATTACGTAGACTTTTACCTTGCACAAAGGTGAAAGTAAAACATCATCCTGCTGCTCCTGCATGTCCTGCCTCAGAGCAGCTGGCCCTGTGCAGGAGCAGACGTGGTTCCTCAGCCTCTCTGTGCCAGGATCAGGGCACACAATCCTCAATCTGAGCCCCTCAGAACGTTCCTGTGCTCCCAGTGCCAGCTGGGAACTCACCAGGGAATTGTGCCCATGCCTCGTGCAACACCAAACCAGCTCCAAAGTCTCCCAGCAGCTCCCAGAGCACCTTCTCCTCCTTGGAGGTGCACACAGCTCCTCCACAAGTGTGGAGTGCTTCCAGCCCAAGCCTCTGATCTGTTCCAGAGAGAGCCCAAGGCAGGCAGGAGATCTCTGGGTTGTCTGGGATGTGGGGGGGAAAAGGAAAATCCTGCTCCTGATAAAAGACAGGAGAATGACAGTGGGTTTTTTAACTGATTGTGATGGATTGGAAATTCTGAGTGTGTTTGGAAGGGAAACCAGAGCACAGCAGAAAGCTCAGCCTTGTGGGTACAGAATCCAAACAGACCTCAGGAGATTTTGGCTGGACTCTCAGCCCTGCTCCCACTTTGCTCAGTGCAGTGAGGCTGAGCCCTTCTCATGGCCCATTTACCTTCTCTTTGCAGTAAAAAGGGTTGGTCCTTTTTGATGTACTTGCAACTATGGGTTAGTCACTGTTTGCTTGAAGAGTTCCTGGGATAACAAGGGCTATAAACAAAGCAGACCTGCTACCTGGATTGCAGTTCAACAGCATTTAGAATCCTGTTTGATGCAAAGAGCTTTGGTTCCTGTGGTAGCTTTTCATTTCTAGATGGCACAACACTCTCACTCTGAGGCAAAGTACCCCTTCAGACAAAGCTGAATCTGCTGAAAGTAGCACTGGAAATCCTTTTTTTCAGCAGAACAACAGCAGGTGAGGGCAGCTCAGCTGCAGACAGCTCAACAGCTGCTGGAAAACAAACTAAGACAAAAAACGTTTGAAAAAGAATTAAAAGCAGGTTCAGTAAAATAAATGAATTTTTTTTTAAATGTGCTAAATCTCCCCTGAATACAATGCAGGTAGCCAGAAATAGCTGCCAGAGAGAGAGAGAGATCGACAGCTGATATAAATAGTAGTGACTCATGGTGTAATGGGGATCCAGTTCAGGGGAACAAATCCCTATCAGTGGCTCAGACAAAGCCTCCTACAGCAAACACCTCCGAAGGCACGGGCCTAAATAGCTCCAGGGATTTGGGAACACAGAGCTTGGGCCAATAGCTCTCAGGCAGAAAGCCCTCCGTGCAGTCCCCTGGCCAGGACACATCCAGTGCCGTGCATGGCTTTGGTTTGTGGCCCAGGAGAGACGGATTTATGCAGAGCATAAGGAGACTCTCTCAGACAGATGTCAGAAAAAATCTCCATGCATCAGCTGTGCTGCTGCTGCTGCTGAAACCTGGCTGCCAAGATCCCCTCCTTGAGGGCCTGGGAAACAAATCAATGTGCTTTCATTTCCTGAGGACTCTGAGCTTTCCTAGCAGAGCCCTGGGCCTTTCCACCCTCGCTTTGCAGAAGGTGCCTGTCCTACACCTGCTGGCCATGGCACACAACCAGTTCACCCCTGGCACTCAGCCTCTGAGGGATTTTTGCCAGCTCTGTCTGGCTCTGCAATCTCATTTCAAGTTCTCCAGCACATCCCACAGAGCCACCAGTGTCCAAACCAAGCATTCCCTGAGGACACAGCCCCTCAGACTCCTGACCTGGCTGTGGGCAAAGCCGAAGAAACCAGAGTGAGAGGAGGGAGAGGTGGAATTGCAAAGCCAAAGAAGCCAGAGTGAGAGGAGGGAGAGGTGGAATTGCAAAGCCAAAGAAGCCAGAGTGAGATGAAGGAGGGATGGAGTTTCTCACCTCCACCCTGAGCACATCCCTGGGGTGCCAGGTGCAATGGTCACTGTCCTTCACCTCCCCTCTTCTCTCAGGGTCCCTGGAGCTGTCACTGGAGGAGATGCTCTTTGCATCCAGCATTTCCAGCCTCTGAAATTGCTTCCTGCCCTGTGCTGATGGGGAAGTCAATCCCAGAGGCAGAGCAAGCTGAGAAATAAAGAAGTCTGACCCAGAACAGGCAGGTCAGCAGCTGGATATTGCACAGAAATGGCAGTTTCTCCAACACAGGGAGGCTTTTCTTTCAACTGCTTTCAATTTTTTTGCCCCTCCATATAATTCTCTAATAATCACCCTATTAACAATGTTCCATTTGCCACACAACTTGGGATATTAATCCTATTAGTTGGTACTAATCCTCTGCAAAACAAAATGGAAATATTCACTCTCTCATTTTCTCAGGGCAAAAAAAAATAAAAATAAAAAAAGAAAGGGGGAGAGAAAGAGGTGGGGAGAAGAGAAGACAAAGATGCTTTCAGAGGTTTGCCGTTTTGTGAGTTAATTGAATGGAACTGGGTCTCCTGTGGTCTCCATACAGAATTCCATTATCACGTAATGGGGAGTCACATCCAGCCTGTTGATAAGAGACAGCCTGTCAGATTAAGCATTAACTCTGATATTTGGAAACCATGCAGTTTCCTACCCATTGGGGCATCCAAACACAATATCCCATTTCCCTTTCCTTCCCCCAGCACCTTTTCCTTTACTGAACACTAATTAAAGAACAAGAGTGGAGAGACTGGGCCGTGCTGCTGAGCCCAAGATAAACTTTGCTGAGTAGGGAGGAAGAAATGAAGTGAGCATCCCAGAGAGCAGAGATCTTTCCTATAGGCTTTCATTTCTCCACCCACCCCCTCTTGTGCTGTATTTTTTCATATTTCTGTGAGGAATTACTGGCAGTTTCCATTCTCCCCTGCTCCACAAGGTGAGACTGGCACCTACTGGAATGCGCCTGGAAAGGCTGACACCGAGAAGAAAAAAATAAACCTTTTCTCAGCTTAGTTTCATCTCCAGCTTCACATTATTTTTTCCCCTTCATCAGGCAAACAAACAGCTCTGCAGACACAGCGACAGCGCACGCTGGATTTGACACAGCTCCATTTTTAAGCTGTTTTGTGGTAATTGGGGGAACTATCACGAGTCACTTCATTTCTGTCAGCCCACGGGGAGGGAACCACAGGCACAGGTCCTGACACAGCTCCCAAGGTTCCCGTGGGTCTGTGAGGCTGCTCCCTCATCACTCCCGTCTCAGCAGCTGATGGAAGCAGCAGCAAACATCCCTGCAGGTACAGCATCCATCTCTAGCTGTTTCATCTCCCCTTCCCTCACATGCTTTTTCCTAAGGAGGATTTCTGTCCATCCTCTGGAGTTTAGATTTAGACCCCCAAATGTTGTTCTCTCGTGATTATCCCCTGGTCCTAAACCTATTCTTTGATGTCCCCTCCAAAGTCCCAAACTCAATCCAGCAGTAACTTGGCTTCCCCCTGCCTCTCCCCTGCTCCATCTGTCCTTGCTGGGCACAGCCTCCCTCCAGCCTTGTTCCCACTCCAGACCCCCAAGCTGCTCATCCAGACTCCAGCAAAGCCCAGCCACCACTGCTGGTCTCCTGTGAGCCCTGGAGAACACATCCTGAATCCTTCACTGTTGGATCACCCACGAGAGCTGCTCTTTCTCAGATTCCTCCTAGTCTTGCTCTGTGCATTTTATCATAACTTCCCTACCTGGAGCAAAGAGCCTCCCAGCTCGGAGACTGTCACACCAAAAGTCCCAAAAGAGGCACCACAGGTTAAGCAAAGGCACGTAAAACAGGGAAGTGAAATGGCTGCACGGCATAGCATGATTTGGAAAGAAAAAGGGAAAATCAGAGGAGAAAATCTGGAGGACAGAGCCAATCCTGCAGATTTGTAGCTGAACAAAGTGCAGCTGGAGGCTGGGAACATCTCACGGACTGGAGCTGCCTCCATGAGAGGGATGAAGCGTTGTTAGGAGCGAGTCCTGTCTGTGTGCAGTGCTGCCCCAAGGCTGCTCACCTGAGCAGGAATGACTCACAGAGCGCTGAGCACCCCACCACGGGCAGCAGACACCTCCTGATTAGCAAGTCTAATCCTCCCTCTCCAAGCCTCTCTGTCAGGGAGCTCTGGGCTGGAGAAGCAGCAGGCCCGGCTCTGGCAGGGGAGGATTCAAGCAGAGCTCTGTCCTCGGGAGCTGCCTGACAAACACAGAGTTCAGCGCCGTGTCCTAATTGCTCTGGGCTGCACAAACAAACAAACAAACAAACAAACGGCCCTTTGTTTGCACAACAGCTCCCAGGAGAGGCCTCACGGATGAGATGGGCCGGGATGTTCCTCTCCAGCTCCCCGATTGATCGGGAAGGAGCAAGGGGAAGGTGGCATGGAGATGCTCAGCAGGCGGCCCTCGGCGTGCGTGTCTGGGGCCGCCTGAAGGACATCGAGATTCCTCCTTCCAGCAGAGCTCTGAGGTGCCCTGCTGCTCTCAGGAACATTCCGAATAATGACCTGGAGTGGCAGAGAAAAAGGGGCTCCTGAGGCAAGCTTGGAAGGGCTGTTAGAGTGCAATTCCTCTGGATTTACACGGGGGGAAGCGGAGTCGATCCCACGCTCAGCTGTGCTGACCGATGGCAGCCACAGCCGCTGATGGGAACTGGGACAAAGAGAGGGATCGGCTCCAGGGGAGCACGGGAGGGCTCAGCCACCAGCCAGCTCATTGCCTGGCAGCAATTCATAGCCTGCTTCTGAAATCAATGCAGGCTGGGAGCACTCGGCAGCCAGACTAAGCCAGGGCTGCCATTTACTGTAATTCTCAGCTGCTAGATTACTTTCTCCCGGTTTTCCAAGAGGAACTGTTAGTCACAGTGGTGAGTTACTCCCTTTTGTAGGCTCTGTTCTCTGCTTTTCCCCTTCCTAACTGTCATCCCAACTTCCCTTCCACTCGTGGAGAGCAGAGAGGTCTGTTCCAGCCTCCCATCAGAGCCTCTGCTACCTCAGTGCTGTCAGTCTGTGGGAAGAGAGAAGGTTTTGCTGGGTTTTAGGGTAAAATTTCCTCTCCAGCCTCATGGATGTCCTTCCTTAACCCCTTCCTGAAGAGGAGCCAGGAACAGCTGTATCCCAGCCACCACCAGGCTTTCTGCAAGATCCACAGCCCATGGACTCAGCCAAAGAGGATAAAATGCTTCGAGAATTCATTGTCTGAATCATCTCCTCCCCTGTGCTGGGCAGCACATACAGAGAGCTGCTCTAAGACTGGATGGGACAGGGGCCTTCCCTTTCACGGGACAATGGCATTCCTTTTCATGGGACAATGACATTCCTTTTCATGGGACAGTGACCTTCCCTTTCATGGTCCACGTTAGGGATTTATGGCTCCAAATGCCAACACGAGGCAGAAGATGATGTTTTATTCTCCTGAGAATAGAAGACCTTTCAACCAACCACGAGTGCTGGGTTGTGACTCTCGTTGCTCTGAAGGTCCCACTTTGTGTGGCTGGTTCTTTTAGGAAGGAGAATCTGCCAGAAGACTCCAACTGGGTTTCTCACTGCTAGAAATGGCTTGGGAAAGAAAAATGTTGCCCTCCTTCATCCTGCCTGGGTCAAGGGAACAGTGGCTCTGGTGATGGATGGTTGACTGTAATTCCTGCCTGCTCATTTAATCAGAGAGAACAGGCAGCAGCACGAGCATGCTCCAAAGAGAGAGCAGCAGGCAGGGCTGGAACTCCCAGCGGCTCTGCAGAGCAGGGAGCTGTGAAGGGGACAGGGGAGTGAGAGTTCTCATGCCAGGAAAGGAACCTGGGCCTTTTCCTTGGGTGAAAAGCTAAAATGCATCCTGCTGGCTGTGCCGTTGCAGAGATGCAGCGCCAGGAGCCGCGTGGAACGCAGCGTGTGCTGCATCCTGCTGCCACAGACAGCTGCCTGCTGCAAATGGAGAAGGGCACCCGGGCATGGAGGGGAAAGGAGGGGTCCAGCCCGACCCAAAACTGCTTTTGCAGTCTCACAACATGAAAGGCAAATAAATCTGCTCTAAAGGGAGCCTCCCATCCATCAACAGCTACACACACACAGAGTTCAAGGCCGGAATAGAGCACAGGGTCGGATCTCCTGCCTAAA
The DNA here is from genome assembly GCA_013400315.1 of Bombycilla garrulus. Taxonomy (NCBI): domain Eukaryota; kingdom Metazoa; phylum Chordata; class Aves; order Passeriformes; family Bombycillidae; genus Bombycilla; species Bombycilla garrulus. The sequence continues at coordinate 1,345,213 of VXBU01012587.1, read as the reverse complement.
AGAGGGTGGCCAAGAAAATTTCTCTGTTTCCTCACCCCAACAGCAAGCACTAAAAACAAGAGCACCCAAACTCTACCCCTCAGCTCAGCACCACGTAGCCATGGGAGCATTTCCAAATCAAAACGTTGTGGTGTCGCGTGTGGGTGCCTCCACAACATCGCTGGAGCTGGCACCAACCTCAGCCCCCCAGCGGGTCAAATTCCCCAAATTGCACATCACAGAGTGTTGTGAGCCACGGAGGTGGAAAGAGGAGAGGCCAGAACGGTCCCCCAGCATTTCTGAGCCCCTGCAGAGCCGAAAGCAAGGCAGGGCTGGACACGGGCAGGCTGTGCTGACAGTGAGCAGCCCGTTCCGAGGGGAAGGACGCATTGCGAACCCGGTCCAGCCCGGAGTGGCCATGGTTGGTGTAGCAGGAGTTCCCTCTAGTGGGAGAACAGCCTGGAGAAAACCTTTCAAACCATCACACACACACACAAATGCAGGGGTTTTAGAGCTGAAGAAAAACTGCATTGAGAGTAACCATAAAAACGGGCTTGAAAACAGAGGGAAATGGAATATCTCGGGGAAATAAAGTCATAAAGCCTGATTATCACTTGCAGTACTATTTTTTACTTTTCCAAGAAAGCCATTTAAGACCTGCTTTTTCAAATATATCCGTGCAGGGAGAGCAGGGCTGGAAAGCAGACAGGAGTCTGCTCATATTCATGAAGCCAGCCAAGACTGTTTAAATACCCAAAGGTCACAGCAAAGCCTAGGGCTGCGTGTCTTAATCCTGCTCACTGCCTGAAAGCTTCTGGGTGTGGAAGGAGTCTCTGTACTCATGGCAGAGGCCCAACACATTTCCTCAGGACATCAGAGCTGGTGAAGTCGTTTTGCTTTGGCTCATGGATGAAAGATTTTGCTGTTAGAGGAAGGGGGGAAGCCGGGCAAGGACTGCTGTGTTGGACATAAAGGATGCAGAGGATGCTGTGCTCTATATCCAGATGGGATCAATATTCTCTCCCCAGTGCCCTGCTCTGAGATCACACTGACACTGCCTTGACAGGTGCAGCATTAGAACCTCAATAGAGTGGAATTATGTGGTTCCTTCGGGGCCCTTCCCATGCAGGAGCCTATCTAACCTGAATGTTTTATATTTATATATCCCTTCATCCACTATTGAAATGCACCTCCCCCTAGGGACACCTTTGAGGTGTCTAAGGCTCCAACCCTTCTGATTTGGGCAGATAAATACAGAAGGGGAGCCTGAGCCCTTTTTTTTTTTGTTTCCAGATTAAAGATCTAAGCATTGTTTCCTGCAAAGCAGCAGTTGTAAAGCAGTGAGTGGATTTAAAGAAACACGGTCCAGTTTTACAGACAGGGTAGGAAGGAAATTAAAAACATCTGTGCCAAACTCAGGGTGGTTGTTCCTACAGAGATGATCCAAATTCAGCGTCTGTGCTGGTGTTCACACACACACTGAGGGTGAAGCAGGAGGGAGAGCTGGCAGGGGAATGTCCCAGATCAGGACAGAGATGATGGGAGGGTTGGCAGGCACAGGGAAGGGGTGGGTTAAGCCCAGCACCCCTCCTGGGAGGTGGCCCAGCCATCCCTCTGGATGATGTGTCATGTACCACCCACAAGTCGCCTCCTTTCCTCAAGCTCCAGTTACTGCCAGCAGATTTGGCTGGGGACTCGGAGTCCTGATTTCTGGCTGGAAGGTATCAAATTCCCCTCTGGTCCCACCTTCCTCCCACAGAGGGAAAGCCCCTCAGCAGAGCTCAGCACCTTCCTGGGCCAGACTGAGCGGCCCCTGCACTGCTCCAGTCCCCAGGGGCTGCCCCAGCAAGGCACAGAATAAAAATCAGAGCAGCACAAAAAAATGCCAGTCCCAGGCACTGATCCCACCCTAGATCCTGCTTATTTCACTGGGAAGCCTCCTGGAAAAGACATTTGCTCACCCTAGAGAAGGAGGAGCCTGGCCCAAGGTGACTGGGCTGCAGGACTGGAGCAGAGCCCAGAGCTCTCCCAGAGGTTTTCTGAGAGGCAGAGGGAGGGTTTGGCTCTTTGGAGGGTTCCTCTGCCTTCCAGAGCAGAAGGCTGTGAATTCCCATTCCCACACGGCATGCTCGGTTAAAGTGACAGATGACTGGATGTGTGCACGAGCCTTCATCACTGGAGAAAGGCTAGTGCAGATGATTTCTTGGAGAGAAAGGATTAAAAAAAAAAAAAAAGGAGAATAGTTTGGAGTAAATGAGGAAAAAAGGGGAAGAGATCTTCTAGATACATAACGTGCCACTGCAGAACCAGGGACATGCCTAGGGAAATTTTTAAAAGTTTTTAGAAAAAAGCAAAGCTAAAAAAGAAAAAGTATCCTATTAAGATTAATGCTTGCTGGCTTTCCATCTCCCTCCAGCATGGCTCTTCCATTTCCATAAACCCATTATCCTCACTGCTGTTTCACTTAATTGGAAAATGTCTATTGCAACCTAGCATGTTCCAAGACAAACCTTGGATGTATATATAACAGGCACTTAAAAGCTTTCAAATATTTCAAATTTGCTCAACACAATTACATGAACAAAAACCCTGTGGGACTTTTTCTTTCTAGAAAACAAAAACCCACCAAAAAAAAAATCCCAAACCTCACAATAGTCATAAAACATGTGTTCACAGGCTAGAAACACCATCACATTCATCCTGATTAGCATTCCCTAAGCTTTTATGTGCACACAGTTATTGCCAGCATAGGGGAGAGGGGAGAGTAGGAAATGCCAGTCAATGATTTGGCTGCTGAAGGTCAGGGAACCCAAACAAGGGGATTTGTTTCACTGCAGTGACAGCCATCAAACAGGGACAGCGTGTGCCAGCTGCCCTTGGAGCTGAATCCTCCTGGGAAACCCCAGCATGAGCCTGGGGAGCGCAGGAGGGGACAGGGCAGTGAGCAGCGCTCCCAGGTGGAGCTACCCAGGAGGAATTGGGATTTCTGGTGGTTTCTGGCAGCTCTGCAACTGTTAAGAAGCAGGTGAGCTCCTTCCTTCCACTGCTGCTGCTGTCCTTTTTCTGTCCCCACCGAACTTCTCCAGATCCCTGCTCTGGGGGGACCAGGGTTCTGGGACACATTGTGTGGACTGAGGTGCTCACTGGGGGAGCTGGAGTTTATCACCACAGGAGAGCAGCTGTGGAAAGCAGGGCATGAACAAGATAAAGTTTTACCCCCTGATAAGTGGTGGCTCTGCTGATTTTTAGCTGGAAAGGATCTGAGCCCTTGTGTACATTTATACATGTAACAAGTTGACAGGCTCCTTTAGAAAATAATGGCTGTTTTTTTTCATTTTCACATATCCCAGCTCTTCTCCTCTTGGCTGGATTAGCTTGACAATGAATAAACTTGAACCCTGCAGTACTCAAGGTAAGTGCCAGCCCTGGCCCTGAGAGGCTTTGTTAGAGAATGAGTCTCTCAAATATTTGCTCTGCTCTCCTTTCCAGCATATCCACACACATTATTGTCCCTTCGACCTGCCCACTGTGCAATGACATCACACCATTCCAAAACTGGAGATTTCCTCCTGCTATCTGTGCAGCTGGCTCTGCCCAGCCATGCCTGGGAAGAGAATGCCAGAAACATGCAAGAAATGCAGGAAATCCCTTGATGGGACTCTGAATGCATCAAGAGACCTGGTGTGGGGTATTTCTGTGCCTTCTTCCTGAGTGTTACGGAGAGAGCTGAATATGCCAAGATTTTATCTATGCCAGGATTTTATCTATGCCAAGATTTTATCAAGTCCAACCTTCTCTTTGCTCATCCTCATCCTCCTCACCAACACCTTTCCTTGGAGCTGCCTTTGCCTTCCTGAGAGCACATGAACCCCAGCTGAAGGCAGAGCTAAACCTTTACCACAGCAGGACCTGAGCTGTGCCCTGCTGGGCTCCCAGGACGCTCCCTGGGGTCTCCTCTTCCAGCACTGCTTGGCAGGCACTGATCCTGCCTGGAGAAAGTGCCCGAGGTGCACAATGGGCTTTGAAATTCACGAGGAGCCTGCGCTGGTGGAAGTGGTGGTGGTGGGGATTGCACAGAAGCCTCCTGGCCGTGGCAGGTGGCTCCTGTGGGGTTTGTGAGTGGAACAGCCACAGCTCTGGGCTGGGGAGCTGGCACCCACACCAGGCTGCCCTGACAGTCACTCAGGGGACGAGTGGCAGGGCTCTCTGGGGTCACTCTGGACACAGCAGCAGCTGAAGTCCAGCTCTGTGTGGCTGCTAGGGCTTTACAAACCAGTGTGTGCTGAAGGGGTGAGGGGACCTGCAGCCCTAAAGCAGCTGCAGAGCATCAGCAAGGGCTGAGCACCAGAGGGGACAGCCAGGGAGAAAGGGAAATTAAGATTCCTGCCAGCCAGGGAAGGGAGAGCCAACTCAGAGAGCTTCTCATAAACCAAAGAGTGATGGCACAGTGGGAGAGAAATTTAGCTTGTTTTCCAGACAAGCACAATTTGACTCCAATGGCTCCTCACCAATTCTGTCTCTGTTGCCTCCTCCATAAAGACATTAAATCAACTGTAGAGGCTGCTTTTTGAACTACCAACATGAGTCTATTGTCCCGGCTGCTGAGTGCCTTAGATGCAAGTGGCACTGAAAGCCCTGATAACTTATCTGTAAAGGGAACAAGGCTCCTGAAAGACACTCACTTCTGCTGTGGAATAAGAACAAAAGACAGTAAGGACACAGGAAAAAGTCCTTTTTATTTTATTGGTAATTCATGCAGGGAAGAAGAGGCCAAATTGTCTCAATGGCTATCCAAAAGCCAGACAGGGAGATTTAAAGAGCACCAAATCAGGAGAAAACAAACAGAAATATCTCCCCACAATTTACCGTTTCCTTCCCCCTATGCTGAAGTTGTGCCTGACCAAGAGACAGATTTATTGTGCAGCACAAATGTCCAGACAGTGCAATTTATGTTTCAAGATAGAGGCCAGGGATAAAAGGGCACAGTGCTGAGCAAAGGGTATGGTCTGGTCATGCTGGGAGCATGAGGAGCGGAGCAGGAGGAAACTGAAATTTTGGAACACAAGCAAAGAAAGCAGCAACTTAACTGACATCTGATTTTGCAGCAGAAGTGTTTTGCAGGGCAACTGATTTCCTCATTTAGGTCTTTCTTAGTCATATCTTCACTTCTGCTAGTTTCAAAATCACTGCTGGCTCATCTGAGTGGCTTTCAAATATCTGCTATTCCAGACCCAAACATGACTGGTGGTTTTTTTCAAGGCCAGAACTACATTTTTCTGAGGAAGACATCGTGTCATGTCCCCAGAAGAGCTGGGGAGCTTTCCAGTTCTGTGCAGGCAGAGGACACTGACCTGCCTCGCTGCTGCCTGGGGCACGTGGGTGACCAAAGGCTCTGGTGTCAGCTCTGAACCTGCTGGCCCTTCATCCCGACAGAAGAGCAGCCCCAGGGCTGTTCTTCCCTTCCCAAGGCCTCCTCTGCATCCAAACACAATCTCCCAACATGATTTCCTCCTTCCCCATCTTCACAGGAAGAGAAAAAAGCGTCTTTGCTTTCTCCTGTGGTGGTGGCTGCACCAATGAAGAGCGGTGTTATTATGGGAATGGACTGTTAACAGCGTTTGGGCATTTCTTAGTAATGAGGGCAGGGAGAGGGGACAGGGAAGTAATCAAAATCCAGAACCAGATGGGCTATTCCAGAGGCATTTTTCTCCCCAAGCACCTGTGAAGGGCACTGGCTTTCAGCAGACACACTTTTTGTAATGAAGTTAAACCCACCGAGCACGGTGGGACAATTTGTAAGTGCTCCCAGGCAGGAGGAGAGAGGGAAGGGCATTGTGCTCAGAGGAGTTTTCTGGCACTAAAGGAATTCTGCCCTGCCTGGCAGCTGGAGGGGAGGCCCATTCTCTACCTGTTCCCATCACAAGCAGAGGTTGATCCAGTCTCCACAAGCTTGTCCATCCTTTCTCAGCTACAGACAAACAACGAAGGGGACAGGGAACAGATGGGAGAGCTCGAGGCCGCTGCAGGGCCACAGAGTCACAGTGAGCAGCAGAGGGGCCAGAATCTGTCCCCAGCCCTCACACCATGACAGTCACTGCTGCACTCGCTCAATCCTCGCCGTGCCCTCAGGCTCTGCAGTGCTGAAATGCATCTGTGGATAGGAGACAACAACTCCCCTGCACTTCACAGAGCTCAAAAGTGCCCAGCACGGCCCAGAGTGTGTTGGAACCCAGGGGGTTCCTATGATGCCTTTGGCCGACCCAAAACCTGGTCAAGAGGCTTTTCAGCCTTGCCAGAGGTGTCAGGGACCCTGGAATGATACTAAAAATACCTGTAGCTCTGATTCTAACCCATGGAACAGGTTGTCAATTTTGTATGAGGAATTTCAGGTCACAAAAACTTAGACAGTAAAATAGTAGTAGTTATAAGTAAAAAGAAGATAATTTGAATGTATGTACAGGGGGGTTTAGGGCCCTGTACAGGAGGGTTGGAGATCTGTACAGGGGGGTCTGAGGCACAAGATGGAGGATTTTTACACGTGGCATGTTATCTTATGTTCTTCTTCATAACCTCCATCTTCTTGGTGCTGCTGGCACTTTGGGATTGGTTTGACACAGATCTGGACAGTGTGATGTGAGGGGCACAGATTGGTACTTAATTGTATACATTAAATACGTAGTTTTTAGTATAAAAGATTACAGCTCACCCGGGGCGGGCACAGTGTGTCTCTGGACGCGTTCTGTGCCAACCCTGGCAGGGCAGAGAAATCTACTTTTGATAAGGAATTAATAAACTGCCTTGAGAACACCAACAAACGACTCCAGACTCCTTCAGCAGCACGGGCTGCAAACCTGGACTTTTCTACATATTGTGGGGTCTCCTGGGGCGAAGGAGATCCCCGCAAGAGTGGAGCCCTCTGGGAAGCCCAGACGCCCTCTGGCAAAGCCATGGCTTCGGTCATTGCCTGCCCTGTGCAGCAGCTGCTTCAGGCTTCCCACAGGGAGAAAAGATGTCAGGACAGCACTGGGTACCTCTGCACACAGAGAGGTTTGGAAAATGAAGTTTGTAAAAGATTGGAAGGGTAAGTTCTGGGTGAGACAATGGCTGGGAGAGTGAAGTGTGAATTAATGCATCTCTGGGTAACCCAGGCAGGGGCCACTCCACGATCCACTAAAATCAGAGAGATCTCCATCACAGTGCTGTCTGTGCTGCAGAGATGAGGAGATTTGTGGGTGGCTTTAGTACAGCTGTCAGGACTAAGGCAAGAAAAACACTGCAATTCAGAATTTTCCCAGCCAGCCTGCACATTCTCATAGCCCAGGTTTTCAGCTTTGTTGAACCCAGCACATCTTCAGCAGCTCAGATTTCAGCTCCTGCTGATGAGAGGAGAAGAAAATCAACTCCAATGCTGCTGGTGAGTGTGAGCTGTGTCTGCCCATGGGGTGGGACAGGCAGAGCTCAGCAATGCCAACGTGCAGAGATGCTCCCTCATCTCTGGAGCTGGCACAGCCAGGAGGGAGCTCCAATATCTGTGCTGCCCACTCTCCCCTCACCCCATCTGTTTGAGAACCATCTCACAGAAAATATCCATGTATGAATTAGCAGCAGGAAATTGTGGGGAAAACCTGAGGAATTTGGCTTCACAGGACAGCAAAAATCCCACCCAGCTGTGCTTGTGCTGAGAGGAGAAGGACCCATGGGCACAGGGATGCCAGAGCACCTGAGGAATGTTTCAGAGCTCAGCTTGTTTTGCATCTTTACAATGATAAAGTTGCAAGTGTTCCTCGAGTGGGAAATGCTGGAATCAGCTTTACCTTTATTTAAAAGGGAATTTAAGGTGAGACTTGGGAAAAGGTTGCTGCTTGCTCTGTTTATTTGTATCCCCTTTCTGGTCCTGTTTGCTTTCTAGTCAAGAGCTCTGCTTCTTCAGTGTGCATTCAATATTAAATTGCTTCTTAATGCACTAACAGCCAGGCTTCTCTTGAAGAATATCCTCCAGCATACAGAATCTGCAGCATTTGTCAAGGAGAAAAGGATTAAGTGAATAGGGACTCTAGCCAAGTTTCCTTGATTTTTTTTTTCTTCCAGGTACTGGTAGATTAAAAAAAATTACAGAATTTCCTGGATCACTTATTTATTTATTTTTCCTATGTCTATGTAATCACTTTTTGTTGACAAAAACATTTCAAACTCAAATCTCAGCCACCTCCATTAGGACTCATTCAAGGACTCATCCTTAGGGCTCATCCAAGGTCACAGAGACACTGGCAGGGCAGGGAATCAGGCTCCATCTCCCAGATTTTATTTTATAAATCTGGCACCAGGAATATTCCAAACTTGCTCCCTCAGAGCTGATTTGGAAAAAGACAGAAACACCACCTTGATGTTCAGAAAGGGCTTTGAGCCTGGAATTGAGTCCCCAGCACATTCCCTAAGGAAAGTTTCTTCCCAAGGAGGCTGAGGATGCTGAGTGCAGACATTTCTCATCGTGGAGGAAAGGAAGATCCTCCCCAGGATTTCTGACTGGAAAGGGAAATATCCTCTCCATCCACAGGGCAAGTGATAAAAGTTACCTGGAGGGCTGGAGATGATGCAGAAATCTGCAGAGGGAGGAGGACTGGTATTATGAAGACTAAATTCCTGTTTAAAGCCTCTCTGAACTCAGTCTCCCTTTTTATCTAGGGACTGCTGCCTTCTCTGAGGGGAGAGAGCTCAGTTTGGAAATCCTAAATTGCCTACAGAGAAAAATATCACCGGAAAAGTCCAGATCTATTTATCCTCCCACACCTCACGAGTAGGATAACAGCTAATCCTGGGGATGGAAACCCCTTCCCACTGATCAAACAACAGTGTGGCAAAAGCCCTCCCATTCCTATTCTCCGAGTATGAAAAGCTTTAATCCTGTTTAAAAAGCCTTCAAGGCAGCCTGGCTTCCCACCCAGCTTTTCCAGCAGCAAGGCAAATCCCGAGTGCTTTTAACTCCATTGCACTGTAAACATGTGAGCACTGAACAGTCCTCAGAAGCACATTTCTGAGTGAGCCTCAGGGAACCTGGGCAAAGTAAATAATGTGGCAGAAAGCCTTTCTAGAGGTTTCATAGCCTCTAATTTCCTCACCCACGGGTCACCAGTACAGCAGCTGTCACTTAAGGCTCTCAGCAATTCACACATTCCAGCCCAGCTCTTGCTGTTCAGTGTTTGAGAAACACTCAAAGCCATCTCCTCCAACTGTCCCCAGAGTAAATAAAGTTCACGGCAGTAGGACAAGAAAATTAGAGGCTGTGAAGTCGTGAGAAGCAGCTGTAAGGTAAACTGCCTTGCCCAGAGCAAGGTGCATTAAGTTGCAGCTCCCTGCCTCGAGTTTGTGCTCAGGAGAGATCTGGGACAGCACAGAAATCACCCAGCTGCACCAGGGACGTGGATACTACAACCCTGACAGCGAGGACACACAGCACTCAAGTGCCCTTTAATGGGATTTCTCCTGCCCAGAGAGAAGGAAAGCAGAGATGGCTCAAAGAGGAGCAGAAGGAGGGTCTGGAACTGTGGCTGTGCCTCTGGAAGGAGGAGTGTTTGTGCAGCAGGGACTCGGGGGAGTGGAGGAGCAATGCAAAAGCAGAAATGGAAGCAGAACATCAGCACAGAGAGCGCTTCTTGTTATGCAGCAGGAGTGAGATGGGAAGAGGAGTAGAAAGCCTAAAAGATTCTAGGAAGGGATAAAGAGAAAGCTTACCTGAGGGCAAACAGAGTGAAACTGTGAAGGAAACGAGCAGCACAGCCAGAGAAGGGCCGGGGTGCATTTTGGCAGGGACCTCAGGCCTACCATGTGCTCTCAGGATAAACAAAGAAAGGGCTGGCACAAAAACGTGGACAGGCCTAGGACAGATGTGACCTCAGTGTGAGAAAAGTTCTGTTGATCTGTTAGATTTGATGACAGAAAGGAAAGGTTGAGGACCAAAAGGAGGCAAAGATGAGAAGATGGCAGGTAAAGAGGGCAGGCAGGCAGGGGGATGAAGACAGGAGGCTTTTGTTTGACTCAGCCTTCTTGGGGAGAGAGTCAAGAAAGTTCTCTGGGTGGTGGGAGGCTGCTGGTCAATTTGAATCCCAGTGGAGAAACTAAAAGATATTCTGGTAAGAGTAGCAGATTTCTATGATCTTAGGCTTGGGGCAGGAAGGAAAGTTTGCTTTTCAGGGAATCTGAGCACGAGGATGTTCAGTGAACAGGTTTAACAGATCTGCAATCATTCTCCCAGGACAGCCCCCAGCTCCTCTGCCCTCCTCCCAGGCAGGCTGCCAGGAGCTGGGAGGAAAGCCTGGCTGAACACACCTCCCCAGCAAATGGCCAAGAGGCCCAGCTGGTTGTGACCTTGGCTAAAGAGATCTGCCTTTAATCATGACAGTGGATGAGCTTCTGGCCTCTTTCCCTAAAGCAAAGACACAGCAGAAAAAAATTGCAGCCTAAAAGTTGTGCTTTTAGAGAAAAAGCTTTCTCTGCTACATACATCATTACCCAACAATACAGAGTAGCTACTTAGAGTATCTCTGCATTCGTTTAAAGACCTGATTTTAAAAGCCAGTGGCTTTATCCATGGTATAATGTGTCAAGTGCAAGCTGAATTGACACTTATGCAAGTCAAAGCAAATGTTTTTAAGATGTGACAGCAGAGCCATTACCAGCTTCATATATTTCATTCTACTTTTGTGCACACAACCAAGCATATTATTGGCTTTTTATTTCCCTCCTTGTTTGCTTCAGGATTCTGATTAAAGCAAGGAAATATTTCATGAGCTGCCAGGTTATGCTTAGACCATTAGGCCCATCTATGAGAAATATTTATTGGTTTAGGAAATAGGAGAAAAGGAAAGCTGGAGCACTGGTGATACATCTCATCTGCTTTGAAAACAGAGCAAAAGCCTCTCAGATTCTTGTTAGCCAAAGAGATAGGATGAAGTTGGCTCGGTACCAAAAGCTGTAATGGCCAGACGATACAGAGCTCTGATCTGGTCTAAAGCTCCTGGATCTGCTCAGCTTTGGACTGAAAATGGTAATGATGATAAAAGAACTTATGCTTGGTTAATGTCTTGTAACAAAATCCCCCAGGCCTCTGACACAGTCCTTTCTTCACCCTTCCCTCCCCTGATGCTGTCTGAGGTCACTGCAGGTGACAGCACAGCCCCTCAGCCTTAAGACTGAAGCTCTGAGTGTCCTTTGGCAGGAGCCAGGGAGGTTTTACTGCCAGCAAACGCTTGCTGTGCCTGCCCTGGGATGCCAGGAGGACAACACAAACACAAGCAGGGCACCCAGGCCCAGGGCAGCTGTGAAATTCCAGCCTGGAAGAGCCATCCTGCAGCCAGCCCAGCTGAGCACGAGTGGGGCTCAGGGACATTGTGACACTACCACGGCACAGAAGTCAGGCACTTGGTTTCCAGACTTGCTAGGATAACCAGGAGACTTTCCCAAGCATTCTGGAATGAGAACCTGCACAGTTTCACTGCAAGCTGGAGGCAGTCTGAAACCTGAATAGCTACAAGTAACATAAGGACAGAAAAACCCAAACCTCCACTGTGGGAACACATTTTCTTCCCTTTTCATTCTGCAGTGGAGCTGGGAGACAGCAGCTCCTGCAGATTCTGCTGCTCGAGCTTCCCCAGAGGTGAGGGGAGGGTCAGAGCAGAGGTTACAGCACACAGAGCCCCCTCTGCATCTCCAGGGCAGGTACAGAGCTGAGTGAGGAATGGGCAGGGCTGAGGAAAAAATGGTGATTTATTTCAGAGGCTTCTAAATCAGTTCCCCTAGATGGCTGACCTGCTGACAGTGACTTAATCAGCACAAAACATTTCCTTGATTTGTCACCAGGGAATGGCAAAATATTCTCGGAAGAGCTTCATCTTTTATCTTAAGAACTGTTTACATCAAGGAGGTTAAGACACAGCTTTAACCACACAGACAGCACAAAACTTTGGATTTGCTGTTCTTAAACAATTGGAACAGAGTCTTTCTTGTCTTGACTTGCATCTGTCTACCCACAAAATAAAAAGTTCTGTGCTGCATCATTTTTGTTCACGAAGATAAATCCGTTGTGTATTTTTCTAATGATCTCTTAAGTCTGCAATTTGCAGCGTTTTATAGCAGTGAAAGTTAGAGATGCAGTAAGCCATGTATTTAAGGCTGGTAACTTAATGGGAAAGGCATTAACTACCATTTCAGATTTTTAGTTTTGTTCCCCTCCCCATCCTTGGTAATTACCTTTTTACTTAACAGCAGCATCAGCAATTTTATTGATGTGCTTTTAGCACAGGCCACTACCAGAGGACAAGAGTGCTGGAGCATGTTACAGACTCCAGAGTAAACTTTATCTCCTGCTCTTCTTTAAAAAGGATCAGAACATTACCCACCTCTCCTCCACTTTTCAAAATCTGCAAATACCAGCAAGGCCTGCTTCCCAGGCAGTTGGAGGCTTTTAACAGATAAGAAATCACTTCAGGTCCCCCAGTAAGAACTCATGTTACCCCAAGAGATGATATCCTCTGAAAGCTTGGCTTTTTTTATTTCTCTTGTACCCTTTTGTGGTGAGGGGATGGGGGAACTCTGCAACCCCATTATAATCAAATCTAATTCATGATGGGAATGAAGAGGCAAAGAGAAGTAAAGAAAGGGTAACCAGAAATCTCACCCTGATCCTGCAGTTATTTCTGATGAGCCTTTCAGTGCCTCCTGCTCCTCACTTGTTATAAGTGTATATTGTGTTATTGGCTTTTCGCAAGTATCAAAATAAATGCTATGTATATATATGTAATATTGGATAGAATGGTAATGGAAAACAAAAAAAAAAAGGACAAGGAACTTTTCTGTTCATGGAGCTAATTCAAGGAGTGGTGAAGGCTGGATGGAAAGATTCCTTGTGTTCTTGGAGGAGAAGCACCCGAGCCTCAAGGAAGGGGTTTCAATGGCCCTTTATCAGAACCAGTAAAACCGGGCTGATGGACACCAGGAGAGTGACTGGAATGAGAAATGCAAGATTTACAAAGGGAGGGGTGCAGGTGGGGTAGGGGGGACCCAAAAGAATGTTTTGAATGATGCATGAGGGTTTATGAATATCCAACATGTCTGTGCATTTAAAGAAGTGTTTTCTGAGTCAGTGTGTGCTCCTTGGTGTGAACCCAAGGCACCCGGCCGTGTGTAACCCTTTGCTTTATTTCTGTCTCCTGTTGTCTTTTTATTAAACCTTTTTAAGTTTTACCAGGACAGTGAACTCTGTTTTTCACATCACTCCTGTTCCCCTGGCTCTGTGGGATCCTCCCCATGGCCAGGCCTCTTCCCAAGGAGACCTCACAGCCACAGCAGCCAGATGGCATTGCCCTCTGCCAGCACTCCTGCCTTGCTAATCTACCTTCTCAGCCTCCCGAGGCCATCTCTAAACCAAATAATTCCACCTTTGGCAGTGTTCAACAAGCATCTGAATGACTGAATTTTCTGTACATCCCCACAGCTCCTGGGGAGAACAAGCACTGACCTGGATCAGCTTTTTTATGACTGGCAGTGGATTTGGGGAGTTGTATCTACCTCACCATTGTGCATTGGCCTGCACACGTGCAGCAGGAGACAAAAGGTCCAGCACAGAGCTTATCAGCACATGGCAGGCATTTTAAGCCATCTTGCAAAGGGAGAAAAAAACCATGTTGTGCATGTAAGAGTAGGAAATCCCTAATTGGAAACACAATTGTCTGGTAAGAAGGGCTCCAAAATCAACAGCCACTCCAATTTATATGGTGTTTTATCAAGCCAAATAGCCCCCAAGGGCTTTGCAAGACGAGCCTCTAATAAGGCTAATAAAAGCAGCCCTCTATAACGGGCTGGGGCAGGGAGGGGGAGTAAAAGGCCTTTTAGCAGTGAATTGTGACAGCAGTGCCAGCCTGTCAAAGCTCCAGCTATAAAGGCTCCAGGGGGGATCTGCAGGGGTTTCAAGTACAGACGTCCATGGGATCCAGCCCCAGATGGGCAGGATAAGGTGGGGTGGGGTGTGAGATCAGGCAGCTCTCTCAGCCCTGTGACATCCCACTCTGGGGCTCAGCCACTCGTGCAGGACACACTCTCAGTCCACAGGGCACAGCTCTGGTGGATCAACTCAGAAAATGGTGGATCAGCCCCCCAAGGGAAGTGGGAAGCTCTCCTGTCACACCAACCCCACCCTTCCCCATGGTTTCTAAATAGAAGCTGTGCCTTGATCCTGCCCATTTAGACCTTGCACAGAACACAATTTTAAAATTATTTTGTTTTTCCCCCTTCAAGACAGGAGAGGAGAGAGCCTGAAGGGAAAACAGAGGGGACATTTTTATTCCAGCCTTTATGGCGTGTCTGGAAGGCAATACTGCAGCAATGAATGTGTGACAAGAAACATGAACAGGACAGGGAGTGTGGCTGTAAAACCTGCCTTAACATCCCCTGCAGGAGGGATCCTCTGAGCACCACCCCTCCATCATCGCTGTCCTGCCCAAGTGAGGATACACAAGTCAGGGAAAGCAAAGCCAGGCAGCACAGGTCACACTTCACTGCACACTTTTGCAAACCACGCTAAGAAACCCTCAGAGGAAAGAACCAACTAGTTTCAAGTCTATTTTGAGTTGCACAGTGGGGCTGTAAATACCTTGTTTCTGGCAGTTCTACAGTGGTTAAAAATATATCAAGTAGTCCTGGAAAACCCAAGACATAAATTTGTTGCAGAAAGAAATGTCTCTTTTCTTCTGCAACAAAGACAACAAGTGCTTTAATTTGGTTTCCATTTTCTGGCTGATGCTGTTTTGTGAGTAAGTCTGTGATGGCAGAGCCGTGCTTGGGAAGATCATTCCATAAGGATGTGTCCTGCCCTGCTGGGAAGGTGCAAGGTTGCACATAGTCTGGTTTTAACCAACACACACACATCTACCATCAGCTGACAGATTAAGGCTCTCACTGCTTTCAATGCCTTTATGATCATTTTGCTGAAATCCGGGGGGAAAAGATCTGTTTTACCATTTTCTTAGGCTTATAAATAACTGGTATGTGAAAACCACAGTGATTCCAAGACTACAAAGCTTGCCCATCCACAGGGAAAATGTGTCATTTAGGAGTCACACTTCAGGGCCTTGAGTGCATCAAAGTCCTTGCAATTTTCCCCACACAGGAACTTCCAAGATTCCTCCACAGCTGAGAGTTCCACACCTTGGCACAGATTGTGGCCCTGCAGGCTCCTGCAGCACATCCCTGTCCTCCTTCCTCCCGGCCTCCTCAGCCCAGCCACAGAAAAGGGATGAGCTCTTTGCAAAGCTCTGCAGGCCATGGCAAACATCCCACTCCTGGCACAGCAGTGACCTGGCACCTCCTCCCCACGCTGCCTGGAAAGGCTGACCTGGAAACAGGAACTGGGCAGAGTAAAAGAATAAAAAGGGTTTTATTGAAATGATCCAGCCTGGGCCGTGCAGGAACCCCTTGGGGCTGCACCCAAGCAACCCAGCAATGGGCCCAAAATGGATCCCGGGCACAAGGCCTCGCACTTTGATAGATTTTGGTCCATCAGCAGATTGGAATTAATTGTCTAATTACAGCCTCAAGTTATGAAGCTCCATCCTCTTTTTTCTTTCTCTCTTCTTCACTGTTTTTTCCACTCTTGGGCCTAAAATCTGACCTTGGTCCCCAGCTGGAAAGGAATTGTTTTGTCTCCCTGCTCTGTGAAGAGAGCTCACCAACCCTTCATAAGAAGCCCAGAACTACACGTTAAAACAGCCCAAAAAAATAGAAAAGCTAAAACTTCAGGCATCACCCACCCTGCAGGACTGGGAAGGGACAAACTGGCTGCCACCTGAGGGTGCCACCATGGATCCACAGCCAGCAGCAGTGCCCATGTCCCTTGCTGATCCCAGCCTGCTGGAATCAATTCCCTGCTTGATCCCAGAGCTGCCCTTGGCACTGTGCACTCTGAGAGTGACTTGGGGCCCTGGATGTTGTCACTGGAGCTGCTCTGCTCTCCTTGCTGGGCGTTACTGTGGCACTGCAGCACTCATCAGCAAGGCCTCTGCTTGTCCTGTTGTCACTGTCACCTCCCTGCTAATGACCCTGCAGTTCTGCCTGGAGTCAGGAAGCCCAGAGCTCCAGAGGAACAGGAGAGCCAGACAGGCCTAAAGAGGAGAGCAGCTTCCTCTGAAAATGCAGTTCAGGTATGACTAATGTGCCAGAAAGCTCATGGCTCAAGTAATCCCCTGCTCAAGACTTTATCAATAATGCACAATTGGATTGTGGAATACAAAACCCCTGGAACTTAATAAAAGGACTGGCTTAAGCACTGAGCTAACATCCTTGGGATTGATGAGTGAGGACAGTTTCAAACAAATTACACCTCACAGCCAGATAAGACCTATCTTCAGGAGGCTGGGTGAAAGACAAGCAGCTCAGCGTGGCTGTTCACCTGTCCAAAGTGAAGAGCTTCTGAGTGGAAAACAACAGCTTTAGGAATTAAACACATTTCCCAACCAGACTCTTCAGGGACGAATGCTCATAAATTGAAGGGGAGGTTTGTCTAATGCTATTTAAACATTCCAGTACTTGGCAAAAATTTGTCCAAACCGGGGAATTGGGGCCAACAAATGTGACTTATACCCAAGCCAGTTTTCCCTGCCATGTGAGGGTGCCTGTGCTAAAGCCTTTGTGCCCGAATGTCCCAGAACTGTCCCAGCAGAAGCATGTGCTCAGAGCTGTCCTGAAGTAGCAGTAGGGTCAGCCCCAGCCCCAGCCCAGCATTCCAACCCCAAACAGATGTACCTTGGCCCTGGAACAGGAGAAATCTCTACAGGAAAACAGACTCTGAGGGAAATAGGAGAAAATCAGCACAGAAGGGAAACCTCAGAGCCAGCAGACACATGGGCTGAGAGAATAGGGAATGTACACGGGGTATGGGACAAAGTTGGCTTTTGGAGGGAGTGTATCAAACTGCAGATGGTGCAGAAAGAAGGGAAGAAAAATTAGAGGTAAACCAATGAAAAGGGGAGGTTCTTCAACGAACACACACAATTAATTTGTGACCTGCAGAGGTAAAGCATGCAAACCACTGTCCAAGACCTGCCAACAGAAATCCCAGCCTCTGAGGTTTATAGGTAGAGCCTGATCCATCCATATCCCAGACCCTGACTGGATTAAGGCTGTTCTGAATTCACTGTCACCATGTCTGTGAGATATCTGCAGTGATATCTGCAGGTATCAGATCGGCAGATCCTCCCTGCCTGGCTGAAGACCAGAGCTGGCGTTTGGGTTGCATGTCCCTCTTAGGATACACCCTTTCCACCCACAGAGGCTCTTTGGGGATTGCACAAACCCTCTGTGGTGTCCTCAGAAGACAGAGGAGGATCAGCACTTCATGTGACATGAGTCTCATCCCCCTCAGCTCCCAGAGCCCACAGGCAGCACATCCAGCAGAGCACCACAGGAGCCTGGCAGGAGGGATTAGTCCCACACGCCTCCCTCAGCATCAGCACAAACTAACAGGACAGCCCAGCAGTTCCCAGGAACACTTTATTTATTGCTACCCAGGGTAAGAACAGCTCATCTGGAGCCAGGCTCCAGCCCAACTCTGATTGCCAGCTATGGGGAGACAGCTGAAATTACAGTAATGCAATTTCAATATCCTCACGGAGGTAAATGCGCTCAGTTGCCTCAAGGCCTCTGTAAACATTAATTATTAACTTAATGTCTGGCTTCCCTGAGGCATCCATTATCCTGTGTATTAATGGCCCTTCCAATGAGGCAGGGAGCAAACAGCTTGCAGATTACCTGATAGTATTAGGGAAAGTTTGCAAATTGATTTGGTTGGATTGGAAAAGTGCTTGGCAGTTAACCGATCACAGAATTTGGAGAAAGAGCAGAGCACAATAAAAGATGTTTTCTTTCCTCCCAGCTTTATCTGCTGAGAAAAGAAGAGGAGATGTTCCTTTGGATGCTTCTTTCCTGTCTCCCATCCAAAGTGTAATGAAGGAAAGCCTCAGGCAGAGAACTCAGTGGTAGCAGAGGTAACATTAATGCTGTTCTAAATGCCTCTTCACAAAAGTTAAGTAAATCTTATTCCTAACACCCAGCTCTTCCCTATTTCACTGTCAGGGGATTTTCACATCCTTATGGATAGGCCTGAGGGGTCAGACTGACAAAAGGATTTCAGTGAGGAATCTCCAGTCCAACATCGGGATCCTCAGAGCTGCCTAATCCTTTCAGTACCCCAGACCCACACACTAGTGAGGTAAGGGAGACAGGCTGAGCATGCAGACGTGTACCATTTGCACTTCCTCCTGCATAAACCACTGCTCAGCTCATTTTCTCCTCCCAGAAAGCTGCTTTTACAGCCCTCTGAAACACCTCATTTAACTGGAGAAGTATTTGTTCATTAGTGCTCCTTGCAGCAGGAAGCACATGTCAGCGTGGGAGTTCAATCCCCAGGATATGACAGGAGAATTCATTCCCCAGCACAGGGACTGTGGGGACACTCCTGTTCTGAGCTGCAGCTCAGCTCTCATCCCAGCTCCACCCTGGCCAAAGCATCACAGGCAATCCACGAGCAGGACAACCACATCCAGGGGCTGCTCGAGATAAGACTGAGCAATATTAAAAGGCAGCGTTTTCCCCTTGGAAAGATAAAGCAAACCTGGCAGATTCTCATCTCGATTCTTCATCCAGAGTGCCACATTCTCTGAACAGCCATGCACAAAACAAGCAGCAGTCACGTTTCCAATCTGCCGTGTGCTTTGCTGGGCCCCTTGTGAAGAGAATCTGTATTCTCTGATTCTATCTGGATGTCAGGGAGTGATTTAAAGGGAGACCAAGTAACAGTCCTTGATAGATTCCTGATTACGTTGCAGTTTGCCGTTTAGTCAGGTAACATCTGTTCTTCAACCAGAGAAACACGATATTGCTCTTCCATGTAAATTTATGGAAGAAGTTATGATTTTATCCTATATCTTAATAAGGATTCAGACTTAGCTTTTAAAAGGAGAATCTTGTTTGTGCTGGAGTTTTGTGCCTGTTATTTTATCATAATTTAAAATCAAACTAGTCAGACTCTAAATTATTTCCTACTGAGAAATGTGCAAAAGCTCCCTTTATTCCTATATCCTCTTCACCGCTGGCATCTTGTATTTATAGAGTGTAGATGGAGAACTTAACATCCATGTTTTCTCCTTTTAAAGTCTCTCCTTTGATCTAGTTATCCATCCAGGAGATTGCTTTGATCCTCGCAGTTTTGCTAATTCCAAATACTCAATTATGCTTATCTAGTCCTGGAGGATCTGAGTGTTTCAAGCTGTCCCTCATCCACTGCTGGTTTACCAACACAGCCCAGCTTTAATCAAAAGGAACTTGTTCTTGCCCAGAGCACTGCAGGCTACAGACTCCTCTGCCAGCCTCCAAAACCCGGGAGAGCCTGTTTTTCCTTCCTGGCCACATCCCGGAGAGGCAGGAGAGAGAACAGGCTGTGAGAGAAGGGCATCTCTTGTGCTGAACAGTGAGGTCAGGGAGCAAGTGGGAGAGTCCAGGAAGGGACGGTCACACGGAGGAACAGAGCTCAGGGCTCTCAGGGCTGGGAGCCTGTTAGGTCACCCAGTCATGCTGCTCTTCTCTCTCTTCCTCCATATTTCAGTCACTCAGAAGCCAGAACCAAGGGGATGGGAGAAACTGGACATCGCAGGCCTTGAGGGAGCTGAAGTGAGCAGGGAAAGCAGCAGAAATTGGGAGCAGTTCTCCAAAACCAGAACCATCTTCCCCACCCATCAACCACAAGGAGAGTGAGCTGAGCCTGATCCCAGGCCTGTCTGCTGCTTGTTTTAAAACTCTTCTCCCTTACAATATCATTATGCCACGTGAACGAAGGTTATCTAAATCCTGCATGATCTCTCCCCCAGGGAGCAGGGAGGGAGGCAGAAGAGGAGAATGCCATTATTTCATGATGGGATCTGAAGCAGTAGGGGATTTCCTTTCAGCTTCCAGAGGATTGAAACAAATTGAGATGCATCATCCTAATGCTTCACTGCTCGGTATTTTGACACCACATTACTGCTTCACACCTGAAACTCATCTGGTGGAAGACGTGACCACAGCCTTGCTTTCCTCTCTGCTACCAGCTCCTTCTGTGCCATTCCTCATTATCAGACTGAGAAAGAAATTAAAATATTCTCCAACACGTTTAGGAGTGATAGGGAAAAAATACAAAAGGAAGAAGATAAAATCTGAAGAGGCAGCAAGCGACCACAACTGAAGTACAGCACTGAAATAATTATCTTGTTATAAGAGCCCAGGCAAGCCTGCTGGAGGGGCAAATTTCTTCCATCAGAGGGTGAGTGCAGCTCCCTTCTCTCCTCATAGAAAGGTTTTTATGTATCATATATAAAGGTATTTCTGTTCTTGCAAATTGAAGGCTCAAGTGGCAGCTTCTTGCAAAAGCTTCTCCTACCACCAGCACAAGGAAGAAATAATGTCTGAGAATAATGGTTTAGCACCACTCTTGCACTTCCAGCAGCTTTCCAAGAGGCAGGTTACACATGAAAGGCAGGAGACAAGCTGCTAAATTGCCCTTTTCTATCCTGAAGCCCCCTCAGCAGCAAAATGAAGAACAACTTTTCATGTTTTGCTTCAAACAACATTGACAACATCAGGGCAGCCCCAACAACATGATGTCTACAAGTCAGCTGAGAGATGAGACGACTTTATTTTGCCAGTCTGCCCTAAGGAGAGGTTTGCAGGAGCTCTCGGTAGTTCAGCCAGGTGGATGACTGAGGTTTAGTGTCTGCCCTCGCAGGGTGAGCTGGGATGCCAAATTGGGGTGCAAGGCAGAGCCCTGCAGTGGGAAAAGAGCCCTGTTAGTGCTGCTGTGTGCACAGCCCTGTACACTCTCCCCTGGAAACCCAGTCAGGAAATTGCAGCAGTGGAAAAGGAGAGTAGGTAGCAGGTGGAGGGGCTTTTCTGAAGCTGGATTTCCTTGCCACACTGCAAAACTCTCATGCAGGCAGAGTTTGCTCCCTGCAGAACTTCAGTGGCCAGCAGCAGCTGAAGTTTCAGGCAGGGTCACCAAAATCTGCCAGCAGAGCTGTGTTTGGCACACTGACTCACTGCTTCAAAGCTGCAGCCTTCTGAACCAGCTTTTCCAAGCTGAATTACTCAGCTGACATTTGATAAATCTCAGTGAACTCCTTTTTGTTGTACGGGAGAACGTGTAAAATCCATTCTTCTTTGTATTGCAGAAATTCCCCCTGAGCCCTCCTCTGGAAAAGCTGAGCCCCATGTTTAGCACAAACAGGGCACCTTCCTGCCCTGACAGATTTTAGACCATCAGTGCTAAATCTGAGATCTGCCTGCTGCATGTTTCTCAGCTTTGCCTATCAGTTCGTTCCCTGAAAGTGATTAATCAAAAGATTGATTCTAAACCCAGCATGGTGTGAGTTTAAGTTCCCAAAATCGTTAAGCATGTCGAAAAAGAGTTTTATAACATTTTAAGTAACAGGCCTGTTAACAAAGTTACACTTTCTGTGATTGACTCGCAGTGAACACCTCCCACTATTGTCTCAGCACTTCAGTTTCCAAAATCTCCTGTTACTGTAACACCTGGCCCTGCTAGGTGAGCCAGTTACATTCCAGATTGTTCACTGAAAGTTCATCCTACTCTGAAGAAAGGCACGTCACTAAGTGACTCTCCAGACATTGCACTGAATCCTATTTAGAACTGTGAATTACAGTACCTCACTTTTCTGTCCTTGAAACATTTGTCTGCACAGGTGGTGCACCTTTGGTGGAACAGGGTGAAAACAGAGGGAAAATTGAAGTGTCTAGAGGTTGTGCATCTTGGAAAGAAAAGAGGGAGGAAAAGAAGGAATTGGGAGAAGCTACCATGGAAATACAAATGGTTCACATCTCATTTTTTTTGCATAGAAAAAGGGAGGAAAAGAAGGAATTGGGAGAAGCTACCATGGAAATACAAATGGTTCACATCTCATTTTTTTTTGCATAGAATACAAGCATCAGACAGGTAACATATGTGGTCTGAACCAAATGCAAACACCCAACACGCTCCATCTGCACAGGCAAACAATCCAAGCATATTTGGGATGATAGATGCAGGACTGGCAGGTATTTATCACATAACTGTCTGGAGATTTGACTAGCAGCTAAACAGGAAGCACCTGCCTCGCAGCACAGAAATTTAGAAGCTCAAACTCGGGAAGTTTCCCAGCTACAAAAGCTGCTGCATTTGATTTTCACGCCTGTTTTACCATTACTTAAAAGCCAGCCAGTTCCAAGCCACTTAACATTTGCTCTGAGAAGCCTGAGCAAACAGCAGAGGCTGGATCGGGGCGTCTCTGCGGTGTGAACTAACAAAGAAATGGACAAACATGTCAAGCCAAAAGCCAGAAGCTCTGGGAGAGGCTGCAGCTCTTAATAGATGCAGGGAGAGAGGCTGGGAGTGTTTCCCGTGGAGCACAGCCCTGGCAGAGGGCTCGTTAGAGGGCAGGCACGATATTGGGTCGTTTTTAAGACACCTCCCATGCGGGAGGGATGGCTCTGCAGGAAAAGGGGAAAAGTGGGAATTTGGCTGTCCAAAGCATCTAGCACTCCTGTGAAGATGTGATGTGCACATTTACCCTCCTCCCAAAGCAGCAGCTTCCCAGCTGGATTGGGCTGTGCAGATGGAGAGCGTGGGGTTTATATTACAGAGCTCTGGTAGAAATGCAGCCTGACCTCTCTTCTAAAGCACTTTAGGGAATCTTTGTCCCAGAGCTTGAGGAAAAGGTAGAGCTATAAATTAAAATTGCATTAGTAGTTTCTTTGGTGATCTGCAGAGCAGGCAGGAGAGGAGCTGGGAAATTTTCTTTGCATTTATAAGGAGTTGTATTCCCAAATTATATGCAATGCTTTAGCGTGGAAACACAGACCCACTAAAAAAAATAATGTTTAAACACTATATTGCTCAGCAGAGAGGAAATGGCATTACTGAAAGACCTGGTGCATGAATTGCTCTTTCTAGCACTTTTGAAACCCTCTATGTCTTTGATATCTACATAAAAGCATAAACCCCTCCTTCTTTCCAAAATAATTCTTCCAATGCAGTTTCAGACACATGAAATGTACAAAATTCGGGCACTTTTCCTTGTAGCTGCACTATTTCCAGGTGATTTCTTGTTCGTGCTTAGAGAGCCTTGATCTACTTTTAGCTTAAAATCAAGTTATATTCCACACATTGGTTTTATACTGAGAGGGTAGTCAGAAATTAATCCATAGACACACTATTTTTTACTGCTTTTGCACTGTATTTCCAGTTTTAATGCTAGATTGTTTTGATGGAAGGTAGCAATCATTTAAACATTAAGAACAGTCATCTTGGGGACACAGTTGTCAGATTTAAGGATCAGAAATTATATAGGCAGCTGTAAAAGGATTGGAAGTGAATAGATCAATATTACGAGGTCCAGTAATTCTTTGAAGTATTAAAGTGAAATGGAGGAACAGTTTGCAAGAACAACTCGATGATTTAAGTTATGCAGCAGCTCCAGGGGCAGGTGAGAAGCAGGGTCCTACAGAAGCAGTAGGGTCCTGGAAGGGTTAAGGACACCTTGATCAAACAGGTTTTTGCCCTGAAGCAAGGACAGGCTGAGCAGGACTTGCAGAAGGATCCCATTGGGGCTGGGATCAGAACTCCAGCTGCAGGAGAGCCACTGGGGGAGCATTTGCAGGGAAAATCCCTGCCATCACACAGCCCTTTGGAGGCTCTGGAGCACCCTCCACGTCTCTATTTACATGCAGGGGCGAGCAATCCAGCAGTGAATTAATCCTCCATTTCCATCACGCAGTTTATGAGCAAAGCCCTGAGCACACAGTGGCTTTCTGCTTGATCCCAGTCCTGAGAGAATCTGACACTGTTTGCAGCGTTTGGTCAATGGCTTTTTGGGGCTCGTGCTGCATGCAGAGGAGGAAGGAGCATCCCAACACAGAACTACAGCACGGGCTCCCCACAAGCATGTGGGTATCTGAAAGCAAGCCCAGGATGCTGCAATCCCACCAGCCTGGAGATCTGCAGGGAGTTCAGATTAATTCAGACAGCTCACAGGGAAATGCAGAGTCAGAGCAGACCAAAGCTCAGCTAAGAAAGTTGCATTTAGAGTTGGACAAAGTTCTTATTCCATTTTGAATTCCAAGCAGAGACATGAGAGTGGCATTTGTTGTGTGGGAAGAGTGATGCAATCACATCATTATTCAACCCAGCCAACTCTAAACTCACAGTACAGGTGAGTTAAATTCTTAATCTAAGCTGACTTTATGCATTTCACTGAGATTTCAAAATCCACCCTGTAGACCTCAGCATTCCAAATGAGTCCAAAAAGAAGTTACTTGGTTTAGTGATTTTTCTAGGACACACACACTTAAGTTTGCAGCACAAAAGTTTAGAACCTTTAATTTTGTGATTCTTGGAACATGACAAAGCAGCTCCCCCTCACTGGGCAAGTCCAAACCAACAATCCAGATTTCTCTCCCAGTCCTACTTGAGGATAAACTTAGCTGGCCTCACCTCTTTATCTCCCTTTGGAAGGTAACTTCCTATCAGCAAAAAAAAATAAATCTAGTAAGATTACTTAATGAATTAAGACAACTGCTTTTGGTTGATTTTCTTGGTTCTACTATTTCCCAACCAAGTCTTTGATAACAGCCCAAAGCAGGGTCTGCTAAAGCCCTGGATCCTGAATTCAAAGTTCAAATCCAAGTTTCAGTTCAGAGCATTCCTAAAGGAGGTGGGAATGTCCCAGGTCATGGAGAGTAGCCTGGGAGGTGGAGATCACTTGAAGGAACACACTCCTGGGGAAACAGCCATGCTGGTTATCCCAGAGAATACAAATACAGTATCATTCACCTCACGTGTTTAGGCACTGCCTTCTGGTGCTCCAGAGCCTTGGGCCCATCTGAAATTCAAATGGGAAGCCTCTGACTTGAAAGGTTTGTCAAAGCCTCAGTCTGGTTCTCAGCAGTGCCTTAGTCCCGACCAGATTTAAGGTAGCATTTGCAATTCAAAGCATCTCAAGGCAAGGACATAATCCTTACAGGGAGTGGAAACCTTCCTTTCCTGCATTTCCTAACAGAAAATGGTATCCTAAATTAGCAAAACCAAGACAAAGTGTGGAAGGTCCCTGTGGGAGGGAGGTTACCCCACTTGTTTCAGATTTCAGCTGAGAGGTTGCAACACCAGGTAACCTCAGCTCTTGTACTTTCTGTGGAATGAACACAGCAACTCCACCTGAGCTGCTTCCAGCCATAACTCTCCTCACTTTGCATAATGAGGTCCCATCTACAGCCCCAGAAGTTGTTTAACCCCCAACAGTGATTTATTCCAGGCTACCAGCCAAGTGAATGCTTAAGTGGAATATATGTACAATGATCATCACAGGCTGGCATTCATCTTATCTCAGAAATTGTTTAGGGCAGAGAGGTTAAGAAGAATAGAGTGCAGGCTTAAAAAAGATTTGTTTCTCGGAGACATTTCACTAGATTCATCCAATTTAGAATTAAGACGAAGGTTAGGGGAGTGCCTTTTAGGAACTATTGTCTCACGGTAATTTAACACATAGCTTTTCAAAAGAGGACAGCAGTTAAGCAAAGTTGCACTTCAGATAAGAAACTCTCTCATTAGTATGGAATAGAGCTGAGCACCTCAGAACAGCTGTCAGCCCCTTCCCAAGGCAGATCCCATCCCCCTTCCCTTTAGGCTCTCCAAGCCAAGAGCTTTCAGGGGTCCTGAAATAGCACTGACTTATCAACTAGTCTAAAAATACCCCTGGAAGAGAGGAGGGAAAGCTCTTGATCTAGGTGAAGCAATTAGAGCTGGCTTAGAGAAAACTCATGATCAGACAGGCGTGGCTCTACAACAGGGCTGAGGCACAACCCTGTTATAAGTGCATGTTATGTTATTGGCTTTTCACAAGTATCAAAATAAATGCTATGTATATATATGTAA
>VXBU01012587.1:1305248-1318313 GCA_013400315.1 Bombycilla garrulus | reverse complement strand
AAGGGAAGGGAAGGGAAGCCAAGGGAAGGGAAGCCAAGGGAAGCCAAGGGAAGCCAAGGGAAGGGAAGCCAAGGGAAGCCAAGGGAAGCCAAGGGAAGCCAAGGGAAGGGAAGCCAAGGGAAGCCAAGGGAAGCCTGGGCTTTGCCAAGGGGCCTCAGTTCTCTGGAGAAAGGGGCCAGCAGGAGCCTCCTGAGTTCAGCAAAGCCCCCTACTTGGAACAGCTGCACCCCATGGACAGGGACAGGCTGGGCCCTGATTCTTCCCCCTGCAGGAAGGACCTGGTGATCCTGACAGCAACAGAATGAATGTGGAGTTATTTGGCTGGAGACACAGAAGCCCAGCGGGAGCTCCCCAGTTCATCCACCAAACCCTTCAGAAAGAAAAAGGAGCTCCACTTCACTGAAAGGACAGGATAAGATATCCCAGGCAGCAATAAATCGGCCTCCCACAACGTGCTCTGAGGACTTAGAGAAACAAGCAACCCCAGAAGAAACATTCGCAGATAGGTCAGAGGTTCTGCATTGGCTTTGGCTGTGTTTATATCCCATTCCCCATGCCCCGGGGCGACAGGAGTGATTCAGAGGCGCTGTGACAATCCCTGCACCCCCCAGAGATGGAAAGGCAGGGCTCTGCCATCATTAGGACTCGCTCCCGCTGCTCCTGCAGGAGCCAAACCCCTGGTTCCAGCGGTGCGGGGTCTTTGAGCAGAAGCAACAGCAAATAGCCCATCCCAGGGGAGCTATTCCCTGCATAAATAGCTGCATAAACAGCTCTGCAGTGGCACTCACAGGCCGGCTCTGGAGACTTTTATATCTCCACTTTCTAATGAGGAGCAGTTTAATTTTTTTTTTAACATCCTGTCTCCCCAATAAAAGTCATCTCCAATGTGGAATTGGCTCGGAGAATTGCAGTTCCTTGATCATAAGTGCTTTCAAGTGATGTGGCAGGGTGATCAACGTGAAGGGTGGATTAAGGTTCAGGCTGCAGCTTTTGGGAGTCATACAAGTCACTAATTACACATCCAGCCCTCAGTGCAGCAATGGGGAACATCACAGAACTACTTCAGGAAAGATTCAAAGAGAAATAACATAGTTTAGCACTAAAGAAAGAAAGGTCCTGTGGCATTAAAAAGCAGGTTTTTCCTCCAAGCAGAGGTTTGTCTGTGCCTCCTGAGCTCTGTTAAAACCCAGAGATGACAACTCCTGAAGGTTCTAGAGATCCCAGGCTGAGAGCTGGGGTCTGCAGAAGTCACCTTGCAACTGAATTTGCATTTGCCTTCCAAAACGTGGCTGTGGAAAGCCCAAGAAGTGCTAATATTTAATTGAGCTAATATTTCATTTAGCTAAAGGGATCCCTCAGCTTCCCTGGGCAGGACCAAGTGGAGCAGTGTCATTATTGCTGCTCAGATATACCAGGGTGAGATTAGATCTGCAATCACACACCGCAGGCAGCAGGGCACAACCCATATTGGATTTGTTGAGGAGTTTCTTTCATTTCACTTTGGGTGTGTGACACCAGGCCAGAGCAGCTGTGGAGAGCAGATTTGACAGATGTGGCTTGAAAGAACCTGGGGAAAGTGCACAGGAACCTGGGACTGCTTTGTACTGAGGAACAGACATTCTCTGGGACACAAAAAGTTAAAGCTGCTCGGCCCTTTTCTTCTCCAGTCATACCCAGCTGCCACTCAGAACAAGGAACAAACTGAGAAGAGAAATTGGGAACTGGAAGCCTGAAGGATTCCTGGCTGTTCAGAGAATAAATGGTGATTTGCACCCCACAACCAAGCCCAGATCCGTGGGGACAATGCAAGGTAGGCACAGTTAATTGCACCATTTTCTTCCTGGTCACAAGTGTTCCTTTGCAGGACTGAAAGTGTTTTATTAAAATGCTGTTTGCATTCAAAAATAGCCTTTTAATCAGTAGACTTGAAGACTTTCCAAAATTAAAAATAAAAACCAAACAAACCTTTTCTAGTCTTGAAAACATTTATGATCTTCTGAAATTATTCTGGATGTCTCAAAGAATGGTATCACAATGATCTCTGGTTTTAGCAACAGTCATTGCCTGACAAGGTCAGTTTAAAAAAATCAACTGTGGTTTCAATTTCATTCTAAAGTATTCACAGCTAAAATTTTCAATTAAAATTTTGAAAAGTCTTCTCCCGGCAAGCAGAAATGACAAATTAATTTGGGAAATGCTCTGAAACAAACTCCCCCCCAAAATAATCTGCCAACCTTTTATTTTAGATTTCCTTTGTTTTCCAAAATTAGGTGTCATCTTTCAATCAGCACCACCCCAGAGGATAAGATTTGTGTTCACTAGCCTGGCATGTGTAATGATGCCAGGATAATTCGCAGCAGATGTACATTTGGGGAGAAATTATTTTCCTCAGAATCTATTTGTGTGGGAGGATGAAGTATGGTTATAATGAAGGTGCTGTGGGAGCTGAATGACTTTGCATCTCAAGTACAGGTGCACTTGGGTGTAACTTAAACATAGTTTGCAATCTCTCTAAATGGAGCATTTATAGCCAATTACACTTGTCATTCACCTTGCAAATACCTCTATCTAATTTAACAGCATATGCAGCAAGCAGAAAAATAAAGGATATTCTATTAGGTGCCAGCAGAATAGAGGTGGAGGTAGCAGCTCTGTGTGTAACACACATTTTGCAGATTTCTGAACTGAAATAGAATGGATTCAGAGCGTGGCCTCCAATGCCCTTCTTCTCCCTGCATCAGAAGCCTCCTGTCAAATGCAATTTCCTCCAGGAAGATGTGTATCTAGCTGAGATTTCCCAAAACCTGTCCAAGTGATTTGGACACTCACTTCTCATTAGTATTAATAGCAAATGAGCATGAGCATCTCCTCAGTGCCTTTGGAAATCTCTGACACATTTTTATTTTGGTGGCTGTTAAATGACTCTTTGGGCAATCTGCACTAGAAATGACAAATTTCCCATTGGTTTTCCTGCACTTGGACATTCCTAATGTCCACGTACCAAATGTCAAAATTCTCCCTCAAAAAGACAGCTGAGATGTGAGAGGGAGGGCAGAGACAGACTTTTGCTGCGTTTGGATTAAAGGACAAAGTTCACATTTCCAAAACTGTCTCCTCCACAGAGGGCTGCACAGACCAATTTTAGGAGAATACCACGCTCATTGTCATCTTTTTGTCACCGCCCCAGGCAGGGATGTCACTGCAATGGCAGCAGGGAGGCAGAGGAGCTCCGTGGCTCTGTGTCACAGGCTCTGAGTCACAGGCAGTGCCCTGGAGAGTGGAACAGGAGGGGAGGGAAGGTGAACCTCTTTGGGAACACCTGCTCCAAGCCCTGCAGCAGGAACAGCTGCTCCTCTGAGGTTTCCTCCCATTTTCAGTGTCACACCTTAGATCACATCCAGTCCCTCTCGCTGTTCCAGGAAACACAAAGAAGAAAATGGGAACTGAAGAACAGCAAATTATTTTTTAAGCTGATGACAGATTATATTCTCCCCTTTCCCCACCACACTGAGGGAGCAGAAAGAGGTTTGTAAGAGATTTCATTCCTGTTATATCCAGCTTCCACTTTTCACCCCCACACGAGGCAGAAGAAAGCCTTACAAGCCACTTCTCCACCCCAAACACTGCAAATCCCTTCAGACTGGACCGTGGAGCTTTTCCTCTCCAAGCCCTCCCTAAAATCAGACTTACCAAGGAACATTAATGCAAATAAGTGACTAATACTGAGCTCTACAAATCCACTTTACATGGCTTCTTGAGCTGTTATTTAACTGACATGCCTTCCCTTCTTGCCAAATATATTTCATGTATATATGTCTGTTTCCCATAATCTTTTCCATTTTTCTTATCTCTTGTATTTTAATAAACCACATGTACAGATTCAGTATCTTCTTCAGCAGCCAGAGAAGGAGATATATTTGTTCATTGGGGTTATTAAAATTCTAAATATCTCCCTCCTTTTATTTGATTTTAGTGAGATTCCAGACATTTTCTCAATACCAAGAAGATTGGATTCATTGGAATATAACTCTGACAGAAGTCTTGCAAGGAAACTTTAATTTTAGTTCAAACTCCATTAATTTCAGATATCCCTAGAAGATGTGGACAAGGTGAATCTTTTCATATGAACTATTTTCAACCTTAGATTAAGATGAAGCTAAAATGGGGGGGGGGGTTGCTTCTTAACTGAGGAAAAAACCCTAAAAGCAAAACTTGAGATTGGTATTTTGCATTCATACATATCTTAACTCCTGACAGAACTCCTGATGGCCACTTGTCTTAAGCAAGGACAGACTTAAACATTTAAATCTGACTTTTTGGGCATTATCTTCCTGGTATTAGTGGAATAAACCACTTAAAACAGTTCTGCTTTGCTGTGGGCCTCTCCATTGCTCTGTCACTGCTGCCTTTTCCACTGAGAGCACTTTATGTTAAGAGGCTCTGCTCAGCAATTCCAGGGTTTGCTACCCAGGGGGACTCCAGCAGTGATTTCTTCCTGATCCTTTGTGAAGCAGCAGGGGTTTGTCTCCTCACTTTTCCCCCAGTGAACTCAATGTCCTGTGCTTTTGTGGATATATGCACTGGATATTTTGTCCTTCACAACTGTTTGAAGTACATCCAACCAAAGGGGGAGTTGGAGGAGTTTATTCCAATAAGGCTCTAAAACCCAAAGTAATTTTAATATTTCCCTTGCACACCAACCTTCCCACTCACAATAAGAACAGTGGATGCACATTGCAATTTCAGAGGAGGAAAATGCTTGCAGGGAACATTCAGGAGCAGTGGTAAAAATCAGGGCCTGATGGGCCACTTGAAACTTTCTTCTTATTTCTTCATTCCATCTCAGGGCTGTTAGCCACAAAAAAGATTTTAAGATCAAACTGAAAGGGGATAGATTTACATTAGATATTGAGAAGAAATTGTTCCCTGTGAGAGTGCTGAGGCCCTGGCACAGGGTGCCCAGAGCAGCTGTGGCTGCCCCTGGATCCCTGGAAGTGTTCCAGGCTGGATTGGACAGGGCTTAGAGCAGCCTGGGACAGTGGGAGGTGTCCCTGCCCATGACAGAGGGTGGAAAGGGATGAGCTTTAAGGTCCTTTCCAACTCAAATCATTCTGTGATTCCATGAAGAAGCGAGTTTCAACTTTCCACCAATTCCTTTGGAGCCACAGTAGAAAAATCAGCAAAATTAATGCTCCAGGCTGGAGAGTCTTCATCTACTGCTCAAGAAGAGGAGAGCTGGCATTAAGAGTGCACCAGCTCTGCTGCTGCTGTTCCCAGGCCTCTCCAAAACAACCAAACAACAGTTGTGTGTGTTTCTCAGAGAGGAAATTTATCTCAAACTCCCAGTTTCTCGTGGCAGCCTTCTGCCACCTGCCTGTGCTCGCTGCATCTCTCACTGCCGGGTCATCAATCTGCAGTCCCTGCAGATTGCAGAGGGGCAGCCTCCTACTCCCCTCCCCTCCCCTGCTGCCTTCCAAACCCCCTCCAGGCTGAGAGGAGCCAGGAGCAATCCATCTCACCCACACTGAGGCCTCTCTGTTTCTCTACAGGCTGGAGGCTGTGCCTAGGTTAGCCCATTTAGCCGACTTGTAGACAGTTAGGGAAGCAGATCCCACCACTGCCTTATTTAAACCTGAAAATTATGTGCTGCAGGGTCAGCCCTTACCTTTCCATCTCTTTTACCAGGCTGGCAGTGGAGAACTTACCATGAGGCCATGAACTCTGTGCTCCCAGCAAGCTCTCTCTGAACACTCCATCCTTACCTGGGTTTTATTGTTTTCTTCCCCTCTAAAAATCCCAGTGTTCACATAAACTGTTGCACCCAGTTTGCTGCTGGTTCTGTAAATCATTTCTCAGAACAATCTGAACTACTAAAAATCAAATCACATTATACTCACACAATAAAATCTTAATCCAAGTCTGCCAGATGTGTGGTCTTGGAGCTGAATGCACTCACCCAACAATCTGGAGCGTGGTGGTGGTCTGGGTGCTTTCCACATGAAGTCCATAGCAGGAAGGTCTCTCTGAATCCTTCTGCAATTCCTCTTCTGTGACTCAAAGCTGCCAGCTGGATTTGGTTGGGGGAGCTCGTTTCTGTCTCTGGTTTTGGGGTTTCCTCCACTTGTGGGCTGTGAGGGACAGGAAGGTGCATTTCCATCCTGAGATCACAGATTGAATGCATTGCCTGAGAGCAAATATTACAATGTAAAATGTTGCATATAAACTGCAGACTGTTCACAGCCAGATCCCAGTGATCAGAAATACCTTTGTCAAACTTCATCCCAATTTTGTGATCAGAAATACCTTTGTTAAACTTCATCCCAGTTTTGTGACCAGGCACAGCTGTTACACTCTCTCCCAGCTCCAAACAGCATGGTTTGTTTGATGTGCTGGGAAGAAGACTGCCTGTAGCTTGTTTTGCAACCAGCTGGAGGCCAGCAAAAAGACAGAGATGTGGCTGGGGAAGCAAATTCTGTGCCTTATGTCTCATAATCTGCCTTTGAGGTACAGCAAAGCAGGTCAGAGACTTGGCCATGCCAACCCACACAGCATCCTTTCCATGGATAAAGGCAGGAACCCAGTGGAGCTGTGTACTGCATCCATTCCAGCCTCCTCAGCAGCCTCCTGGCACAGCACAACAGCACTTCCATCAGAGGAACAGGGCTGCAGCTGTGTGCTCACCTGGACTGCCGTGAAGGGTTGTTCTCAGGAGCCTGGGGTGCTACAGCAGCACCTCAGACCCACATAATCACAGTGCAAGGGACAAGTTCAGGAGGTTATAGGGCAGCACTTCAGGCCTGTGCAGGTACTGGGGGCCCAGGTGACATGGCACAGCACTCCTGCAGGGGCAGCTTCATGAGGCTGGGGATAAGGCAGTGGTTCAGTGCACAAACACATTGTTTGAACTCTTGAACACATTGTTAGAACTCTGTTTCTATGGCCAGGTGGTCCAATAGCACCTCAAAGCTGTGTTAGCACAGCACAGCACTCTTGGTGAGCCAGTGTGGTGCAGCCAGGAACAGGGCATCCCCTCACACCTGCCTCAGCTTGGAAAAGCCAGCTTTGGGAGGGCAGGAACACATCATCACCTCAGGGAGGGAATGAAGGGCACAGCATGGTGTTCCTTGTGGTGGGGACCAACCATCGCCTCAGGGCACAGACCTCGTACTGCCTGAGGGCAGAGACCCTCCATTGCCTCAGGCTGCAGAACCCCACTGCCTCAGGGTACAGCCCAGGTGCTACCCCAGGTCCAAGTGCTGTCTCAGGGACCTCAAGGCACAGTCCCTCCATCACCTCACAGAGGGGGAGCTCCCCATTGTCCCAGGGGGAGGACCCGGTGCCACCTCTGGTCCCAGTCCCACCCCAGGGCACGGATCCAGTGCCACCTCAGGGCACAGACACTCCCGGGCCCCAGTCGAGGTCCCAGAGTCGCCTCAGGGCACGGACCCGCCCCGGCCCCACGCGCGCTCCCGGTGTCGCCTGAGGGCACAGACGCTCCCGGGCTTCAGTCGCGGTCCCGGTACCGCCCTAGAGCAGGGATCCAGTGTCCCCTCAAGGCACGGACGCTCCCTGGCCCCGGGCGCGCTCCCGGTGCCGCCTCAGCCCCGCCCGAGGCGGGTAAACGCTCCCGGCGCGTGCTGGGGGCGGGTGCGCGCAGGCCACGCCCCNTGCTCAGTGTCCGCTCTGTCGCCCGCAGCACCCTCAGTACGGCCTGCATGCCCACGGGCGGCCGGGCGCTGTCACACGCCGCCCGCGCTCTCGGCAGGGGCACAGCGCTGCTCTGCCCTCGCCCGCAGCTCCCCTTGGCCAGAGCGTTCTCCTGCTGTGCCGGACTGAGCCCCGGCTGCTGCTTGCAGCCCGTCTCCGTGCTGTCCCCGAAGCAGCGCGGTGCTGCCGGCGCTGTTCCCCTCTCCCTGCTCTTGGGCAGCTGGCTGCGCTCGGCCTGCTCGGCTGCGGAGGACATGGCCGAGCAGCGGTACTGCGTGGACTATGCCAAGCGGGGCACCGCGGGCTGCAAGAAGTGCAAGGAGAAGATCGTGAAGGGCATGGTGCGCATCGGGAAGATCGTTCCCAATCCTTTCACCGAGTCCGGAGGGGACATGAAGGAATGGTACCATGTCAAGTGCATCTTTGAGAAGTTGGACAAAGCCCGGGCCACCACCAAGAAAATCGAAGACATCACAGATTTGGAGGGGTGGGAAGAGCTGCAGGATGAGGAGAAAGAAATGATCAACAAGCACATCTCAGGTGAGGCACGAGGCACTGCCAGGGTCACTCTTCTCCTTAGTTTCAGGTTAAGCCAGAGGTTGTCACCCAGCTGTGCCTTTGCCATGAAATGCTCATGGATTTATTTGTGGTGCTGCTCCAATCCCTTTCCCAGCCCTGTAGGAAAGGGAAGAAATGGTCACTGCTACAATGACACTCCTTGATTCATTTATCACAACTAATTGTGGACAAGGCCTAGGTGATTTAATTCATGGGCAAATAAAACCCATTTGGAAGCATCAGTGATTTTCCATTTCCACCTCTTTCTGTGATCTTTAATAAATTACATATTCTTCTAACTTTTGTTTTCTTAAAAACATCTGGGTTTTCTTCTCCAATTCCCATTTCTTTTAAGGCTTGTTGCTTTTAAAGCTACATAATATGGTGAGGGATATATAAGATTATTCCTGACTGCCTCTTTGAACCTTTCTGCTTTCCAGAAGCCAATTCCAAGACTGGAGGTACCCCAAAGAAAAAGGTGATAGTGCAGGCAAAGCTCACTGCTACAGGACAGCTGACCACAAAAGATCCACCAAAGAAATTCTCTGGATTCAGTGGTAAGAATTAAAAAACTGGTTCTGGGAAATCAGTTTCTTTTAATCTCAACATCAAAAGGTGTTTTAGCTTGGCTCAGATCAGGAGGTTTTTATGTGTAGGTGATTTAGGGGTTTTTAATTCTGGTTTGTCAAAAGCTGTCAGTACTTTCTTAGGCTGTCAGTCTTGAAAGAACATCTTGAAAGATGTTTGAATTTCCAGTTTTCCCAAGGAAGCAAAGGTTCTGCCTTGGCCCACATGGCTGAGTCCATCTCCCTGCATGCATTGCCTCATTGCAGTCTAACTGAAGGGGTAGGCTCAGGTTATCTCATGTGGAGCTCAAAATCTGGAAACAACTGCTGAGGGACTCTTAAGCTGTGTTCATGGAAAGGAAAACTTGTCCTGAGGAGCAGCTGCCAGCAGGACAGTCCATCTGTGAGCTCTGACTGACCTGACACCCACCTGGAGCTCCAGACTGCCCAGAGCCTCAACACAGGCAAAGCCTCCTGTGGGGGCTTGGTGTTAGGAGACAAAAGGGGATGGACATATTCCCCCATTTTAGAAATTATCTTAGGGAAACATCTTGCTGTGAGGGGCAAAAGTGTCTAAGTAGAAAAACAATAAAACAGAAGCGTCTGGAAGGAAAAGTTAATTTTCACCATGATTTAGTTATCTGGTAGAATTAAGATCTAGGAAATTCTGGTGTAAGGATAAAAATAGTTGGAAGTTTTTTATAGAAGTCATAAATTTTAGCTGAAGCTTTGCCAGCACATCGGGATCGTTCCCAGCTTGCCAGGCAGGGGTGACTTCAACATTTGCTCCACATTGTTAAAAAAAGCAACTTGTGATGTGTTTGCTGCAGCCAAGCCAAAGAATTCAGAAGATGGCCCTGCAAATTCTGCCCACAAGGCCAGCCTGTCTGCAGCCAGGTGTGACCCCAAGCACAAGGACTGCCTGCTGCGGGAGTTCCGCAAGCTCTGTG
The DNA here is from genome assembly GCA_013400315.1 of Bombycilla garrulus. Classification (NCBI taxonomy): domain Eukaryota; kingdom Metazoa; phylum Chordata; class Aves; order Passeriformes; family Bombycillidae; genus Bombycilla; species Bombycilla garrulus. Next base: position 1,308,532 of record VXBU01012587.1, on the reverse strand, counting down.
CCATGGTGGCTGAAAAGCCAAGCTACAATGTGAAAACCCAGATCATCCAGGACTTCCTCAGGAAGGGATCTGCAGGAGGTATGGCTCCAGCGTGGAGTTCTCAGCCCTCATAGAATCAGCTTCAAAGTCTGGTCTCACAAGGGAAGGTGAAATTAAAATCTGGTGGTTGTGTGGTCCCAGCCTTGTGCTGTGGTGATTTCTGGACTGTGGAGGTAATCTTTGAAAAGTGAGCTCTTTAAATAGCAAATTCAGACAAAAATGTCTCACTCATTCCGAGATGTTGTGTTGTAGGTGCCAAATTTAGTGCTGAGATCAGATTTAGAGGCAAATTCCCCTAAGAATTCCAAACCCCAACTGTGGGTTTTATCCCCAGAGTCATGCAGATGGACACAACCAACCAGAGCCTGGACGTGAAAATAAATCCTCACAGTTACCCTGAGCTTTTTTTTGTTGCTGTTTTTTCCAGATGGTTTTCATGGTGATGTATACCTGACCATTAAGATGCTGTTACCAGGTGTCATTAAAATAGTTTACAACCTGAATGATAAGCAGATTGTAAAGCTGTTCAGCAGGATTTTTAACTGCAACCAGGAAGAAATGGTCAGGGACCTGGAGCAGGTGAGTGCAGACAGCAGCTCTCTTAATTTCTGCTGTTCAGCTCTTTGCTTGTGGAAATTCTGTAATGGTTTGGGTTTTTTTTTCCCTTAGCTTGACAGTTAGACTAGGAACTGGTGATTTATTTCTGTTTTCCTTGGCTTTAGCAGTTTTCATAGCATTTTCTGCCATCTGGAACCCGTAGAAAATCATGTTTGAACAGAAAGCAGGATAAGAATTCACCTGGCAAAGCTTTAGAAAACAAGACTAAAATTATCTAGGCTAGGTGGGCTGCATCTCTTTGTCTAAACTTCTGGCATATTCCTACAGAACTGATTTCTATTACTCTTTTTGTACCATCACATATCAAAATCTGGGATTCAATTAAACCTGTCACTGGCAGCTGCAGTTGGTTGATACAATTAAGCTGCTACAGTTGCAAGTGCTCAGTAGTGCATTGAGTCTCTGTGCACCCTCTGATTCACTGCAAGGTGCAGAAAAAGGGTGAATTAGATAATAAAGGTAATTCTTTCATCTCTGTGCATTGCCTGGCTGTGCATTGCCTTCTAGTGACATCACTAGCCTGTCCCACATCCTTGGATTTACAAGTGATTCATCCTGAGGAAATAAAGGGTGCTGCTGCAGCAGTGAAAAATAGAGCCATGAGATGATGCTGGTACTCTTAATTACCTTTCTTGGCAAATTAAACAGCTGAGCAGCTTTATGTGTCGTGGCAGCTTCCCTAAGTGTTTGATTCTGATTTCTTCATGCAATCCCAGCATCACTCGTATCCTTTATCCTCACTGGAACCACAGAATCCCCAGTGGCACCCCCATTCTCTGGCCATGCCTCTCACCCGCAGCCTGGTTTTGTTTTTGGAGACAGGGAGATGTTTCCGAGACCGTACGGATCTTCTTCGAGCAGAGCAAGACCTGTCCTCCAGCAGCCAAGAGCCTCCTGACCATCCAGGAGGTGGATGAGTTCCTCCTCCAGCTGTCCAAGCTCACCAAGGAGGATGACCAGCAGAGTGTCCTGCAGCAGATCAGCCGCAGGTGAGGGAAGGAATCAGCTGGAGTGGCTCTCTACAAGCTGGAGTAGGTGAAAAATTAATCATGAGCCATTGAGACTGAGCTTGATTAGCATCTGTAAGCTGCTGTTAGTGGTGTGATTGAGACACCTTGACAGTAATGGAGAACATTGAAGGCTCTTGTTCATGCCAGAGAACTTCATCTCTGCCTTCAATCAAACAAGTGGTTCACATTAATACCCTAATGGTGTTTAGCTGTTAATTAAGTTGCTGTTCTTAAGTATGTTGGGAAAAGCCTTCAAGTAATTCAGACTGAGATTCTTGGTCTGGCTCAGTTTGTGTTGATCTGAGGCTGAGGATTTTCCAATCAGTTACTCTTGATGCATTAATTAAGTAAATTTTGGAAGGCACATCAGCACTGAGGCAGAGTTAATGTTGGCATAAAGATGCTGGAAAGCCTTTTGGATATTCCCTTGTGTCTCTGAGGTGTCACAATTAACACGTGTCCTCAATTTTGTTTAAACCCTCTGTAAAGGGAGGGCCTTTTTAAAGAGACCTGGGTGGGTTTCTCCTTTTCAGCTGGGAAGTTGTTCAGTTCACACTTTGGCTGAATCTTCTCTTCTGCAGGTGTACAGGCAACGACCTGAAGTGCATCATCAGGCTAATTAAGCATGACTTGAAAATGAACGCTGGAGCAAAGCATGTGTAAGTGACTGTCAACCTGATTTTTTTAAGCTTTTTAATGTTTAGATTTCTATAAATAATTTTCTCATCTTTTTTGTAAATAATTCTCTAGTTTTGCATTTCTTCATAAAGGAGAAGAAATTTAATGGACTGTTAGTTTGTCCAGTGTCATTGGAGAGGTGGCATTGTCACCCTCCAATCTACTATCACTTTTAAAAAAACATAAAAAATAAAAAAAAAACTCTCTTCTTCTTCCTCTTCACCTAAACAAAAACATATCTATATTCTTTCATATCCTATAACAACAAGTGACAGGATCCCAGAAATGCTCCTTTCTTGAGGCAGTAGCTGCACACCTGAGGCTGATCAGTGTCCCCTCTCCCAACACACTGCAGGTTGGATGCTCTGGATCCCAACGCCTACGAGGCATTCAAGGCCTCAAGGAACCTGCAGGACGTGGTGGAGAGGGTGCTGCAGAACCAGCAGGAGGCTGAGAAGGAGCCAGGCCTCAAGAGGACCCTGAGCGTGCAGGCCTCACTCATGACCCCAGTGCAGCCCATGCTGGTAGGTTGGGTCCTTTTCTGGCAGCCAGGCACGGAGCAGAGACACACAGCTGGGAGGGACAGGGGCTGGGCAGGGCTCAGGGGTGTTTAATTCCAGCTGGGAGGGGCAGGGGCTGGGCAGGGTTCAGAGGAGTTTAATTCCAGCTGGGAGGGACAGGGGCTGGGCAGGGCTCAGGGGTGTTTAATTCCAGCTGGGAAGGGCAGGGTCTGGGCAGGGCTCAGAGGTGTTTAATTCCAGCTGGGAGGGACAGGGGCTGGGCAGGGCTCAGGGGTGTTTAATTCCAGCTGGGAAGGGCAGGGTTCAGGGGTGTTTAACCCCAGCTGGCAGGGGCTGGGCAGGACTCAGAGGTGTTTAATTCCAGCTGGGAGGGGACAGGGGCTGGGCAGGGCTCAGGGGTGTTTAATTCCAGCTGGGA
>VXBU01012587.1:1264442-1292662 GCA_013400315.1 Bombycilla garrulus | reverse complement strand
GGCACCTGAGGGGACACGAGAGCACGGACAGGTCACACAAAGGGAGGGGTGCGGGCCTGGTGGCACCTGAGGGGACACGAGAGCATGGACGGGTCACACAGAGGGAGGGGTGGGCCTGGTGGCACCTGAGGGGACACGAGAGCATGGACAGGTCACACAGAGGGAGGCGTGGGGGCCTGGTGGCACCTGAGGGGACACAGGAGCACGGGACGGGTCACACAAAGGGAGGAGCGGTGGGTTTGTGCAATCCCGTTTTGCTGAAGGGATTCCTTGAGGAATTCCCCCTGTGGCTGCTCTGCAAGGAGCACAAGTTTTAGTTTTACACAGTGATTTCTGTGAGATGGAAACAAGTATCGCTGAGATTCTGAACAAATACTGAAACAAAACAGATTCTCAGTGATGAAGCAAATGAAGCAACACGGGTCTCTCTCCCCAAGTAACAGCACAAATAACAGCACAACAACCTCAAGTTGTGCCAGGGAGGTTAAGATAGAAATTTTTCCCAATACCCATTTTCAAAAGGGTTTTCAAGCTCTGGAATAGGCTGCTCAGGGCAGTGGTGGCATAAACAGCCCTTAGGGAGGCTAAAAGCCATGCAGATGTGGCATTTGGGGACGTGGTTTAGGGGTGGCCTTGCAGTGCTGGTTGGAATGGATCTTGGAGAGTTTTTCCCAATAAATAACTCCATGATTAAGGATCTGACTCACCAGTTTGATCGTCAGTGTCCAAAACTGCAACAGAGAAGAGAGGGAGTTGGTGAGAATCTGAAAAGCTGGGGAAGAAGTGTTACCAAGCAGGGGCTGAAAACCTTGAGGGAGTTGCTAAACCAAAACTGCTTTTTGCTCATCACCATGGGAGACTCAGGCTGGGCTCTGATCAGGACAGGTTCAACAACTGACAAGAACTTTCTCCTATACTGAGCTTACAGAGCAGCTGAAGCTTCCCAGAGATAAGGGATCCAAAGGGATGTCTCAATTTTTAAGACAGCCTTGCAATGTGTGCAGAGTTTGGTTTTCCCGGTGCTGCACCTGCAGCAGCCCCTTGTGCCAGTTCCTCTGCAGTTACACAATCACCAAGTGATTGAACACAGATACACAGAGAGTGACAGAAAAGGAGACTGCCATCAAAAACACAAGATAATGAAACAATATAACCCCAAAGCTGCTGTTTTAAATCTTGGATCATCTGTAGAAGACAAAGTCTAGAGAGACGTGTTTAAGAAAACAACACTACTTTGGACAGCACTGAGAAACTAATGTATCAAATCAAAGTGTTAAAGTAAGTTTCTCTTGTTAGTAATTTACAAATATGTGTCTTTTTTAAGAAATGCCCTTGAAGTGGAAACTGGCACTGGAAAATCAAGTCAGACATATTCTCTGTGTACCTGTGTCCCCTCACAGCCACGTGTGCAGGCCCCACATGTGCAGCAGGAACACTGGTAAGAGAGTGAAAGGCCAGCTACCCACAGCTCTGAGCACCTGCCCTGAATCTCCCAGCTGTTCTCTGGTGGCAGTTTCCTGCCTGGGCAGGGCATTTCCCTGCTGCCTTTGCCAGGACCACGAGCCAAGAGATAAGAGCTCTGCATATCCAGTCGTGTACAGCCACCCAGCAGCTGCTGTGAGGGTGAGGCAGTGCCCAGTGCCTGTGTCAGGGCACGCACAACACCGAGGGTGAAGGATGCAGAGCCCTTGCGCTGCTCTCCATGACTCTCCTCAAACAAGGAGTGCTGAGCAGAGCTCAGCTCCTTTCCCTTCGTACAAAACCCTCCCTCCTCCTCCCTTTGCTGCACCAGAAATACAAGGCAAGCTCCACCTCCTTGTAGAGCTGTCTGTAAAAAGGCTACACCTGGGAACCAGGCACGTGTTCGCCAAGTTTCTCACCGAGATGCTGAAGGTCCTTCTCTCTGTAGAGGCGAGTGACCCTCTCCAGCAGCTCCCACTTCTCACAGCAGCCCTTGTAGTTGACGAAGTTGCGGGCGAGGATTTCCTTCAGCTGCCGCACCGAGAGCGCGTTGATGTCCCCGATGCTCGTCAGGTCGGACAGCGAGGCCTTCCTGCCCAGCACCAGGTTATCCTCGGAGTCACTGGACTGGGGGGAGCAAACAGGGAATCAGCCTCGCCCTCAGCACCCTGAGCTTCGATTTCTCTCAGCTTTTAGCAGTGCATTAGCAGGAATTCAGGGTTGCATGCACAGAGAAGTGGCTGCTCTGAAGTCATCAATCAGAAACCCAAATGTTGAGATATGTGAGATCCAGTTTCCAGTGAGGATGAAGGATTATCATTGCAGAGTATTTTCTAGAGTTGTCCAGGTTTAGAAGTCACTGGCAACAATGTCCACTTAGAGCAGGACAGGAATTAATTAATTTTCATTGAACTGTTCTGCCAATGATCCCTAATGATCTGCTAACTTATACTGAATCTTCCTAAGAAGGAGCAGAATATTGACTCTGTGTTTACCTGGTGAGGAGGCCACAGTGCTTTCCAGGACAAAGGTAAAACATGAATGTGGTTTCTGTACGTGGAGGACAAGATGATGCCACACAAGGGGCTGATTTGGTTTGGTTATTCTCAGTTATCTCTGGTAGCAAACCCAGCCCATGGTATTCCCTGCCATCCAATTGCAAACTCACAAACCTGTGTCTCATCCTCTGCTGCTGCTTCTTCTGCTGCGTTCTCAGCTGCTGTTCCACAGGCTGGGCTCGGAGGCACGTGACCATTGGCCTGGAGGAGGAAATAAAGCTTTCACCAGCTGTGGGTTTCTGCAGAAAAATCAACTCCAGGGCAGTGTCACTGCAGTCCCTGACCTCTGGAAGGACAAGGCACAAGCCAGGCACATTGACAGAGGCTTTTCCCTGTGCAGCCCTCACACAAATAACACTTGCTGAAGCTGAACCTTGAAAGCCCCAGTAGAGAACTCCAGGCTGGATCAGGAGGAGATCACATTTACACCCCAGTTTTGTAAGTGTGTGTGTGCAGTCCTTCCCTGGGGGTCACACTGTGCTGTGCTGTGGTGTCAGAGCTCTCTAACGCAGCTCAGATCCTCACAGGCAAACAGCTCCTCAGGTGGGCTCTGCAGTGGCCAGCAGGAGACCCCAAGGGAGGGAGCAGCAGCAGAGCTGGAGAAGAACAGCTGGGCAGTTGCTTTGCTCAGTTGTTCCAATGAGCAGTGTAATTGCAGCTGCCTCACCCCCAGCAGCCCCTGTTCTCTCTGCTTTCCTCCTGACAAAGGGACTGTAACGTTACCACCCCCCTGAACCAAGTGGGGACTTGTTAATATTTACAGAGCCCGAGAATAACAATCAGGATCAAAGAGCCTGAACTGCAGCTGGATGTCGTGCAAGTCCAGACAAGAAGCTGAAATGTATCATGGGGCACTGAGGGAAGACAGCAGAGCTGGTAAAAACTGGAAAACCAGGGAATGAAAATGCCTTTTAATGATTTGTGAAAAACATTCTCCCAGCAGAATTCTTCTTTTGAACTAGATGTATCTGCTGAGGAAGCAGAAGGTACACACATTTTCACAGCTCTGGCCCACAGGGAGCTGAATACACCCATTAACTTTGTAATAGGACAAGGAGCAGATGTCAAACACTGAGTAAACTTTCCTTAGCAGAGAGCAGAAAGACAAACAGAGCAAGGTCAATAAAAAATAATTAAGCTCAAATGCCCCTGCCAAGGTTCATCACAACTGCAGGTTCATCATAAACCAAGACTTGGCAACAGACTCAGGGTTTGTCTTCTATTGATCTGAGTGCAGGAGACACCAAAAACCTCATCCACCCCCATCACCTCTGCTCAGCTCCAGCTCCAAAACTGCTTTAGACTGTGCTTGTTCTCTGGCACAGGAACTAAAGAACAGTGTCAACTATTTAATTATATCTACAACACAGGCCAGAAGTCATCAGCAAGTACCAAGGGAAGCACTCACAGGAGCATCTTGTAGCAATGGAAGTGTGGACCAGAGCAGCAGAGAAAGGACATCCCAGAGCAGTGATGATGTTCTGAGAGTGAATGTTTGATATATTCAGCACTGCCAACCAAATTCAATTCCATCATGAACAGCACATCAGAGATAGTGACAGCAAGTCACAGCTTTGCACAGCAAAACCACATGCAACATTTTAGTGGTTAATCCAGAAATAGAGATGAATGAGTTTGCAAAAGATGGTTCTGGCCAGAGACTTTACCTGTTGGTGTTCCTGAGCTTCTGAACTTGAGATGGGATCTGCAGACACTGAGGACTCATCGTGTGAGGTAGGAGAGGCCAGGCTGGTTGGGGGGTGACTCACAAAGTCCTGCTGTCCACGGGCACTGGTATTAAATGTGTTTGTTCTTATCTGATCTTCCTGGGTAATTGTAGGCTGCTGGCCAAGGATCAGGAATACCAGGTCCTCCTTTTCACGACAGAACTCTGTGGAAATCTCATGCAGTGCCAAGTAATCTCGCAGATCCTTCACCTTCATCTTGATCAGCTCCTCCCGCTGGAAAGCCGTGGCTCGGAAGCGCTGGCAGAGGTGGCAGAGGCGGGGCCCGCCCTCGGGCTGGCTGGAGCAGGACGTGCAGAAATTCTTCTTACAGTCCAGGCAGATGTGCTGGGGAAGAGAGGGAAGGAGTCAGAGGCAGCGCTGCCCTCCCGGCCAGAGCCAAAGGCGGCAGCAGCTGCTCTTCAAGCACAACCAAAACCTCCCAATCCCTAAAAAACTGCCAAGTGCTCACCCATGGTCCTAGAGAAGGAAAAGGATTGATCCCTGAGCAGGTTTCTCAGTTCTTAGAGAAGCCTCATTCCTGCTCCTTTTACCCAGAATGAAACGTGATATCCTGACAAGATTCCCTCCCAGGACAGGAATTCTCTGCACCTGCTCGTGCAGTTTAAGCCAGAGGAAATCAGGAGATGAAGCAGCAGACTTGTAAGTGAATTCCAGCCAGCTGTGCACATTGTTCTGTGCATTACGAAGCTCCAGCATTGGAGGGAACAACTTAAAACATTTCTCTTCCATAAATACCAGCTATAACATTCCTCTCTCCTTTTTTTCCTCTCACAATTTGCTGCAATCCTGGAATGAATCTTTGTTTCACCATAAGAGGGACAGGGAACAGCAAGGTCTCACAGACACCAAAGAATCTGACATTTATTTATAGCTTATTTTGAAAGCAATATGCACACTTTATACCAGTTAGTGCTAGACAGAAAGTGTTGGAAATTTTGGAAATATTATGCCCCAGACAGTTAAAAACTTTACGGATTGAATTCTGTTGTTAAATGTTTACGTTTGATACTGTTCTGATCTTGTCACTCAGGGCTCGATTTTCAGAAATTCCAAGCACTCACAGTCCATGCTGACTTCTGCAGAAACTTGACTGCTCAACCCTTTGGAAAAGTAAATTCTGCATTTTCCAATAGGAATAGCAGCAGAACAGCCACATTATGTGGCTGTTATAAAGTCCTGAGGGAAGGAAGAAGTTGTTTCAGTGCTGGTTAAAAATGCTAATTCAGAGAAGCCAAGCACCTTTCTGAAATTCTGACATCCTGATCCTTTGGTGCTGTGCAAGGAAAAACACACATGTGAAATTGAAGAAGTAATAAATCCAAACTCAAAGACAAAAAACTGGTTTATGAACTGCTCTGGAGACTGAAGAACATCTCTAACTTCCCAGCTGGAAGAAAGCAGATGTTGTTGCTCGTGTTTCACAGGGTGTAAATGCACTGCTTGCTTACAAAAGCTCTTTCTGATGCCCTTTCAGCCTGAAAGCCTCCCTGCTCTCCAGAGAGCACCTCCAGGCCTCTCGTTTAGAGCCTCACAGTGACACTCACTGGAAAGAATCCCAGTTTCCTGCTCAAGCATTTTAAGACATGAAAAATTCTACCACAGAGAGAAACTCTTGAAACCTCATCTCAAAACTGCTGTCTGGGGGCTTGCCAAGAAAAGTGACTTTCAGCAATCACAAAGCAAGGCAGGAAGGGCAATTTCCACGAAACATCCAGCTTGGAGGAGTTTTCCTTAACTTCATCATCATTAAAAAAAAAATGTCATTGACTTTTTGTGACCCTGTGATTGCAGGAGCAATGCTGTTCCTCGGGAAATTTTCAGGGCAGAGACAGGAACTGATGGCTGTGTGTGCCTAGAGCCAGGGCACAAAACAAATCCACAAAGGCAGAGAAGTGGAAAATAACCCTGTTGGTAACACTTGCCCTCTGAATCCTCCATCTCTGGCGTGGGAGCAATTAGAAGAATTGAGATAAAAAAACCCAACAACACAAAAACTGCACCAAACAAAAACGGCACCAAACAAAAACGGCACCAAACAAAAACGGCACCAAACAAAAACTGCACCAAACAACCCAAAAGTCAGATGTCCAAACTGGCTGCAGAGGGAAGCAAGGACCTTCCAGCAGGCAGAAAACCCCCACTTGAACACTCCCTTCTTTAGGCACCACAAAGCAAACACAGCACTAGGGCTGTTCTACCAAACACCTTCTTGCAATTACCAGTAAATCCTGCCCCAGTTATCAAAGGATACATTTGGGAAGTGAAAATAAACCCAGATGTGTCTCTGACTGAGCAGCTCAGCACTAGGACAAAAAAAAAACAACTCCCCAGGCTGTATCTGAGCAGCAAGTGTTTAAATGTGGACACTTTGGCTGCATCTCAGCATCAAGCAGCTTTTACAGCTTCCCTGAACTCTGTCTGAAAGGGCAGTGATTCGAGGCACTGGTCTCTTCAGAAGGATTAGTTTCAAGTGTTGTTGTACATTTCAACTTGTTCCTAAAGGGTCAGGCCACATCTGCTGCTCACTGACAGCACAGTCTGCGTGGTCAGACAACCCTGAAACGTTTCACGTGGGAGGTTTGTTGGTTTGATGGGTTTGGGGTGTTTTAAAGCAATCTGGGCTATTCTTATGGTCACCAGTGCAGAAGGAATTCATTTTTATCCCCTGTATTTCAGAATAAACATTAACTGGACACTGGAGTTCAAAGGTGCTGCCTCTCCCAGGAGAGAATGCAGTTTTTTCCACGCTGTCCTTGCAGCACAGTGAGATTTCACACACTTCTCCCTCCATAGCAACAGCTCTGAGGAATTTCCCTGGCTCACAAACACACCAGTGTGCTCTGAGTGATGTTTTCTCTCCCTCACAGACCTGATGGGAGCTCTGGCAGCCCCTCCTGCAGCTGTTCCAGCATCCCCACCTGCAGCAGCAGGCTCCAGGCTCCCAGAGATCCCTGCTCAGGCGCTGGGGCAGCAGCAGGGTGGGAGGAGGTTTGGGAGGTTTATATACAGAATATACAGAATATAAACCCAGACTCAATCTCCCTGACACCTGGAGCAGTGGACACGAGCACAGCTACAGCCACCAGCTCCCACAGCAAACAGGAGAAGCTGCTGAGGGCAGGAATGTTCCAACAGCAGAGCCTCTGCAATTTGTGCACCAGAGCTTTCCCTCCCCAGCCAGAGAGCTCACCTGATGGCAGCTCCCACAGAACAGTACTTAGGAGGTACTGGGGAAAGCAGGGCTGGGGTTCTGCTGCTGGGCTCACAACTGCCTGAGATAGTTCCATTTCAGAGTTATCTCCATCCATTTCAGAATTATCTCCACCCATTTCAGAGTTATCTCCACCCATTTCAGAGTTATCTCCACCCATTTCAGAGTTATCTCCACCCATTTCAGAGTTATCTCCACCCATTTCAGAGTTATCTCCACCCATTTCAGAGTTATCTCCATCCACTGTTTGCAGCCATGCTCAACAGCAAGTGCTGGCTCCAGGGTAACTCTCTCCACAAGTATTCTTACTCAATATATATTGAATTCTATTCCATATTGTATTCTGTTCAGTATATACTCTCTCCTCAAGTATTTTTGTTCAATATATATCAAATTCTATTCAATATTGTATTCTATTCAGTATATACTCCCTCCACAAGTATTCTTACTCAATATATATCAAATTCTATTCCATACTGTATTCTGTTCAGTATATACTCTCTCCTCAAGTATTTCTATTCAATATATACTCTCTCCTCAAGTATTTCTATTCAATATATATCAAATTCTATTCCATATTGTATTCTGTTCAGTACATACTCTCTCCTCAAGTATTTTTATTCAATATATATCAAATTCTATTCCATATTGTATTCTATTCAGTACATACTCTCTCCTCAAGTATTTTTATTCAATATATATCACATTCTATTCCATACTGTATTCTGTTCAGTATAAACTCTCTCCTCAAGTATTTGTGAGGACACGTGGCTCAGTGAGGACAATGTCAAAGACAACATGACAGAGTCACGAGCAGGGACAGCCCCACTGCAGCTGAGCCAGCAGCAGGAGAAGCCTCAGCATAGCCACACACCCCAAAATACATCACCAGAGCTCGATTCCTGAAGCAACTGCACCTCTCAGTGCAAAAATGCATCAACATCCCTGCTGTCCTGGGAGCAGAAAGCAGCAGCTCTGCCAAGACTCACCACTCCTCAGATGTGTGTCCTCGTGCATAAATAAGAAAGTGCAAGGAACGGCAATTTATGAACTTTCCCACATAATCTAAAAGGGCTGTGGCCAGAATTCACCATTATTTTTAAATTCTCACATATTTAAGTTCAGTAACTACAGATCAGACACTTCTTAAGCTGCAAAGTGTGCACACAGAACAATTTTCCTCACTGGAACATTTTCAAGTCGTGTTAAAGGACCCACCATGTCCAAAGAATGCCCCAGGCACGGTTTGCTGTCGAATTAAGTCTTGTGGCACCAATTATTTTGGAGTTTATATACCCACAAATCAAGTTTACAAGTAAGATAAAATAGATTAGGGTTTGGTCTGGGGCTATTTCTGCTCAGCAGTTCTACACACACCCTCAAGAAACTTTTAGTTTGAGCAACATTAGTTTGGAAAACAGGCAGGCAGATCTTCCTTTACTGAAAGCACAAACATTATCAAGATTCTCGCCACAACATTTCTTTTTAAAGGACATTAACGTTTTGAAATAAGAAATGCAATAACTCATGCTCAAGTTAACGCTCCTTTAAGTGATTATCAGCAGTTTGTTGATGTGCTAGTGTAAAATTAATTAACATTTTATTGGGTAGAAAATAGCCACCCCTAGAAGTTTTATCTTTTCATGGTGTTGAGAGTGAACAGTCAGTGAGAAGAAGATAAATATTTTAAAAGTTTCCTTCTAGTTTCTAATTTTCCTTCATTTTTAATGTTAGTTAATAAAGTTTCTTCTCTATACTTTAAGTTTGAGGATTAAAAAAGGAGCACAACTACTATCTCACAGCAAAAATTGAAAAAAATATATTTTCATGAGTACACCAGCCCTTGACCAGTGTCAAACCATAACATTCTTAATTCCTTGACCAGAAAATAAAAATTTAATAACTAAACCCATGACAGTTGAGGAAACAAGAAGGAAGGATTTGCAGTCACGTTAATGATGTCTGTTAATTGTGACAGAAGGACTGCAGCCCCAGAGCGAGGGTAGGTGTGTGAAAGGTGTGTGTGTAACGACACAGAGCCCCGGCAGAGCAGGCTGAGCACTCACCTTGCTGGAGGAGCTGTCGAAGTGCAGCCCACAGGCTTTGCAGCTGTGCTCAGAAGCGGTGGGAGAGGGGAAGGAGCTGTAGCCGGGGTTGGAATAGGCCTGGGCTCGGGCCGGCGGCGGCGGCGGCGCCTCCTCCGGGGAGCCATCCACACAGAACCAGTTACAGCAGCTCGCCCACATGGTACCTGCCGGGAGAACAGCACTGCCAGGTCACAGCTGGCGGCCACACAGCCTGCCAGCCGAGTGACGGCACGGGAAATGCAGGACAGCTGCCACCCTTCATTCCTAACAGCGCCTTCCTCAGTCCCGCGCCTTCCTCAGTCCCGCTCCTTCCTCTGACACACAGCCCAGTGGTGCAGCTTGGTGAGAAGGGACAAATAAAGATCAAGAGAACTTTATTACTAAAGCTTTGTAGAGTTAAGAGACTACAGTGAAGATAAGATAAAATTTATGTTCCACTTGGCTGTATCAGATTCTGAGTTTGCTGTAACAGGCTGTTTCTATTTCACATAAGCTCTAATCTGTAATAATGCATCAGGATAAGAACACAAGAGCTCAAATTATATGGCACAGAACAGTTAAATAAAATCAGCAGCAGGATCATAGATGGCTGTTTTTCAGCTTTATCCTAAATCCCTCTACAGATTTACAGCTACAAATCCAAAAAGATAAAATAAAAGCAAGGACAGACAAGGCACTGATTTCACACACTGCAGTTCTCAGCTGAATTTACAGCATTACAAGGCTGAATCATCACACAGCAGGTCAATGTCAGCAATGTAAGAAAATCAAACGCTGCCTTTGGTAATTTGCTTGAGAAAAAAACTGCAGCTGAGACACAAAAATCACTTGTTTATTTTTGCAAGTCAAATTTTATATGTATACACACATACACACACACTCTCTTACCAAAAATCCTAACACAGTCCAGTGCAAAATGCTCAGTTCCAAAGTCTTCTCAGACCACCTCTGCTGCAATATTCCAGAAATACACTGCTGTAAACTTGCTTTTGGGAGTTTACAAAGAAATCTGAATTCATCTGGGCATTCCGTTTCTGGAGCAGACACCATGTGTCATCACTTACGGGTAAACTGAATACAAATTGCTTCCTCTGCACTTCTGCTGCCACATGGGAGTTCCTGAACTGTTTCTTTTATGTCTTAAAAATCAGCTCCCTCACTGATAGTGTTCAGCAACTGCTTGATTTTATAAACTTTTGGAAATAAAGCATCTGCACAGCCAATTCATTGCTTTTTATTCAGTAAGTACTGCCACTGTGAAACTCCAGATTCCCAAGGGAACGGGGCTGCTATGAATCCTAAAGGTTATTGGGTATAACGTGTTCTTTTTTTAAGCTGTGCTAAATCTTTGGGGCTGATGTACTTGAACTGGGAAGCTTTTGCACGCTGGTGCTGTTCCAGTATCTTTAATCCTTTCAGAACCTGGCTGAATTTGGCTGCTCAGAGTCCCTGCTGTCCTGGACCTTTCAAACCCCGCAGTGTGGGCTCAGCACATTGCAGTGTTCAAGTGCAAATCTACAAATCCAGGCCGTGGATTTGTGGTGTAGCTGATGTTCTCACTGCTGCACTGGAAATGACACTCGGGCTGGCAACCAGATCTCAATAAATAGTGTGGATTGCACTTAGGCTGGCTGTAAGATCCCAATAAATACATGCAGGAAAGCACTGCACCAACAGAAATAATCAATTATCAATCTGTATTAGCTTTGCCCTACAATCAAACACGCACTTTAGATGGCACAAATAAAAGAAACAATTAGCCTTTTTCTCTCTGCAGGGTTATTTCCAAGCTCTGTCCCACTCAGAAGTTAACAGAGCCTTTCTTTTGCAAAAATACAAAATATCTACTTCAAATCACGCTCCTCGGAGGTTTAATTTGTCCCTAGGAATCACAAATCTAAACAACATGGAAGCTGCACAGTCCAACAAACATTCACAGTCTCCACAGCAGTGGAAAACTGTGCCCAGAGTTCAGCTCCCTTCCTGTTTCAAGGACCCCTGCAAGCTGAAGGCCACCCACGATAACAGAATACACAAATGCTACTGCCTGCCCCCGAAAAACTTTGTTTTCCTAAAAAAAGACAGCCTCCTAATTCACTCTGGAACATTGCAACATGTCAAACATTGGGAAGAAAAACACAAGGCAGTGCACAAACCAGGATAAAATAAGACAGAGCTCAGCATTCAGCTGGGGTTGTAGCTCTGTGATTGCCAGGAATTAAAAGGCCAACAGAAAGCTCAGATGTTGCTTTAGAAGAACCTTAATCCTGCTCAGCCACAAAAAGCACAGAAGGGAAATGCCCATAAACAAACAACTTAACAACCAGGACTGTCCTCTGCTCCCTAACATTTTTCCAAAGGTATCTCTTGAATAGAAAGGAGCACACATGTAAAACACCTCTGTAGCTGCCTAAGGCTGCACTAAGACAGCAGCAAGAAATACAGGTAAGATTCAGCAGCTGCTTCCAGAAGGATTTTCCATTGTTCTGGACAGGATCAGCTTTAGAGCCAAGGAAATGAGCACTGCCACAGGACTCAAAGTTACAAGCAGTAATTCCCCAGTGGAATTTCAGGATGACAATTTCCTTGAAAACTCTACAATGTTTGCTACAGCAAAATGATTCCCTTATTTATTCTGTTAGCCATTCGGAGGTACAGGGTCAGCACAGCCCAGGAAGTGCTCATTTCACCAAGGGAGGGAAGGAATGGATGGATGGATGGATGGATGGATGGATGGATGGATGGATGGATGGATGGATGGATGGATGGATGGATGGATGGGATGGATGGATGTTATAGATGAGGCAGTCTGAGGGTCAGAATCAGAATCCTGCCCTGTACAACCCCTGTAATGGAGCTCCACAGCTACACCAAAGTGACAAATTAATGCCCAGACTAAAAAACATCCAGTGGAAAAAGCTACTTGTGTGTTGTGCTCCAGGGCTGGGACAACACTTACAGGAACTTGGCTAATAACAGCGTGACAGCTTGGAAAACTTCATGAGAGCGTGGATTTCAGGAATTCTCCAGGAACATCTTGAATAAAAGATGTGGACTTACTGGAGCAGCTGACATGACAGGCACTACTGAGAGCTGCATTACCCTTGGACAAGGTGCCTGCACTGCTTCACAGAGCCACAGAAACAACTGCTTGAGCTGGGCTTGGCAAACTGGAAGCTCCGTGGCAGGCACCCAACAGCAACTGCTGGCAGCCAAAAACCACCTGCCCTAAACCCTAAGTGCACGTTGTGCTTGGAGCATCTGCCAGAGCAAAGGGAGAGTGAGTTTCATGGAGGGTGGAGGCACAAGATCAAACAGCGCACCCCGGACCTGCAAACACACCCACCCACACGGCAATCAGCACCTTGGGAAGAGGGGGTTTCATCTGCTTCCTTCAGCTGCTTTAAGGAAAGCCAGAGAAATCCATTAAATGCCACGGAAAAAGTGGTGCCAGTTCTCCACCGTGCTCTGCTGGACCGCTTTTAATGATTTGATTATTTACTTTGATTATTTGATTATTTATTTTTTCAGTATGAAGCTGTGTATGCCGTGACTCTCTTCACTGGATTTAAACAGGAGTGTGAAATCATTTAATCACCAGTTCATTAACACGTTCTACACAACACCACGAATTCTCTGTTAATTTAATTCTGAAGGAAATACCAGTGATGCCAAAGTTTTGCTCCCATGCATAACTGAAGACAGGATTCATAATGCAGGCCTGGATTCTTATACTTGCCATCTTCATTTTAAAAAGTGTTTGAACTCAGGTTCTCACTCTACATGCAACATCACTGCCATAACTTTGCTAGCTGGAGTATCAGGGATCACAGGATTTATTACACAAGCTGTTTGGATTTCATCAAAGGGTAGGCTGTGGCTGCACAGGAAAACTGTGGTTTATGTTTGAATATCAAACCTGCCTTTATTTTCCTAAGGGTACAAACAACAAGGGACTAAAGCAAGCACAGGAGCATCTCAGAATCAATGAGCTCCCAGCTCTGTATAATAAAGTTCTCAAGGACCGGGTCTGGCTCCTTTTTGTGACTGCTCAGGAATCCAGCAGCTGGAATGCAGCAGCACCAAGGAGACACTTGAGTCGAGGGATCAAAAGGAACTGAGCTCCCAGAAGCAGCTGATTTTACTCCCACACAAGGAGAAACCACAGCAGCAAGTAGTTCTGCTCCTGAGAGGCCTTTAACCACTGGAACAGCAGGGCTGATGACCCTCGGGGCTACTGAGATGGAGCTGGGTGCCAAAAAGGGAGGGAGATGCAAGAGAGCAGCTCTGCCAGGGCTGCACTCCCTGCAGTGCTGTTTGCTCATCAGCCCCAAGAGCTGCCCTCACACCTCCTCTGCTCACCACAACGAGCTGCTTTCCCATCAGCTCCCTGAACCACCCAGCTCCTCCCTGCCCTTCATCCACGGAGAGACACCTTTCTGCACCCTTCAGAACCTCCTTAGTGCTTCTCATCCATGGAGAGAAACCTTCCTGTCCCCTTCAGAACCTCCTTAGTGCTTCTCATCCCTGGAGAGAAACCTTCCTGCCTCCTTCAGAACCTCCTTACTGCTCCTCTCTGCCCCTCATCCCCTGAGAGAAACCTTCCTGCCTCCTTCAGAAGCTCCTCTCTGCCTGCAGAACCCGCAGTGAGCAGCTACAGATGATCACAACAACACAGGCCCAACCTGGACAGGCTCACTGTGTGCCCTCCACTGCTAAAACACAACTTTCAGCACAACACACCAACCCTGGGTTAATGGTGATCACAAAATCATTAGTTCCTGCCACCTCTAGTAGCTTGAAGATCAAGGAAGTTGTTCAGGAGGCCAGAAAAATGCAGTGTGGCTTTAAAACATTCATGTATTGATAGCTCACCTTAAAAATTACTAGTTTTGTTATTAATCCATGCTTTAGCCCCTGCAAAATGAATCAGATCTCACTTTGATGAATGCTATTTGAAATGGTTGAAGTATTTAATGAGTTAACCACCTTGGTGCCTCATTAGTAGTGTTGCACAATTGCTCATTGTTACAATTAATTACTTTATTTTTTTTATTTCAACAAACCTGCACTGATAAGAAATGCCTTTCTAAAATTAGTTTCACTAATGACCTACCACTTACACACTGAACTCACAGTTAGGTCAAAAAAGAGTATTTCCTTGATAACAGAGCTATAGAATAGTCTGCTCAAACACCACTTATGCACAAAGTATTATTTTTATCAGCCTTTGTCCCAGGCACAGACCTGAATTATGATAAATGGGAGCAGCCATATGTTGGGAAAAGTCAAACGAGCCAGTTGCAGAAGGGACAAGGGAAGGAAGCAGGTTGCCAGTCTGAGCATGACATTTGCAGACGTGGTGTCTCAACCAGTAAAGAGCAGGAGAAAGGGAAGAGATGGGACACAAATCTGTCACAAGGAACGTACATCTAATTTACTGTGTAAAATAACTGGACTGAGACTGTCAGAATTTATGTAGGGACAGGAAAAAATATGTTTATGAGTAAAGGTACTAATTCATCTGTGCCCAAGGTGATAGCATGCACACCTTTCATTGAAGAAATGAATAAATAAATAAATATCAGCACTGGATCACAGCTAGAAGCAGGAGCGTTCAGGTGGGGGAGACACAAGAAATTGTGTTATGGAAGGAGGAAACACTTTTCCATTTTGTTCTGAGTCTGGAGACATTTCCCATCTCTCATCATCTAAACACGCAACAGCAATAATCCTTACAAAGACAAATATTTAATTGCTCACCAGTGCGATCAGCAACTCTGATGTCAGTTTGAAACTCTGGAGGTGAGAGCGCGGTCAGAGCGCTCGGGTCAGTCCGCAGCGATCGCTCAGAGCAGGGTGTCCGGGGTTCCTGCGTCCCCTGGCTGTGACACCGCGCACCCAGGGGTGCCCGCACCGCCAGGCGCATCAGGGGGTGCTCTCGGACAGCACCCACATCTCACGTCCGGAGGCCGCCCATTGCAGGCCGGCACCGCCACCCCATCCCGAGCGCTGCCTACGCCTTCCCCGCGCGGTGCCCGGCTGGCAGCACGGCCCGAGCCCAGCAGCAGCGATCCATCCTCGGCCTCTCTCCAGCACCTGCGCTCCTCCGCCCCGGAGCCGCCCGGCGGATCCCGGCAATCCCGCGGGAGCGGATCCCGGAGCGTGGCACGCAGCTGGATCGGCAGCGCTGAGGAAGGGAACCTGGCCGCGCACCAGCATTTTAATGAAGGAAGTGACATCCATTTAGCACGGAGCACAGAGTAAACAGGGCAGCCCGCTGGGGCAGGGTGCGAGGCAGAGCAGGAACAGGCTGGAATGGAGCCACGCACAGCTCTGCTGAAACGCCAGCAGAGCCCAGAGAAGCTCCAAAAGTCACTTCCCACTTGCTCGGCACGGAGGAAACCCTCGTGCACACAAAGCTCCTTTCATGCTGCTATAACCCGGTTTACATTGAGCAGACCACTTGCCAGGTAAGCCCCTGGAAAATTGGCTTAGCTGAGAGGAAAATTATGTGTTCCTATATACATGACAAAAAGCCAGCAGGTATTCCAAGAGCATTTTGCAGCTGTACCAGTGCTTATCAGTACTCCCAGCAACACTTGGAGGTTTACAGACAGATCTCCACCCAAAATCCCACCTGCGCTGTTACAAGCACAAAGGACTTCAGCTTCAAGCACCTCTTTGAAAACAGAGAGCTGCAATTCCAGTTTGAAATGGAGAAAACGGTTTTAGAAAGCTGTGGGAGCTGTAGAGCATTGCCCAGAAAGCTAATTCCAAAACAGACACCTTCCCGCTTGACTCCCAGCTTTGCACCTGGAACTACAAACTCAACTCTTGCCCATTTTCCCTCTCCTCTGTAGCACAACTAACACCAAATTTTCCCCATTTTAACATGGAAAGCTTGGAAATCCTGTTTTATAAGGAACTGGATACCTGGAGTATTATTTTAATGTAAACAGTTTATTTTGACCCAAAGTTGTATTTTCTATACTGAAAAATATTTAGATGAAACGTTCTTTTAGCTATTAACTCTAATTAAGTCTCGAGACATCTGCCAAGATGGAAAGTCAATTGCCTTTTTCCTTTGCAAGTCAGTGACATTCTTCCACCAGGTTAAAACAAAATAAAGTGATTAATGAAATCATGTGATTTAGAAAATTATTTTCTTATCCAGCCTATCTCAATTCCTTAGACCCATTCCTGTTCCCAAGGGACACACTGTGACCTCGGGCTTATCTCCCTCCCACTCTCCTGTTATGCTGAAAAACGATTCAAAAAGCTGCTGTGCTCTTCCACACTGGTTTGATATTCATCAGCAAGGCTCAACTGAGTCAGTTGTAATTACAGCATGAACCAAGTCAGGAGGAGAAGAAAGGAGACTCTGGAGAAGCAAGATTCCAGAGTAACTCTTTTGTTACCATCCCCAGCACGGGTGGATGTGTCTCTATCCTGAGTCTCATGCCCAAAAGTATCACTGAAAAGTGGAAGTTCTCCACCAAAACGTCAGCAAGGAGCAGAGCAGGAATCCTGGACTATTCCCTCCCAACTCAACCAGTCCTTTTCATTATGGAGAAAAAGGTGCTGGATTCATCTCTCATTTCATTCCTATCCTCACAGGTTTTCTTGCATTCAGCTGCAAGGGTCACTGCTAAAACCGTAATTGCAAGAAGTAGCAATGAATCCGCAATGAAAACCTGAACATTCCAATAACTGTGCAGTTTCCCCAACCATCCCTGCTCCAGGAAGGACTCATCCTACCCAGATTTCACCTCAAAACCCACCTCAACCACTCTCCCATGGCAGCCAGGGCAGGTTTCCTGGTTCTGTGCCCACCTGGAAGCCAGAAAGCTGCTCCAAAGGCACAGCAGGAGTTTTTCAGGGAGCCCTCCTCCTCCTCTTCTCCACACTAAATACCTCCCTCTCTCAGCAAATTTTACAATGCCCAGAATAGAACCTTGCTGAAAATAAGTTTCTGCTGCGCTGCAAAAAAAAAAAAAAACTGCTGTGGACTCAGTGACTTCAGTGTTTGGGTATTGCAAACAAACAGGAGCAGATCCACAGGCTAACCAGGGAACAGCTTGGAATCCCCCCTGCTGAAAGGTGATTTCACCATGGAAGAAGGTAACCACTGGACCCTTCTCCTAAATGGGGGAATCCAGGGAGCTGCAGAAAAAATGGTATGAGAAAGGATATAAATTTGTGTTTTCATCACATCTCAAGTTCCCTACTTCAGGTAAAAAGAGAGGAAGCTATTTCCACTGGAATCCCTAGCACCAAAAGCCTATGGTTACAATTACAGTCTTGTTTCATTATGACAACTGGATAAATTACATAGTCACCAACAGTTCAGCTTTGGAATGAAGCACCAGCATGTGGGGGCAGTTGAAAGGAGAACAGAGAGGTGCATTACCCAGATACAGCTCCTCAAACTCAGGACTGGACAAGACCAACCAGAATTACATTCAGTTTCCCTGAAACTGGAATGCAGCTGGCCCTAAAGCTCCACAGACTTTAGGCTATCACTGTGTCTCAGGCACCACAATTGAGAGTGTTTGCTGATAAATTACAACACCAGTTGGAGATCCTGAAAATTACTTGTCATGCCAAGCTATGGGTTTATTTTTAACCAGTAAACTTCTAAATTTCACCCCTCCAGAATCAAAATATAGTCTCAAAATTCCTCACGTGCCAAACCTACTCTTCTCCCCACCTTATTGCAGGAGCTGCTGGCAGAAAATGAACCTAAACCCCACAGAATTTATACAAGTGGAAATGTGTACATGCAGGAGGGACTGGATGCACCACAGCTCCATGCAGACTGGCAGACAACCTCTAACCTATTTAACTGGAGCCTGAAAAAAGATAATTTTTATTTGGCTGGACTGAAACAGATCTGATGTATATAACTGAGCCACATCATAACAAGTACAAACACTGCAGACTCATTTCATAGCTATGCCCATTCCAAATTCATCTGAATTCAAATCCAAACTAGGTGCTGAAATAGAATAAAATGCAGCTGCAGATCTTCTCCTTCAGCACACACGTCACATCCGACACAGGGTGGGAAGCTCTGCCCTCCCAGGCTGCAGAAATACTTTGAAATTAGTCAGCAGTTAAAAAAAGGTCCAGGATGTTGAATACAAACCTGAGGACTGCTTTTGTTCCTGAGATAACAAAAGATAGAGCAATTAAAAAGTGAGTTTATTTATGGGTTAGTCACCTTATCTGTGAACAAGGGAAAATACCCCACTCTCATCTGAAGGAAGTTAATACAGGTGGAACTTCGAGAGAGATTTTGAAGTTGTACTCTTAAATCATTTCCATAAATATTATCCTTGTGCCAATCTCCATTTAGCATGGAAACATTTGAAATTCAGAATTGCTCCCATGCAGCCCTGGAGAAGAGTTTGAAAACTGAGGGAGAGTTCAAGCCTCAGCACCCAGTGTGTGCCAGCAGGACAAGCATGAACCCTCTCCAGCATTCACGGCACAGATGTTGTGGGAAAGATCATTTCCAGCCATCTGCAGGGTTTGTTTCCAGGGCTGGAAGGTTCTGCACGGGTTCCTTCATCACCATCATTGTTCCACTGCTGTGCCTCTCCCCTCCAGCCTCAATCTCTGCAGAACATTAAGGACTGAGAAATCCCAAACAAAGCAGCCTGAAATCTGGACTTTATTCAAACAGAAACATGAACAAACCCAACAGCCATCTGTCCCATGGCTTTGGTTGCTGAGCTGAGGGGGCACACCCTGAGGAGCTCACACAGGAGCTCACAAACCATTCAAGTAAACATTTGTCTCTGGGAACTAAAGCCACGATCCAAAAAAAGGTAATTCTCCTTTATTACCACATCTCTGCACATCAATTATAGCAGAACAAAGAAGTTCTTTGCCAAGCCTTTTAATCAGCTGTGTGCAGCAGAGGCAGGACGGGCATCCTTTGATGGCAGAGCTCACCTGAACCCACCCAGCTCACGGATCAAACACAAAGTGCTGATCGCAGCAGACCCAGCCCACAGGATGATTTTACAGAAGAATGAGGGGACAGGAGGTGAGGAAAGCTTCTCCTGCAGTCCCCACCTTTGTCACAGAGGGGAAATTTCCCATATATGGCCCAAGGCAGCAGGGTCACATTGCAGTGCAGGCTCCTGGCAAGCCCAGGCATTCACACATCATGAGTCAGTGCTCCAGAAATCACTGGGCTTTAGACACCAATAAATCTCCTTCCTTTTGATTGGGTTTTTTTAATTCACCTTCTCTCATGGTATTTTCCTCACAGGCACCGTCACATTTTCATTTTGCTTCTCTGTAACTGGCAGGAGCATTTCTTTCCATTCTGGGGGCTTTTTGCTTTGTAAAATGACAGATTTTCATATTAGACTAAATCCTGGTGTTGGGGCATGAAGAATAAAACCAGACCAGCCAGCATGGAGGTTGAGAACATACTAAGCTGTCTTGTACTTTCACACAGCCCTCTGACAACAAAGAATACTTATTTTTTAAATAAAACCTCCAAACCCATTCACTTCTGTCCTCAGATCCCAAACAAAAACCAACTTATCTGGCATTTCTGCACAGCCAGACAGGACTGCTGCCAGCCAGAAGCTCCCTATGACACAATCTTTTCCACCTCTGACCTGATAACATCAGCACGACCTTGCTTCTCTTTTCAACTCTACTTTTCTCAGTTCAATAGTTCAGCAGATACTGACCCATTATTGATTACACAAACAAAATCAGACACCAGATATTCCTACAGAAAAAAAAATTAAAATACAAATTTTAAAAAATATCACTGGGTAGTTATTTTCAGATTAGTAATGAAATAAATAATGTGGGACAATTCAGGGTGAGGATTTTTAGTTTCAGTTCCCAGCTCTGTGAGTTCAGTTCTCTGTGCTTGTGTTTTCCATAAGCAAAATACAGATGACGCCTCATCAGGGAATGGAATCAATATTTCATTTCTTTAAAGCAGTACTGTATTCATAATGGAATTAAATCCTTCCAGAGAGCTGCAGAGCTCATAGAAGTGAGGCACTTAAAGAAAGAAATGTGAGTGAACAACCTCCTTGCAATTCTGCAGAGCATCCTAACAATTTTACAACAGAGAATATAAAAAAAAACCCTGGACAAAACAAGATGATTTTGAGGCCAAATTCATGTTTGACACAAATGCAAAACACAATGCAAGTCCTGTTCATTTTTTGTGGCTTTTTGTTTGTTTGAACTCTTCTCCAGTTCACAATGAAAATTATGGTCAGAATAAAATTATGCAAAATAAAATCATGCAGAATAAAATGTTGCTCAAAAAGCTTGTTTTTACCTAAAGGGGCATTTCAACTTAAAAATAGAAG
Source organism: Bombycilla garrulus (assembly GCA_013400315.1). Classification (NCBI taxonomy): domain Eukaryota; kingdom Metazoa; phylum Chordata; class Aves; order Passeriformes; family Bombycillidae; genus Bombycilla; species Bombycilla garrulus. The sequence goes on along the minus strand of VXBU01012587.1, from coordinate 1,271,737 downwards.
TATTACTGACAAATGTGGCCTTCAAAACAAAACAAAAAAAACTATAAAACAAACTAAAAAGACAAACGTTACTGGGACTTAAGGTGTGAAGGAGGCAGCGTGCTGTCAAGCTGCTGGCTAGGAAAACATCAAGGATTTTAGATTTCAAATCTTTTGTACATGCTGTAAAAAAAACCCTTTTCCTTAGAAGTTTAGAAGGTTTGGTCAATATCTTTAGACAGTTTTCTCCAATATTAAGGATTAAGGCTGATCAGACAAGCACACAGTGGACAGTAAGAGTTTACACCCACATTTTCCTTCATTAGGGGAATTTTTGGGAAATACCGCCATGTTTTAGATTCCAGGTCAAGCCTGCATCTCTTACTCCTGCCAGAGCAATGAAAGCTTTAGCTCAGGTCATTAAGAGCCACATCCAGAAGTCAAAAAGCAAGCTCAGGCCTCCAGAACAATGTCTTACCAAGGGAGTTTGGCTCTGGGCAGAGCAGCACTGAGGGAGACAGGCCTCATTCCAAGAATGATCATCTTACTTCCCTCAGACAAAGTGAAGCCTTTCATGAGCCAGCCTGGGCTCTGGCCTACATTCTGCTGGATGAAAAGCCTTCATTATGTGCAGTTGAGCACATTGTTTGAAAACCTGGTATCAACGGCCTTTACCACAGCAAGAGCTGCACAAACTGAAATGTGAAGGGTTCCAAGGCACCAAAATGGCAAATCCATGTTAAATGTGTTGTGTCTTCTCTATAAAATACACACAGTTCAAACCCTGAAATGGGTTTTCATTCATGGCAGAGTCATGGCAAATTTGTGTTAAATCTGTTGTGTGTTCTCTATAAAACACACACAGCTTAAACCCCAAAAATAGGTTTTCATTCATGGCAGAGTCATGGCAAATCTGTATTAAATGTGTTTTGTGTTCTCTATAAAACAAACAAAGTTTAAACCCTAAATAGATTTTCACCCATGGCAGAGTCATGGCAATTCTGTGTTAAATCTGCTGTGTGTTCTCTCACAAACACACACAGTTTAAACCCTAAACAGGTTTTCAGTCATGGCAAATCCATGTTAAATGTGTTGTGTCTTCTCTATAAAATACACACAGTTCAAACCCTGAAATAGGTTTTAAGTCATGGCAAATCTGTGTTAAATGTGTTGTGTGCTCTCTTGTCGCCCCGATTTTTGTAAGACTTTCTAAGCCTTCTGATATTTACATATTTGTGAAGAACTTTCTCACACACTTTCTGTAAACACCTCAGTGTTTTTGCATTCCTCCATAGAGGAGGAGAAAAATTGATGGACTGTTTGTCTGTGCAGTGTGTTTGGAGAGGTGGCACTGCCACCATCCAATCCACTGTCACTTTTGGAAAACTATAAATACTGGAGTCAGAAAAAATAAACCTTCTTCTCTCTTCTGATCACCTCAGCTGTGGTGTGTGTCTGTGCTCTTTCGTGTCCTATAGCGACACTCTCTCTAAAACACACACATTTTAAACCCTAAATAGATTTTCACCCATGGCAGAGTTATGACAAATCTGTGTTAAATGTGTTGTGTGTTCTCTCTCAAACACACACAGTTTAAATCCTGAAATAGGTTTTGACCCATGGCAAATCTGTGGTAAATGTGTTGTGTGCTCTCTCTAAAACACACACAATTTAAACCCTAAATAGGTTTTCACTCATGGCAGAGTTCAGAGATGCTGTCAGGGTGATCAGATAAGGTCATTTGCAGATTTAAGGTGCCTCTGAAGGCAGATGTGAAGAAATGCTGCAAGTGCTTTGTTTCCAAGAGGGTTATTTTGCCATACACAAGCAGTCACTTACAGGAATTCCAGCTGCACTCTCCCTGCACACCTTGTAGGCATTCCAAGTTGCTCCTGAAGCCTGGCAGTGAGCTGAAAAACTTATTTCAATTCTTTCCAGGAATTCCTTCACACAGAATGACATTCCTCACTTCGGTATTTCCATTGCAAAAATCTGTCTGTGATTTGTGTTCATGTCAAAGGAGGAACTAACAAACAGTATAAATAACAGCAGGAATAGAAAAGTAGTTTGCCAAAAAAGAGACAATGATGGTTTGGGGTTTATTTTTATTAAATTTTTATTAAATTAATACTTCCCTCTTGTTTCTCTTCTGCATAAGAGAAAATCTTGCTCCTGCTACCCCAGAGCCCTCTGCACAAGATGCACAGTGACAGATCAGGTTTGACTGAGCTGACAGGGAACCCCATGATCCCCTGCAACAGCTGAGACAAAAGGCATGGATTGTGCAATATCAGCCTCTATGTGACCGGCAGGAACCTGGGCCCTGAGCTCCAACAGCACCAAACAGCCCCTCATAAAAACCAGCTTCCATTTCTACTTTTATCCAGTCAAAGGGGACTTGGAAATCTACACTTTGCTTGGAATCTGAAAAATAAACTGTTTCCAAACTCTCCTGCAATGCTTGTGCAAGGGCCTCAGGACAGGCAGGGATCTGGCCAGCTGTGCCACCAGCCACAGAAGCTGCATTTTAGAACTGGCCCTTCTCTGGAACAATTGGAACTTTCTCCAGCCTGAAGTCTGCACACAGAGCTCAGTGTTTTCCTGCAAGCACACAACAGCTCCATTATTGTTTAACTACCAAAAACCAGCTCCAACAATCTATCAAGCCTGACATTCTATCCATCTCTGCTGCTAGCCCAGCAGTCTGGGCAGATATATAGGAAGAAGTTCATGGATTCAGTAAGAAAAAAGTTATTTTGTTAATCTAAACAGAGATTTCCCTTCTTTTAACCATTAATTAGCTATTTATAAACCATTCAGGAACCCAGAGGCCCGTTTGTCCTCAGATTATCAAATTCAAGTGTCTGGAAAGAAATCTACTCCACCAGATGAATAAAAGCTCCCTTTTAAGATACATATAAAACAAATTCAAAGGCAATCCCACGGAGAAGGAATTGCTCACTGCCTCAGAGCTGCAGCACCAGTTGTGTCTCCAGCCTGGGCACAATTATTTAAACACCAAACTACAGCAGAGCTGAAGCTGCTGCTTATCACCCTCCCTGGCCATGGACAGCTCTGCTGGGAAGTTTTCCAAATCATCCAAAAACTCCTGGGAACCACCAACACCTCCATGGAATGAAACTCATTAATGCATGACAAGCTCGTGGGGGATGACCTCAAACACTGAATTGCTCAAAAAAAGTACATTATATCAGTTTCAGCCTGGAATTCTGTGAGATGCAGTTCCTGACTCATTTGGGAAAAGCCAAAGCAGTAAAAGCTTACTTGGTGTGGATTTAGTGGTGCCACTTGTGACACTGCAGTTTGAAATCATCCATGTGTATATATAGAATATATAATGCCCAAAGGAACCAACCTTTTCACAGCAGAGGTTACCATGCAACAAGCTACTCTCAGAAGAGTATTTTAAATTTAAATGACATGTAATGAGTTTCAAATCTCACTTAACATCAGCCTAAACTAAAAGATTCAGAGCATATGCTCCTTAAGCATATTCTTAGCACATCCCACAACCTCTTGAATATAAATAAAAAGGTGACAGCATTAAAAAAAAGCTGATGTTTAATTAATATTTTCATCTCCACCGAAATAAAATGTGGAAATTCCTATTCCAAGACTATTTGGCTGAGAAGCCAGAGGGCATTAGAGAAAGAAGCCTGATTAATATTTTTTGAGTAAACTGAAAACCTCAAGAGCAATTAATGTGAAGAAGCTGTAAATTTTATAGACACTGAGAAGAATTAACAGCATCTCAGACCAACAATTCTTTCTAAACAAAGTCCCTTATGGGAGCATCAATTTAACAAGCCAAAAAGGCCTTTCAGAGGTTAGAATAAGTCATCTCAGTTCTGAGGAAACCAGCTGAGAAAGAAGGAAAAACCTAACACAAAATCTGAATTCTTGATCTGACACTCATACTCCTGGTTTCTTGAAGAACAGGGTGATTTTTCAACCTTGCAATGTTGTTTGAAGACTAAATAACCAACTTTAGAGGCACCTACCAGCAGGGGGTTAGAAACCTTTGCATGCAGGTGAGTCCTGGTCCTGACATCAGCCCAGCAGTGACAGGATTGTCCCCACCTGTGAAACAGAGATTCCACTTACTCACCCCTGCAAAGCATTCCCAGCTCAGGGAGCTGCACACTCCCAGTCCCTGGGAAGGGGAGGAGAACAGGCTGGATTGGAAACCTCAGAGAGGGACTGTGAGGATAATGACTGGAATTACCCCGGGGAGCAGGAGCCAGGCTGGGCTTGCACAATGGGCAATCCAGGGAGGGCTGGGGGAACATTTGCACCAAGAAAATACATGAAGTGCAGAGCACAGGACACAGGCAGTGAACAGCAGCAGCAGAGACCTCAGCAGGGCTCTGGCTGCACTTCCAGAGCTCAGGCTGCCAGCAGCATCCAGGCAAAGCTGGGACTAGAGAGAAGAACCAATTTCAGGTGCCCAGAGCTCCTCTCTCCCTGCTCAGCAGCTGTGTCCAAAGAAGGGCCACATGCACACACTTCTCTGCAGCTCACATTATCCTGCTGCCCACAGGCTGTTTCATTAAGCACAAGAACTTGGTTCAATGTATTTTGATTTCTTATCTTCACATGGGGCTCAGAAGGTTTAGAGAAACAGTTTATCCCTCAGAAGGTTTAGAGAAGAGATGGAGCCAGGGGATCTTTAGTTAGGTGATCTTTAAGGTCCTTCCAACCCAATCCACCCTGTGATTCCATATCCAATGAAAAAGGGACAGGAAAGCAGCCTACCCCTAATGAACAGCATTTTTCCTGCAGTGAAAGCAGCCCAGCCCAGGTGAGGAGAGCATTTCACCCAGCCACACCTGAGGACACAAACTGTGCTGGCTCAGACACGGCCTGCCCAGCTCCACTGCCCCTCTGAACTGGCCAGGCAGAGCCAGGGGACAGCAGGGCACAGAGCTCATGGAAATCTGCTCCCACCCCTCGAGGAGAAAACTGGTGCAAAGTCCACGCTCCCGGTTTAACAGCAGCACTGCCAGCTCAGATCAGGCTCCAGCCTAACTGAAGGGTTTACAATCTCAGTTGTAATTAACAACAAACCCTGGTGCAAAGTTGCACAAGAAGTGAAACTGACACCGTTGAACAAACAAACAAAACAACACAAACCCACACTGAGGTCAACAACAATGAAGAGAAAACTGAAGATGTGAAGCAGACAGATTTCAGGCATAAACTCAACCAGTGACCCCCCCAAAACCTCACATATATGATTACTTTGTACTCTCAGTGCAGAGCAGTGCATTCTGCTCTCATTTCAGGAGCCAAATCACACAGTACCTGACAATGAGAAAGGCTGAGCCTCACTGAAAACCATCCTACTTCCTCTACCCTACAATTAAACACAACACTTAAATGACGACTTCGAAACTATTCCAATTCAGCAAAAGCTCGAGCAATTAGGCATTAACCCGTGAGCACCACTGTCAGGGCAATCAGCCTTTAATTAAAAGTTCAGTTGCTACAGCTGAGTGGATGTGCAGTCACTGAGTGCTGCAGCTGGGTCACTCTGCTCCAGGATTCCCAGCCCCCTGTGGGAAACACACCAGCCAGAGGTGATTGTTTTGCTTCATTAGACCAAATTGTGCCACCCAAAACAACTGTGATTACAGAGAAGGACTGCAGGATCTCCCTCTCAGCACTGTGGGCACAAAGGTGTTAAGAAAATGCAGTATTTGATGGGTGGAGGTTGGTAAACCCAAGGATCTGGAATTTGTAAGAAGCATTTAAAGCTCATCACAGCTTTCTGCAGTGGAAAAATAAAGGAACAGTGGGAAAACAAAGGATTAAAACTCCTTTTGTTTATGCCATCATTTATCTGCCTTAATGATCATCCAGCTTAAAGTCTGAGCTTCAAAGTGTCGAAATGCAACCCACCACAGGTAAACATAATAAAATACCACCTTCAAATCACCCATCTGAATGGCATGGAGAGGTAAAAAAGCTTCTTGTAGATGCACTAAGCTCCTCACCAGCCCCACAGGGAGGTTAGCAAGAACAGCAAACTGCCCCAGGTCCCTGCTCTGCTGAGGAACAGCTCACCCAGACCAACATCGAGCTCACATCCTGTGCTCCCCACAGAAGACAGGCTGTGTGTCAGGGAGGAGGAAGTGAGCTCAAACAGAACACACAAACAAACTCCTTCTGTCCCAGCCAATTAAACATTACCCTGAGCACAGCTTAATCCAAGAAGCAGAAAATTAAACCTTTCCTCTCTACCTTTCACGCTCCACCTGACTGAGCACGCCCGGCTGTCCTGCAGTGTTGGGAAACACAGCAGATTTTGTACTGGGTTTTGGTTTTTTTTTTTCTGGAGTGAAGCTGGTTCTTTATCAAACACTGAGCCCGTCCATCCTCAGCCTTTTAACCTGAGGAGACTCAGGCAGGACCCTGCTCTCACGGCAGAGCTGACACTTGTTAACCTGCAGACACAAAAATCTGCTAAGGAACCGGAGGATGAGTCAATACTTTCCCCACAGGAAACACCTTGACCTGCTTACAGAACAAACTGCTCAGAAGGACACCCGAGGACTTTCATTTTCTCAACAACTTTTGTTTTCTGCAGCCAGGGGAGGATTTGCTCAGCTTTCACTTTGCAGTACACCCCCAGTTTGGGGCAGAGAAGGAAATTATTTGGGTCCTAAACACCAAATTACACTTTGGACATGCTAAAAGAGACAATAATTTAAGCAGAGAGCTCTACAGAAGGCTGGTGCTTATCCAGAATTCCTCAGCTCTCACAACAATTTGAGCAGAATAACCTACTGAACCCCAGAGATCCTTTGGGAGCACAACTCAGAGAGGGAAGAGCTGCTCATCACCACTTTTAAACAGGAAAAAACTTGCTGCACCAGTCCCAGTCCCACTCCCACCCATGAGGGAAACCCTGTGAGGGAGCCCCTTGCCCCCATCTCCCCAAAATAAAACCCAGGTGCTGCACCTGCCCCAAACCCAGCAGCCCCATTCCCCTCCTGCCCTGTGCCCCACAGGTCCTGGCAGCCCCTCCTGCCCTCTGTCCCCCCCAACACCCCAATCCAGAGCCATTCGCTCACCCCACAGCTCCTGGATAACGCCCAGCGACAACTCCCAGCAGCCCCATTCCCCTCCTGCCCTGTGCCCCACAGGTCCTGGCAGCCCCTCCTGCCCTCTGTCCCCCCCAACACCCCAATCCAGAGCCATTCGCTCACCCCACAGCTCCTGGATAACGCCCAGCGACAACTCCATGGCCTCACAGACCCCACATTTATCAGCACACCTCTCCTACCCTGGCA
>VXBU01012587.1:1236128-1263940 GCA_013400315.1 Bombycilla garrulus | reverse complement strand
GAGGAGACCCTTGGGTGCGCACGGGGCCTGTCGGCATTGCACGGGAAGTGAGAGTACACAGAGAGATCGCAGACTCGTCAATTGGGATGGAAAACAACTCACGGAGCAGACCTGAGCACTGAGTGCCACATCCACGCTTTCCTTGAACACCCCATGGATGGGGACTCCACTATCGGCGATTTAGAGAGACTGATTCGGTGATCAGAATCCAATTTTACTGAGATTTCCAAATGCTTATATACTATTCTAGGGCTACTAATCTTTTACTACAATCATTGTGTTAAACAACACACAGAAAAACACATTTTACAAACATCTCTTGCTTGCAGAGGTTTGNGGGCCCGGCGGCCGGAGCGGCCCCAGCGGCGCCGGGCGGGGCAGCGCCGCCCCCTGGCGGCCAGGAGGACTCGGCGGGAAGAGAGCGCAGAGCCCCGGGTTCGAGACCCGCCCCGGGCAGGTGGGAGCAGGAGGGGACACCGNCTGGGCAACCCATTCCAATGTTTGAACAGCCCACTCCAATATTTAATCAGCCCATTCCAATGTTTCATCACCCTTTCTTCCTCCAATGTCGAACCTGAACCTCCCGTGGCACTGCTCGAGACTCCTGTCCTCTCATCCTGAGACACAGACACACATCCCTATACATATACACACATTTCCATGTGTATTTTATATTTATACCGAGGATAAATAAGCCCTTAGTGCCAAAAGATATCCCTGCTGCTTGGAGAGGTGCCTGCCTGCCCTGAGATGGGATTCACTGCCCTGCTCCAAGCCTTTCCAGCTGTTTTCCAGCTGTTTTGGGCACGGGGAAGAGGCAGGGGAAAGGACATCCCGAGCTCTGCATTCCAGAGCTGCAGGAGTGCCTGTGTGAGCACGGAGGGGAAAGGTAGAGTGAGGATTTTTAGGTCAGAAACTCCTTGAAGCCTGATTTTACTATGCAAATTCAGGGCAAACGAGCTTGAGTGGGAAGTCAAGTTTTTCCAGATGGGGGTGAGAGATTCCCATGCCCTGAGTGCTCCTGCTGTCCCCACACTGCAACAGCCAGCAGCCACAGTGACACCTGCCCTGCAGCAGCACAGCCAGAAATTCAGGACACCCTGTGACCTCGGAGCACAGCCAGGAGCAGAAGAGCTGCCACACAAAACCCAGCCAGGCCTCAAATCACACCACTCTCCCCAAATGCTTCCCAAAAGGGAAAAAACTCCCACAGCTGCAATTAGCAGAATGCCAAGGAGAGAAAATCCCCCCCAGTCACGATTATGCCAATGAAAGCCGGGATGGGGAGGCTTGAAGGAGCCCAGACTTCACACCATCACCTTTCCTGACAGACTGGCAGTGTCCCTGTTGAGTCACCACCCCGTGGCTCCCTGGTGACTGAGAGCAAGGGTGGAATCTCTTCTGGGATCACAGGGAAGATGCACACATGGTCGGTCTCATGCTGACTCTAACCAGAGTTCAAAGCAGGTTGTTCCTCTTCTCATCCTGCTGGTTAGGGGAAGGAAACATCTGGAAAGCCCTCTTGGTTCAAATATAACCCCAGAGGTTTCTGTTTGGCTCTTCCCTGCTCCACACTCCCCCACGAGAGCTTTGCTTCCTCCACAGAACCTCAGGCAGAGAGATAAATCAGTAATCGAGATGTGTGTGTACCATCAATTTACCACGGCTCCAAGAGAGGAGCTAGGAGGGAATTAACTGACAAGAAATTAGCTAATAAGGTAAATTTCTGCTTGTAAGTTCCAGCCACATCAGCACAGGGCTCCAGCAGACAGGAAAACCATCCTCTTCCTCCTCACCCCAACCAACCAGGCTGCAATCCCTAGAGCCAAACCACCCCTCCTGAGGTGGAGAGCCCAGAAATGCAAATAAACACACAACCTGAAAAAGTTTTCAGTAAAAATTATGTATTTAATGTGCCAAGCACAGCCTTAGAGGGCTCCAGGAGCTGCGGTGCTGTGTTATTAGCTTAATGAGCACGCCCTAATTAGTCCCAGCTCCCAAATTCTCCATCATCTGCCTTGAAGCGCAAGCCAGAGTCCAACTCACCTGCCAAGGAGGTCTCTAAACTGAGACATCTGGGATCAAGAGGAAACCCCACATCTGAGCCTCCCCTCTCCTCAGGAGGTTGCCAAGAGCAGGCAAGAGCAGCTGGAAAGCACTGGAGCACGGGAAGATTATTTTAAACATCACCACATGCAATTGAATAGGTCCTTGAGCATCAAGCAGGGCCAGCTGGTGCCAGCCAGGACCCATCTGCCTCAGCTGATCCAGATCAGAACTTCCATCACTTATCAGCAGGCCTTCACACAGTCCAGCTGTGCCCCAAAAACACCAGCAGGTCCCCACAGGGCCTGGTGTTCCTCTGGGGAGAAGGGAAGATCAAGCATCTCATTATGTCCCTGCTCATCAGCAGCCCGTCCCACCCCAGCCCTGCTCAACATTTTAATTAAGTTCAGAGCAGCTGTCATTAATTTAATTCCAGCTCTCAACAACCACAGCAATCTGCAACAGCTTTTTTTTTTTTCTTTTATTTCTGAACCAAGCCCACTGTGGGCCCAAGGGTGATCAGAACTCCAGGGCCAGAGGGCAGTGAGCCACAGGGGAACAAAACCAGCACGGGGAGTTGTGGGGTGTGCAAGGACAATGATCCCAAACACTCCCTGAGGCCAGGGCTGGCTCTGGGGGGTGAAGACGAGCCTGCAGACCCTGCCCTCACCTCCCAGCCACTGCAGGCACAGAGATCTCCAGGGAACCCCACGCTGCTTTTTACCACAGGGCAGAAGAACAAGAGATTCTTCATGTTGGTCCTTCCCAGGGCTGCAGGACTCTCAGAGCCAGTTTGTAAAACTTTCAGTGCTTGCCTGGTTTTGTGCAGCTCTCTTGAACCTTGTGAACCTTGTGACATTTGCTTTTCCACGGCATCAGGGTCCCTGTGTGAGTGTCACCAGGCTCGGTGACACGTCACCATTCCCAATGTCCAGCTCCACCTGGATTCCTGTTGGCTGCAGGGAGGAACAGAGCTTTTGGGTTCATCACACAGAGCAAAGCTTATCCTCACACTGTTGGACTCTACATCACTCCACCTCCGGCCTCAGAGCCAAAAATCTCAGTTACACCCCCTGAGGATTTCCTTCTGCTGGTGCCCCTGTTTTAACTGGGTCTGCTGAATGCAGAGCTACAAATAGACAGTGCAATTTAGCAAGGAGAGAACATCTTGCTCTGAGACATCCCCAGACACACCATTATTCAGCACATCCAGGATGCATCTCTGCCTAGCACACCACCATGCCCAAATTTGTTTGGATCAAGCAGCAGAGCAGGCTCAGAGCCAGGAGGCTCAAGCTGAAATCTCCTTTGAAGGTGTCAGAGCCATTTCCACAGACCCTCACTGCTCCATCAGGAGAGTGAGACCAACACCAAGAACACAGTGACCTGGACTGGAAGTGGTGCCAGTCCTTCATCCTATAAATGATCCTCATCCTGCCTATCAATACCAGCCCAGGCTGCTGGGAACAGATGCTCTTCTCCTCTGCAGCACCCAGCCAGGCTGCACAAGCTCCTCTCCCGCTGCCAGGGCTCAGCCAGCAGGGCTGGGTCCTGCTCCCCTCCCACAGGAGCTGCTCCTGCATTCCCAAGGGATGGATCCAGCCTCACCTGCCGGGGTGACTTTGCCAGGGAAGCAGCTCGCCGTGTGCTGCTTTTCTCCCAGGTGCCTTCTTTGCTCTCCAGCAGCACCCGGGTGCTGGGCACGAAACTCCAGGAGCGGCCGAGGGCTGGCTTCACTGGGCCAGTGCTGCTGTCCCTTGTCACCTGGTTGGTCACCTGCAGCACAAACAGACTCAGCAGTGCCACTCGGTGCAATGGAACACTGGAGGGCACCAGGAAATCCTGGCCAGGCTGCTACTTGTGGGAAGGTTTTTCCTGCTCCACCCTGAGCCCTCCTGCAGCTCCTGTGCCATCCCCTCTGCACACAACCCAGGTAACTGCCCCAGAGCAGTACTCAGGGAGTTCACTGCTAGCTGAATGCAAGCTGCATCACTCCTGGTGCTGAAATCACTACAGAGTTTAACTCGGGGCCTCCAAGTGTCCTTTCAGACACGCTGTCCTTGTCACTTTGTCAGAATGAAGGGCAGGACTGTCTCAACCCTTTCCAGGGCCAGGCTCAGCAGAACAGCATCTCCTGGTGCAGCCTTCCCAGCTCAGACACTTTAATTGTGGTCCCACCCACCTGTCTGGTGCATTGGCAAATGCAATTGCCTGGCCAAGAGCTGGGGAAGGCTAGAGCAGGGCTCTTTGCAGCTCCTGGGGGATGATGCAATGCCCTGCAGCTCCTGCAAGGTGACCACGAGGTTACCCAGGAAGCTGGCCAGCCCCTTAAATGAATGGTGTTGTATCAAAAAGAAACACAAGCAGCCTTTCAGTCTGCCCATACTTAACTCTGCCTTGCCCAATCCAGTGAATGGCTGAGGGCAGCAAGAGCAGGAGGCAGCACATCAGCCCAGGTCCTGCCCTGTGCTTGGAACAAGAAATCTGCAGGCTGCAGAGATGTCAGGGAGCAGGGCCCTGGGGGGTTCAGGCCTCTGGCTCCTGCTTAGCTGAGACTGGGTCCCCTCTCCCACAGGCTGCAGAGCCTCCCCATGGCTCCTCGCCACGCCAAGGACACCAAGGGCAGAGCACAGCAACACTCACCACAACAGCGAGGCTGAACTCCCTGGCCAGGGTCTTCAGCTCCCTGGAGAGCTGCATCATGAGGGCCAGACCTGGAGCAGAACAAAGCATTTAGCTGTCTGGGGATCAGCCCCCAAAGTGCATCCTGGAAGCAGCTGACACCTGGATTTGCATGAGCACTGGATTCAGTGCCAGCCTGTGTTCATGGACACCTTGACTGGAGCATTCCCCTCCTTTCCTGTCTTAGAAGGCCCAAGGTCAAAAAACCCCACAAAAGCACCAGGAGCTCCAGACAAAGCTGGCCAGGTTGATTTAGCAGCATAGCACCCATCTCTCCAGCTCACAGCTTCATTTCCTCCAGCCCACAGCTGTCAGGGCACTCCTGTGACAGCAATGGCTGCCACCCAGCTGTGCAAGACCCTCTGGGAGGTTTGAGCGGGCTCCTTGGCATCCTCACTTCTGATTGATGGCAGAAAGAGCCTCAGAGGAGCTCTGCAAATCGTGCCATGATATATTTCTGACATTGTAAGAGAAGTTTTAATTTATGGGCAAAGAGTCCAGTGCCTCCCCTGGATGGGTTTCAGACCACTGCCATAAGCGTGCACAGCTCAGCTGGAGTGTTTGCTGCTCACACTGCAAACACACTCCCTGTTCATGCAGTCCCAAAGGAAAAGGTGGGAGCAGCCACATGCACATCAGTCCTGCCCCAGCCCTCACTCCCAGCACAGCACACAGAGGTGGAAGAGGCTCTCCACAACGAGCAGAGAGCTCTGCAGGCACACCCAGCTCACCCTCTGACTGCCTGCCACCCAGCAGAGGGTAAATCACAGCCGACACCGAGTCCAGCAGCACCGTCTTGAGAGGCCCCACGGAGCTCAGCACCTGCAGGGAGGCACCACGTGCAAGGTGGATAACAAATCCTGGGAGTTCTGGAGGCTGTGAGCTGCACAGAGGCTCCAGTGCCCTCAGGATGAGGCAATCTGGAGTCACTTGCCAGGCACACAAGCCCTCCCTGCAGCTCTGGGGAAGCGAGAGGGGCCCTGAGTACCTGCTGGGAGAGGCGATCCCGCAGCTCCTGCAAGGCACCCAGCAGCTCATAGATGTTGAACACACGGACCACCTGGATCCTCTGCAGAGCCTCCAGCTGCAGCACAAACACAGCCTCAGCCTCCCCAGGACTGTCCTGTCCCTCCTGCCCCAGCTGCCACCAGCTCTGTGCACTCACACCGTGCCTTACTCTTCCACATTTGCCTCACCCCATTAGCACCACTGCTCCGATGGGAAAAGCAGCACGGATTGAGCTCAAGTGATACAAGTCCCTCCCTTCTCCCAAGAAAAACAACAAAGAGCAGTGTCTGTCCTGAGCATGGCACCCACCGGGCCATGGAAGGAATGGCTTGGACTCCAAAAGCCCATGAGGACAAAGGCAGAGCTGGAAGGACAAACCACCTCTGGGGTTTCTGGCAGGCAAGAGCAAAGAGAGTTTGAGAGCAAGCAGAGGGAGCAGCTGCAGGGGAACTTGCCTGCTCTTCCTCATCCTCTGTCTGGGCCTGGAGCATCTGGCAGAGCCGGGAGGCAGTGAAACCCCCGGTGGAGTCCAGAAACAGGACGTGCTGCTTGAGGCCCAGGGACACACTGGCAGCAATGCCCAGGCACACCTGGGGGAACAGGGACAGGGGTCAGCCAGCCCTCACAGGTCCCTCTGTGTCATGTCCCTGATGGTATCATGGTCACCCTCCGTGTCCTCTCCCCTGTCCTCCAGCCCACTCACCTGTGTCTTCCCGCTGCCCGGGGCTCCCATCATTTCTGTCACTTCCCCCGTGTACAGCCCCGAGTCCAGCAGCTGGTCCAGGCTATGGGACGGACACAAGGTGGGATTATCAGCACCCCTGCAGCCAGGGGCACCAGCAGGCATCAATCCCCAGGTATATTTGTCCTTAAAGTCCCCTCCCCACATGCACACAGGTGCAAGGGAATGGTTTGGAGAATGACAATCAAAGCTTGTGCTGGCAACCACAGCCTCGTGCAGCAAAGCCAGCCCCAGGGAGAGCTGGTGGGTGGGTGAGGTACCCACCTTGGGCTGCCAGTGGGCAGGATGGCTGTGGAGCTCTTGAGCTCCTCGTAGAGGTCTGCTCCGTTGGCAGGGAAGGCAGAGAACTGAGCCAGGAGCACACGTCTGACTGCGACCAGCGCCTGGGGCAGAGAGACGGCTGGAAATGGGACTGACCAACAGCCAGCAGCTGCTGCAGAATGTCCCCCCAGGCCAGCCCATCCTTGTTGAAACAGCTCTGAGCTCCCAGGTTAATGTACCAGCAGTCAGCAGTAGTCCCTTCTACCTTGTAAGACAGGGAACACTTTTGGGCAACGTCCTCCAGGTCTGAAGACACAAAGTCCACCACTGTAAATAACATGAGGGACAAGAGGTTGGAAGCCAAACATGGTCAGACCACAAACCATAAGACAACTTAGACAAAACCTGCACCAACAAGCAAAGTGTCTGTGCCCTCTGTCAACACTGAGAGTGGAGGAGTTTGTTGGTCCCATCACTCATCACAGAACAAATCATTTCTTGCAAAGCAGAGTGGAGAGAAAGCTGGTAAAAATTTCCCTGTTTTGCTCAAGAGCTGCCCAGCACCTTTTCCTTCCCCTCAAAGAGCAGGAGGTGCCCAGGGTGCAGCACTCCAGGAAGCTGGGTATTTTTCAGAGGGAAAACTGCACAAACCTTCCTGAAATACCATAAAAAAGCCAGAATTGATCAATCCTCAGTGAGCCTCTGCAGGGATCTCATACCACGTCCTTACACTCTCCTGCTCCTTTGGAGAAGTCCTTACTCATTGTATCCACCCAGGAGGACACAGAAGACATGCAGCAAGGAGCACACAGAAGGATATTCCACCACCACCACCCTCCCAGGATGTGGGATGTGGTCCAACAAATGCACAGGGGATGATGTTCCCCAGCCCGAGGCCCTGATGCCACCCTGTTACCCGTCCTGATGCCATTGGCCCTGAGAAGCTGGATCATGTCCTCAGTGAGACCAGGGCAGAGCCCAGCCCGCAGGACCACCATCTCCACTGGGAGGGAGCAGAGACCTGCGGAGGAGACGGGAGAGTGGAATTCACAGAATCATTAAGGTTGGAAAAGACATCCAGGATCATCAACTCCAACCCTCAACCCTGCGCTGCCAGCTCCAACACTGAGCCATGGATGGCGCCTGCCCCTGCAGGCGGGGAGAAGCCACCCAAGTTGTGTTTGGGATGGGTTACGGTGGGTAATTAATTCCTCTTTGGGGCCAAAGAGCCCAAAATCCTGCACGGGGGGCACGGGGGCATGGCTGCGGCTGCGATTCCCTCCCCGGGCAAGGGGATCCCCATCCCGAGCCACCTCCATCCGAGCCCGCGATGGTCACCCACCGCCCCGGGCGGCTTTCCCGCTCCCTGCCCGCTCCCTTCCTGCTTCCTGCCGCCGGCGGAAGGGCCGGGGCCGCTTGCTGTTCTCTCGGAGCTTTCGTTTCCCCGGCCCGTCCGTCCCAACCCGCCGGGGTGTCCGTGCCCCAGCCCCTGTCCCAACCGAGATCAGCACAACGCCAAGGTCCCTTCTCACTCAAACCATGTCCGGATCCGGGACACTCCCAGCCCCCTTTCCACCTAAACCGTCCCGGGATCTGTGGCACTCCCGGCTCCCTTTTCACCCAAAGTACACCGGAATGTGGCACACTCCCGGGACCCTTCTCACCCAAACCATCCCGGAATCCGTGACACTCTCAGGTCTCTTCCCACACAAACCATCCCGGGATCTGGCACTCCAGGACTGGGTTTGTCCAGGCTCACCAGCCAGTTCTGGAAATAAAGGCACACGAAGGGCTGAGGGGCTTTGCTGCCCTACAGGTGTTGAGAGCCGTGTGTCCCTCCCTGGCTGCCTTGGAGGCTTGAATTTCTCCTGGGAAAGATATTCTTGGGGGGGGTTATTATTATTTTGTTTTTGTTTCCAGCCGAGGCCTGAAGAGGGCTCTCGGCACCCGCTGCTGAGCCTGCCCTGCACTCTCAGCTCTGCCTCGAGCAGCAGCAGCAGCACCCAACACCCTTTGATTTTGTAACTCAGTTTACCTGCAGTGCTGCCACTTGTGACAATAAAGCTTTACTCTGTCTGATGTGAGAAAAGCAGGGCTATTTCCCACGAGTGCTGATACTTCAGCCAGCTGAGCCTTGCCCAGTTCCTAAAGCCATGCTGGAAGGAGTTTCTGGTGTGTTAATCCAAATGAATGCTGGAAAAGCCACTGCACTGAGTCTGTGCAAGACAGGGATGGCATCTTGCACTTTCCACAGCTGCTGTCCTTGTGCCTCGGGCCTATTCCCAAACAGGTAAAGATGTGGGAGCTCCTCTTGATGAATCTGCCTGCAGCTGTGGTGTTGATGATTTGCTGTGAAGGGATTTACAAATGGATTTGGAATCGCCTCCTGCCCAGATACCAGGGACCAGGCAGTGCTGCTGGTGGTGGGTGAATAAAACAGGAGCCCTGGACAAGGAAGTTCTGAGCTAATTCTTGCTGTGTAAGAGCCACAAACCACAACACACATCACACAATTAATGATATTTTTGCTCCTGGCAGTGTCTTGGTCAGCCCACACTCTCCTCAGTCATTTCCCCATCCTGCCAGTCCCTGCTTTGCTTTATAGCTGGGATGCTGGTGTGTACACTGGGGAAGGCCAGGCCTGTGTTTGGGGGGAGATAAATCAAAAAGCAGAATTCCTGATTGTGACTGCCGGGGAGCAGAGTGGGTTGAAAGGCTCAGTTCTCCTGGAGCTCAGTGCTGCTCTGTCTCCTGCTGTCACTCAGCCACTCACCACAGCCCTTCCAGTACGTTCCAGTCCCCACCTCTGTGCAGCCCAGCTCAACGTGTGGGGCGGGTGGCAGGGCCGGGATTTCCAGTGGGATAGGCTCCCAAAAACCCTGCAAGGAGGAGGAGGCAGCGCTGGGTGTCAGTCAGCTTTCCATCCCGGGGAATTCTGGAAGGTGCTGGGCACTGCTGCAACTTCTGGCCTGGGGCCACTTGTCCCCAAGGCTCAGCTGTCTCATGCTTCCCTAAATAGAAAGGGAAAAGGGTCTGAGCACTGTGGCAGGGGTCAGCCGTCCCAGCCGTGGGCTTTTTTGGCATGAACCTCCCCCTTCCTGCTGCCCACACCCTCTGCAGCTCTGCAGGCAGAGGGGAGCTCGGATTTGCCCTGGCAGGTGGGAGAGGATTCCCTCTTGCTGCAGAGGGGTGCTGCCTGCTTGCAGCCAGGTGCCCCCCCAAGCTGGCCCTGGCTCCCAGCCCTCCCCAGGCGTATAAAGCACCAGGGGACAAGGAGGGGACAGGCTGTGGTGACAGGTGACGCTGACAGGCAGCAGGAGCTGCCAGGTCCTGCCCAAACTTGGAGTGGGAAGTGAGCTCTTTCCTGAGCCACACGGACTCTCCGTAGTGCTGGCAGACTTCTTTAATTCCTTTTTTTGTTGCCGTTTTTCTTTTTTTATTTTAATTGGATCTACATTGGTGGGAAAAGCTTGTGAGAAGCCACAGACTTGAAGAGCAGTTTAGGTCTTCATTTTCCAAACTTCAGCCTGGTAAGCTGCTTTTATTTATGTGTGTTAATTTTTTGTCAGTCTCATGGTGGAACTCAGCTTGGGGGAGCAGGCAAGCAACTCAGGCAGTTGAAAATGGGACACAAATTGATGTTTTTCCTTCAAGCCCTCCAGATGGAGAATCCCATCCAGCTGAAAGAGGAGGGCAATAAATATTTTCAGGCCAGCGACTATGAGAAAGCCCTTCAAAGCTACACTCAAGCCATAAAGCTCAACAAGGACAAGGCGCTGCAGGCGGTGCTGTACAGGAACAGGGCAGCCTGTTTCCTCAAAAAGGTGAGAAAAGCTCCCCTCACCTGGGCAGTGCTCCAGGGGAGAGGAGCAGGAGGGCAGCCAAGGGCACTCAGGGGCTGTGGACTGGGTGGTTTGTCCATTTATTGAATATGAGGGTGTTTCCAGCTGGTCTGAAATGAAACGTTCTGGGCTTGTGCTGGAGCTTCACTGGGGTGGGAAATGGGAGCAGAGAGGTCCAAGTGTCCATCAGCAATGGGGACAAGCCCTGCTATTCCATGGCTAACCAACCTCTCCTTTCTGGTGTAACAGGAGGAATATGCCAAGGCAGCCTCGGATGCATCGAGAGGTAAGGAGGGGAATGTTATGAGGAGAGCTGCATACACTTACTCAGCCTGCTCCCACATCTGCTTTTGGGACACTGGGGCCTTATTCCTTGATGTCCACTAACACCCAGGTGCTGAGGCCACCAGGGAATTCCTGGAAGTTCAAGTGATTTTCCAATTTGGTGTGCTGGTGCAATCAGTGCTAACCAGGCACTGATTGATGCTGATAACAAAGCAAATCACAGTTTTGGCCACTTCCAAGCAGCAAGCTCTGATGCTTGGTGTTTTGGATCCCGTTCCCAGCTATTGACATCAATGCCTCGGATATCAAAGCCTTGTACCGTCGCAGCCAAGCACTGGAGAAGCTGGGGAAGTTAGACCAAGCATTCAAAGATGCTCAGAAATGTGCCACCCTCGAACCCCGCAACAAAAACTTCCAGGAGACCCTCAGGAGACTGGGGGCTGACATCCAGGAGAAGGTAAATGCCAGTGGGACAGTCCTGGATGCACTCCCAGGGGTGGGAGATCCTTCAATGAATTGTTGGTCATACTGGAAACTCCTGGCAATAGAGAGGGATAAATAGGATCCATTGACTGGAAGTTCATGCTTGATGTGTGTAAATCTGAGAATTGGGTTGAATGGTTCAATTAAAATGTGTGGCAGATCCCTCCTGAGGCTGGCCTGGTCTTGAGTGTCTTGGAAAGGTCTTGGCAAGGGACTTTGGGCTGGGTCTGGCAGTTGTGACATTGCTGCAGTTACCTTTACAGGGGTGCTGTGAGGAAATCCTTGCACCTCTAGGTACTGTGAGGTCTCATAAATTAAGTTTTAGGGCTGGCTCTGCCTGTGCCATGAGATGGGTAATGGATGATGATTGCTGAGAAATTATATTACCTGCTGTTCAGCTAAAATTGCTTGTGGTTTGAGGGTGGGGAGGGTTCCTGAAGTGAAAAAGGAAAGCTGCTCCTGGGTTTTCTCCTCCTGATGCTCTGTGCTCTTCCTCTCTTGGCTCAGCTGCGCATTCAGTTCTCCACAGACTCAAGGGTGCAGAAGATGTTTGAGATCCTTCTGGATGAGAACAGCGACAAAGAAAAGCGGGAAAAGGTGAGAACTGCCCTGGACTTGGCAAAATGGCTGTTTGATGTCACAGACTGCACCAGGGAGCAGAACCCTGTATTCCCTCCCCCACCTCCCCTGGATGGAGGATGAGGGAAGGAGCTGAGAGGTGAACTGCACTCAGAGAGAGGGGAAATCACCCCTGTGCTGAGGGGTGATCGCATCCCAGCCTCCTAAAATACCAAAGGTGGGATCAGCCTGGACTTCTGCTCAGGTCCATCTCTGCCACCCTGCAGATGTTCCTTCCAAGCAGTGCCCCACTGTTCTTGGGCAGAGCAGAGCTGATCCCTCAGTGCACCTGGATAAACTCTCTGCTGGGGTCTGAGCTGATGTGCTGATCTGTCAGGAGATGGCTCCCAGCAGGATCTCCCAGAGCTGCACAGAGATGTTCTGGAGGCTGGGCTGTGCCACTGACCCCTGGTTCTTCTGACTCCCACCCAGGCTGCAAACAACCTCATAGTCCTGGGGCGGGAGGAAGCAGGTGCCGAGAGGATTTTCCAGAATAATGGGGTCAACTTGCTGCTGCAGCTGATAGAAACCAAAAATCCTGAGCTGATCCTGGCAGCTGTGAGGACACTCTCAGGAATGTGCACAGGACACAAGGCTCGGGTAAGGACGGAGTGCTTGGCCTTTCACTGCCATTGCCTTTTGCACCTGGGGAGGGGGAAATTGAAATAGTTTGTGTTGTTTGTGAGCAATGAGAGAAGATTAAAACTCTGACTTGTACTGATTCAGGATTCACTGAGGAAAATAACTTCTTTGTCCCAGCTGAGGCTAGAGGAGGCAGGGAGGAAAGGCCTTTGCTAACACTGTCCTGCTCTCTCCTTCCTGGGGCCAGGCCACTGCCATTCTCCATTACCTGGGCATCGACAGCATTTGCATGTGGATGTCTGTGGACAACGAAGAAATCTCCCTGGCTGTCTGCAACCTCCTGCAGACCATCACCGACTGCCTGCTGGGCCAGGGGAAGGAGGAGCACCACGGCAAGGAGGAGGCTCTAGTGCTGGGTATGAATGAGGAGCACATCACCTGCTCCTCATTGCCCCTGCCTGCAGGAGTGGGAGGGCTCTGCTCCTAGGATTCCACCTTATTCCTTGTTCTATGCTGAAGCAGGGACTTCACCCTTCAGCTGTACATGAGGACAAACCGCAGACAGCTCTTATCCTCATGGATAGCTTAAATACTTCTTAAATACTTCTTAAATGCTTCTTAAATGCTTCTTAAATATTTCTGCTCCAGCCACACAATGGCTTTGAATGGTTTTGACTGAGCTCACCTGCTTTCAAAGGTAACTTCTTGTAACTGGCTGCTACTGTTTTGCTTCTTTGCAGACACTAAGAAGGATTTGAGGATGATCACGATGCGTTTGCTGGATATGCTGGTCAGTAAGAAAGTGTCTGGGCAAGGGCGAGACCGAGCCCTCAACCTCCTCAACAAGAACATACCAAGGAAGGACCTGAAAGACCACGACAACAGCAGGAGCATCTTTGTCATTGACAATGGTGAGGCCTTGCCCGCCATCCTGTTCTGATTTGGGAGGTGTGGAACTGTGTGTTCTTGCCTGAATACCTTTAGAACTGATCCTTCCTGTAAAATAAATCCTCTCTGGGTTTTTTTGGTGCCAGCCTGGAGCAAAGTTAGACTTATTAGCAGGAAACAGTACTAAGAGAAAATCAACTGTGTATGAGAGGAAGAATTTTTGAGTTTCTAAAGGACTGCTTAATATCTCTGGTTAGTTTCTCCAATGTATTTGGTAATGTCAGGAGGATTTGACTTGGATAAATTGTCTGGTTTAGACAGGATGAGATGAGCACCTGCTGAGCTTGGTGGACCCACAAACTGATTAATTCTAAAACTGGATGAGGGTGAAGAATATGAGTGCTGTGTGTTTTTATAGTAATTCCAATGCATGTGTGTGTTACCATTTTGATGGAAGTTATTTAATAATAATTCAGCAAAAGGAGAGTTAAGTCATCCAGAATCACTTGAAAGTGGCTGAATTTTCCTTAGTCAGAGCCTCCAGCCTTGGAGGTCAGTAGGTTTAATGGCTTCTGACAAAAATAACAGATCCAGCCAGAGGCCTAATGCAGTTCTGCTTATCTCACTCTGAGAACTGCAAAAAAGCCTGATGCTGCAAACCTGTAATCTCACCAGCAGAAGCTCCTCCCCAGTAAATATCTGAGTGTCTTTTTTGGTTAAGACTTACATGATTATGCTGCAAAATAATTGAAAACCATCCAAGCTGTCTCTTCCACAGCAAGAAAGTAACAAATGATATCTTGAGTTTTGCACAGACCCTTTCCCCTCTGACAGCCGTATCACTCCATCGTTTCCAGGCTTAAAAAAGATCCTGAAAGTGGTGGGCCAGATTCCTGAGATGCCTGACTGCCTGCCACTGACAGAGAACACCCAGCTGACTGCCTCTGTCCTCCTAAATAAGCTCTACGATGACCTGCGCTGCGACCCGGAGCGGGACAACTACCGCCTGATCTGCGAGGAGTACATCAAGTGAGTTTTGGTGCCAGGCCCAGAGGGCAGGAGCAGGGGCTCTTGAGGGTGAGATCAGGCACTTGAAGTTGTGTTCAAAACTGGGCCTCTGGGAGGTTATGACTTGCTTGAGATCCTGCAGGAATCTGCACTCCCAAATACCCAATGTGGTTCAGCAGCACAGCTGAGGGAGGGCATTCCCTCCCCGCTACTGTTCTATACCCTACTCCCTTATCCCGTGCAGGAGCAAAATCGACCCACAAGACATGGATAAGACACTCCATGCTGTCCAGATCGTGTCTGGTGTTCTGCAGGGGCCCTTTGACTTGGGCAACAAGCTGCTTGGCATGAAGGGAGTGATGGAGATGATGGTTGCCCTGTGTGGCTCCGAGAGGGAGATTGACCAGCTGGTGGCTGTGGAAGCCCTCATCCATGCTTCCACCAAGCTGAGCAGAGCCACCTTCATCATCACCAACGGGGTGACGCTCCTCAAGGAGATCTACAAGAAGACCAAGAATGAGAAGATCAAAATCCGAGCTCTGGTGGTAAGAATGTAGCCCTGCCTCTATTGCCTGCCATGCCTGGCAGCTTAATCCCGGGCTTGGGAGAGGAGGGAGGGTCTGGTATGATAGATGGGCTTGGGCTGTTTTGGGGCAGCACAAGAGGATGAATGAGCCTTTCTCACTGCTATGTCCTTTCTATCCTACTCAGGGTCTGTGCAAGCTGGGCTCAGCTGGAGGCACAGACTATGGCCTGCGGCAGTTTGCTGAGGGTTCCACTGAGAAGTTAGCCAAGCAGTGCCGAAAGTGAGTGACTTCACTTCTGCCTTCAGTTACTTCAGTCTTTGCAAAGTACAATATGTTCCTCTCCCATGAGATCCTGCCCACAGCATTTCCCGTGCTGCCTGCCAGCTGAGAGTGCCCCCAGAGCCACTGCACTGGGACATGGAGCTCCTCTATGCCTGAGGCAGCCATGTCTTCCTCCTGCCTCAATATCCAGAGGAGCCTTGTTCCTCCCTCACTGCCCATGGGAGACACCAAACCCAGTGCCTCCCTCTTTGCCACAGTGGAACAGACTAATTAATGCTTACCTTGAACATGCACAAGTCACCTCTGAAGGTGAATTTGCCAGGTGGAGTAACCAAGGAGGTGGGATCGAGTTAGGAAGTGACTGAATGGTTGGTCATTCCTGCAGGCATCTTTGTGGGATGGGAAAGGCGAAGCAGGGCTGAGGGGCTGTCCTGGACTGTCATTCCCTGCAGCATTTACATGCCACAGCTTGGGCCATGGCAGGAAGGTCATGTCTCAAGGAAAAGCATCCTCAGTCTGAGGAGCTGCAGCAGAACCTGAGGACATTTTTGGGCCTGATTCAGCCTCAATATCTGTTTTTCCTCCCTCTTCTTCCAGATGAGTTAGTTCTGGCTCCCAAGATGGAAATGTGAGTGTTTTTCTCTTGCAGGTGGTTGTGCAACACCAGCATTGATGCCCGCACCAGGAAATGGGCTGTGGAAGGGCTCTCGTACCTCACCCTGGATGCAGATGTGAAAGATGACTTTGTTGAAGATGAGCCAGCCTTGAAAGCTATGTTTGATTTAGCCAAGGTCCATCTCCTTTCCTTGTTCCCTGATTCCTCTGGTAGCATCAACATCTCCCAGCTCTCGAGCCCTACACTGTGCCCCAGTCAGAAGGAGCTGTGACCCCAACCCCTCACCTCTGGTTCAGCAGAACTTCAGATTTGCCTGTGCCCCAGAGACATCTCAGGGCTGCTACCATCCTGCTCTTCTCCCTGGGCTGAGGGAGGTTACTCCTGCCCTCACTGTCAGCAACTGCATGAAAACCAAAGGCACCAAGGTGTTGACAGCACCTGATGATGTCCAACACCTTGTTTGACCATGAAAACTTTTGGTTTTCCCTGCCACGGGCTATGAAGTTGGGGATAAAGCTAAGAACATCTCCACTAGTGCAAAACACCATCCTGGCAGTCCAAAGGGACCTGTTTCCCTGCTGTGTCCTCCTCACCCTCACACAAGCTTTTATTTTCCTGTGCAGGCAAGCGACAAGACAATCTTGTATTCCGTGGCTTCTGCGCTGGTGAACTGTACCAACAGCTATGACACCAAGGAGCTGGTCCCAGAGCTGGTGCAGCTGGCAAAATTCTCCAAGCAGCACGTGCCTGAGGAGCATCCAAAGGTGGGCTGTGTCCAGCTGGAGATGCTGTTCAGGAAGGTTTTCTTTGGTGTATCCATTGCCTCAGACTGCAGGTCCCATGTCTCCAGACTGAAATTGCTTTGCTCTCCAAGCAGGCTTAGCTGTTAGGTGGCTGGATGGCAGAATGGCAGCTGCTGAGGGCTAATCCTCTCCCAATGTTTCCTCCTCAGGACAAGAAGGATTTTGTGGTGAAGCGGGTGAAGCGGTTGCTGAAGGCTGGGGTTGTCTCTGCCTTGGCCTGCATGGTGAAGGCTGACAGTGCCATTTTGACAGACCAGAGCAAGGAGCTCATTGCCAGGTGCCTTCACTGCAGTCCTGGGAGTGCTGGGCAGCCCCTGTGCTGTGGGGGTGTCCCCTGGGGTGGGACATTCTGCCTGTGGGGGAGTGTGTCAGGCAAAGATTTAAAACCAAAGTTTTTGTTCAGCAGTATCATAAAAATCCATGTTCTGACCTTCCAGCTGCCTTGCTGAAATGTATTTTTAAGTTCTCTGTATTGGTTCTGGCTGGAATAGAGTCCATTTTACAGACCTGGAAACTTCTTACTCTGCCATTTGTTGCTTCCTCATAGAGTGCTGTGTGCATGGGGTTAAGCACCTGGAATTTATCTGGTGGCTCTGGCACTCCTGCAAAACCTCAGCCCCATTCCATGAGGGCTGTTGGCTGCTGCTGTCCTACGCTGCTGTTTCACTGAGTGTTCTGTGCCCCTGCAGGGTGTTCCTTGCCTTGTGTGAAGACCCCAAGGACCGCGGGACCATTGTGGCTCAAGGTGGTGGGAAGGTGATTATGTTCACAGTTGCTGATGTGCTGTTAAATGTCTGCTGGAGCCTGGGGTGTGTCTGTGGTGAGGGACAGTGACAGAAGAGCTCAAGTTGTCCCCCCCGGGGCCATACTGACACTGCAGTCCCATCTCTGCTAGGCTCCAAAGATGTGATGTTCTTGGAGTGACTTTGTGAGCTATAAGCTCTGGCGTGGTGCATGTTTGAGAAAAAAAGCAACACATCACAAAGGGCTATGGGATATTTTAAATTTGTTTTAGTCTGTTAAGGCAATCCTGTAAATCTTCTCAGAACACTGAATGCTTTTTCCTGTGTGTCTCCAGGCCCTGATACCTCTGGCTGTGGAAGGCACAGATGTTGGCAAGATAAAGGCTTCTCATGCTCTGGCAAAAATCGCTGCTATCTCCAATCCAGACATTGCATTCCCAGGAGAGAGGGTAAACTTAAAAAAAAAAGCCGAAAGCATTGATCCTTCCTTTAGCAAATGAAAATTGCTAATGCAAGCCTTCTCTCCCAGGTGTACGAGGTGGTGAGGCCCCTTGTCAGCCTGCTGAACACAGAGAGAGATGGCCTCCAGAACTACGAGGCTCTATTGGGTCTCACAAACTTTTCAGGAAGAAGTGATAAACTTAGGTGAGCTTTAGTGCTTTTTAACCTCCCTTCTTCCCCAGGAGTGAATGAGATACTAGTTGGACTATGAAGACTGGTCAGTTTGAGCTTCCATTTGGCAGAGCTACAAAGGTCTCAGAGCTAAAAGATGAATAAAATAGGGAAAAGAGAGTGGCACATTTTCCTCTAGAAACAGCAAAGACACAAACCTGATCTACATTAGACAGGGAATGAACCACATCATGAGCTCCAGTGCTGCAGACACTGATTTGATTCAAGGCCTTCCCTGCAGTTAATATTTGATAAGTTGGTTACTGCTTGACCTATAACGTGGGGTTTTTACTGCTCTTTGCCACAGACTGAAAATAATCAAAGAGAAGGCCCTGCCAGATATTGAAAACTACATGTTTGAGAACCACGACCAACTTCGACAGGCAGCCACAGAGTGCATGTGCAACTTGGTGGTCAACAAGGAGGTAACGCCCTGGGCATGTCCAACCTGACTGTGTGCACCTGCCCCTGTGAGAATCCATCCCAAACTGTGTTACCTTTGGGTATCTCTGTGGGGTTTTTAGGTCCAAGAGCTGTGGGCCCCTGTGAGAATCCATCCCAAATTGTTACCTCTGGGTATCTCTGGGGGGGTTTTTAGGTTCCAGAGCTGTGTGCACCTGCCCCTGTGAGGACCCATCCCAAACTGTGTTAGCTCTGGGTATCTCTGGGGGTTTTTTAGGTCCAAGAACTGTGTGCCCCTGCGAGAATCCATCCCAAATTGTGTTACCTCTGGGTATCTCTGGGGGGTTTTAGGTCCAAGAGCGGTTTGTGGCTGATGGCAATGACCGGCTGAAGTTGGTGGTGTTGCTGTGTGGTGAGGATGATGAGAAGGTTCAGGTCGCGGCAGCAGGAGCCCTGGCCATGCTGACAGCAGCACAAAAGAAACTCTGCACGAAGATGACTCAAGTGGTGAGGCCATAAATCTTATGTGGGCAGTGTGGATGTACCCTGCAAGGGTCCTGGCTCAGATGTAAAAAAGTCTCTCCAAAGGAATATGCAATTTACTAGTTCAATAGTACCTAGATAAGCTGGGACTTGGGTGTGCATGCTTTTAGTCCATTTTGATAAATAACCTGAAATCCAAACCTTGTTCCACCCGGAAATGAGAAAAGCTTGATCGATAACCTACTGAGCTTTAGAGATCCCAAGGGATGTCCCTTCCCTGCACAGACCCTGAGAACCCAGATCCTGCATGGCTGAGTGTCTGAAGAGCTGTGGTTGAGAACTCCTGAACCCTGTTTTGTTGCACACATGGTTGGACACTGGAGCTCGTTAAGCTAAAAATGATTAATCAAGCCAAAAGAGAAGGTCAGGAAGATTGGGGTGGGGGAGTGTCCTGGTCATCCCAGCTGTGTCAAGACTCTGGTCAGATTCTTTTCACAGATTATGCAGCAGCCTGAATATGAAATGTTACATATTGTCCCAGTGCCATGAAAGATTTTGACTTAAGTGTAAGAAAAATTGGGTTCAAATGTTTGGAGTCAGGTTTCCTTAGTTAAAAAATGAAATAACCATAAGTGACATGAGTACTGCTCTTTCTTCTGCTGAAGGAAGTGAAAGTCATGTTCTTGGTTGAGATAATCCTCAGATCTAATGATCTCTCTTTCCCTTCCAGACCACCCAGTGGCTCGAAATCCTGCAGAGGCTCTGCTTGCATGACAACATGGAGGTCCAGCACCGAGGACTGGTCATTGCTTTCAACTTAATCAGCGCTGACAAAGAGCTGGCCAAGAAGCTGGTGGAGTCAGAGCTCCTGGAGATCCTGACCTACATCGGGAAGCAGGAGGATCACCCCAAGAAGCAGCACATCATTGGTGTGGCACGTGATTGCCTCACCAAGTGCATGGATTATGAGCTGATCAAACCTCTCTCTCAGGCGTGAGGGAATGAAAAGCACCAAAAAAAAAGGCTGAGTGTGAGGGGGGAAAATGGAGAAATATGGAAAAGTGAGAGCCATCAGGAGAATCTAGTGCCGTTGTCAAGGCACTGAACAGTTTGGGGACAGCTTTGGAGGATCATAAGCTGTATGAGGAGAAGGAGGGAATTTGCCTGGGAAATTTGAGAAGTGTCCATGTGAGTAATTCCCAGATGGTGTAAATCCTTCCTCTGCCCCCATTCAGCTGATAATGATGAAAGCTTCAAGGTCCAGCTGTAAAAGAGTTGGTTGTGTTGGAGATGTGTCAGGAAGCTGTTGGAAGGAAACTCAACAAAGCTGAAATTGGTTCTGCATCCACCTCCAGCTCCTGATACTTCTGGAATTCCCAGCAATGGAACAGGGAGGGTTAAGTGCCTTCGATTCTGCAGTCAGAAAATAGGATTTTAGCTGTGTGCGTTTTTGTTCATTTATTGGAAGTTGTGTGCCAAAGTGTGAGGATAGTGGATGAACTCTTAATAAATCCCCTACTTTGTTCCCTGTGGAATTCCTGTTCTGATTTTACTAAGCAAAAGGAGAATTTAAGGCAAGTCTCACTTGCAGTCTTGCATCACACCTGGAAAAATGGAGTAATTTGTAGCACAGGTTAAATTTTCACTCCTTGCAAACCATCCAGTGCTCCCAAGTGCAGCAGAGCCACCACAAAGGTGTCACACCAAGGCACAGGGAATGTTGAAAATATCCCACTTATGAAAAAAAACCAAACAGAATGAGAAGCAACCCACCACTGGGTCATCACATAAAACTTCATCATATAAATATTTTCATTCAAGCAGATTCTTAATGCAGGCTGTGGACAACTCAAAAATCACAGACTGTTGCTTTAGTTCCTGGAGGAAAGTTCCTAAGATTATGTAATTAACATAATCTTACTCAATAATGATTTAAATATTAATTCAAAGACATTAAAATATTTTTGATCGTACTAAATATTAGTGATGTTCATGATGCGCATAACATGATGAAATGTTGAGGTTTGGGGTTATGAAAGGAACCATGATAGTATTTCCTTGGGAAAAAAAAAAAAATGAACGTGCCTCTAGTGTCCTGAACTTGGAAAGATTGAAAATTTTAAGCTAATAGGTTTGATAACCTCAAGGCAAATTTATTTGGAGGGTGATTCCAGCTGTATTCAGTGAATGTAATCACATTGAGTTAAATTGCTGGTGGTTTATGATCACAGCCGGGGTATATCAGTCTGTTCTTCCAAACCGAGGGAGCGACATTCCGTGATGGGAAATACGGCTTGTTTTCTACCAGCCTTCAGTTTTTGGATATCCATTTTTAGGGCTTTTGAATCTGGCTTTCGAAAGTACTTTACATTAACTCCATACAGGTTTACCTAACCAGCATCTCTGTCACCAAGACTAAATGCCATTCGTATTGAAGGGCATGGTTTCCCTTGTCCCGCTAAAGCTTCTCTTTGGAGCAAATAGGTTCTACTAGCTGACTGTTGCTGAAGTTGAGCGGGGAAATAACCTCTGTAAAAGACAATTATGGGAATTTCTTTTAGCTAAATTCGGACAGAACACCCATTTTACATTCACAGGAACCACCCGCCCCCTCAGCCCCCCTCAGGCTTCCTCAGGGCGGGAAACGCTGGCACCGCCCCCAGCTCCTCTAACGCGCCTTCCTATTGGCTCCCGCCGGCAGAGCCGCGCGTTCTGATTGGTTGTTATCAAGGAGGGGGTGGGGCAAAGAGGGTGGCTCCGCCCCGGTGCGGCCGGGCCTGCGGGAGCGGAGCGGCGTGAGGGGCACGGGGCAGGGACAGGGGACAAGGGACAAGGGGACAAGGGACACCGGACACCGGGGCTCCAGGGGCTGCGGGACCGCGGCGGGGCAGCTCAGGGCTCGGAGTGTGTGGGGACGGGGACAAGGAGGGTGAGAGGAAGCGGAAGCGGCTCTGGGGGCTGTTTGAGGAGGGTGAACCCGGCGGAGATGTAGCGCATGTGGGGTTTGCTGAGGTGAGGGGAGGGTATCTGGGAGCTCGGGGGATGTGAGGCTGGGGTAGGGCGAGGAACTGGGGACGGAAGACCTGCAGGGACCTGCTGGGGAGGATACAGGGAAGGAGATGGGAAGAAAGTGCAAACTGTGTGGTATGAGGGAGGGGAGGGATCCAAACAGGCCTCTGGAGCCTTGGAGAGACACTGCAGCAGCATTTATAGGTATGATATCATTATTATAATAACATAATATTTATATTATACGTTTTTTCCTCTTGGATTTGCCTAGTACTAGCTCTCTCTCCTGACCTTGGAGAGCCAGTTTGTGACTGTGTCCTGCAGCTCCTGCTCGGCTGTGGAGGGGCTGTCACCTCCGTCCCTGTGCTCGTTCCGCCACGTGCTTCATCCTCTTCATCCTCCTAGGGAGGAGGAAACCTCCCGGCCCCTGGCTTGGAGCAAACTCCTTACTGAAGGCAAATAGATGTGCCCAGAAGCAATGATGAGCGAAGTATAGTCTGAACTGGTATTGCTGGGGCTCCGTGTCTCTGCTCTGACCAGGGCATGATCACTTAATCTTCTCTCTGAGCTGCTCTAGGCTAAGCTCGTCTGCAGGGAACAGCTTTGCTGTTCTTGAAACTTTGATACTCCCTAAAAAAACTACTAAGAATTTTTAGCTAGTTCTTTTAAGGGCAGAAAAACAAAGCCTTGATTTGAAAGGTAACCCAAATACTTGTTGCTGCAGCTTTAGTGTGAGCTTGCAGTGAGGGGGGAATGTGGGTTTTCTCCTTTGTGTGCCGTGGATCATGAAACTCCAGATACTCTGCCACTGTCTCCTCTGTAAGTGCAATGCAGACTCGGAGCTGTCTGTCCTATGGAAGCTCATTAGCAGCACATTCAGCTGTATTCTCATTTAGTGATTGCCAGCAGGGAGCCAGGAATATTTTTTTGAATACTCTATGAAGTGCAGCCCCTCTGGGATTGAGGGAAAGGTTCAGGAAAAGAGATGGGGCTATTCTCTGATTCATTTTTTTGTTCTTTTCCAGGTTCTGATGACATCTTTATGTTGATTTCTCTCTTTCTGTGGAGAAGGAAACATCTATGAGGAATATTTACCTAGGAGTATGTTAGAGTGCTTTTCCCTTAACAGGAGAAGCCACTTTGTTTCTGTAAGGAAGTAGCAAAAACTCAGTTGCTTCATGCTCTATTTTTTGAACACTGTCTAGATGAGCTGTAAATGTGCTTTAAGTTCACTAAAGAGTTTTTAAAATACTTGCAAAGTCAAGTCCTGGCAGTGGGATACTGAACAACTCCAGTGCTGCTGTTAATGTTGATGAAATTGTACTGAGCAACACCAAAGCATCCTGAGGGCATATGTGGTACATGACTACAGAAATCACAAATTAATATGTAAGGCCAAAGGTTGGTTTAATAAAGTTGGTGCTCCCTAAAAAACCTTCTCTTGTCAATCTTTAGCCCTTCATGGTTTTAAGAACACAGTTAAAAAGCAGATAAATGGGAATTTTTCTATAACCCCAATTGGTTTTGTAGCTGTTTTAGAGCAAGAAACCTGACAAATTAGGGTTTATTTGGCTGCTAAGGACAGGAGATTTCAAAGGAGTGAAATCCAAGTTGGCATCCTGCAGCCATCTCCAGGAACACACAATCTGCCAGGTAACTGCTGAGCCTGCTACCATGGTGGGGCTGATGCTTGTTACTCAGCTAAGCTTTAAAGAGCAACTTATTGTGTAAAAGAGTAATTGCAGCTGCTCAGAACCGGGAGGCTTCGATGTGGGTGGTTCTGTGCAGGTCCTGGAGTTGGCCAGATCCACGTTTGGCAGGGACAGGCTGTTGTGCAGGAGTGGAAAGCAGCCTGGCAGGCAGCTGGTGGGCATTTTGGGAGAGGAGGAGGCATTAATGCTGGGAGAAGGAGCTGGAGAGGCCCTGGAGCAGGGGGGAATCAGATAACTGTTGTGTTTTAGTGAATCCTGCAGTGCTGGGGGTGAGTGTCCCACACCTGCTCAGCTTCTCCCTGAACAGCAGACAAATAACTTGGAAAGTCTAGGAAGGGTAAAAGGAAAATAAACCTGCCAGATGCTTATTTAAATAAGCTGTTGCACTGGAGTCACCAGGACACGAACAAAAAATAAAAAGTTATTTGGAACCTCAAAAAATCTCACACCTTGATGTGATTTGCCTTCCAGTAAGACAAATGTGTGTTCTTACTGGCTCCCTAAAGGAAGAGAAGGATCTTCATGGATCCCACAGCTATTGGGGAAGAGAGAAACCAGACAGTTTTTATTATTATTCCACAAGGGCACAGGTAGAAGGGTCAGGGAGGTGTACAGAGATAATAAAGCATCAGGAACAAATTCATTTATTAGGTGTTTTGGGAAGATTCAAATTACTGCATTTCCCCACATGATTCAATAACCTTACCCTCTTGCTTACAGGTGAAGGAGGATATTGGAGATTTTTATCTTCTGAAGCAGAGCAAAGGGGAGGGAAAAATGAGATGCCTGGTTCAGTGGATTAAATGTTAGAAGATATCTCTTAATCTGGAAAGACCAGACTGGGGTCCTGTACTTCATGCAGCAAACTTTGCTCTTGTAAGCACTGTCATCATGGTATCTGGAGCACTGCTGCTCCCTAGAGTCAGGAAAACAACCTTCCATCATGAAAAATCAGGTGCCAACCATGTCACACAGGTTTTCTCTCCTCCTGTGTTCAGTGGAAGGATGTTTTGCTCTGATATGAATGTGCCACATGGCTGGGACTGGAATAATTGCAATGTAATGCTCAGACATTAAAGATTGTCAGCCTACGAAATGCTAATCTTACATCCAGTACCATCACATGGAAAGATGAAAGCAGCTTTAGTCTTGTCTCTCTTATGTAAATAGAGCCCCCAGAGGAACAAACTGTTTTTCCAATAAGCAGAAAAGAATTAAATTAGGTTCTCAATCAAGAAAAAATTTTGCTTTATAAAAGCAGATAACAATGAATGCAAAGACTTTTTTTAATAATAAACCACTCTCATCAGCTGGCAGTTTGTTTTAATGTGGTTTGTGCAGAAAATGTCACATTCCTCTTGTCCATCTTGTTCCTTTAAAGAGTCAAATCTTCATTTAGAACCATTGATGGGAATTAGGAGGGTGATGTTCTCAATTCCAAGGTGAAGAGCCTGAAGATGCAGGAGGCTGAAGAGCAGAGGTTTAAGGCTGTCTCCACCTCTGACAAAGCCAGAGCTCACCCTGAGGGCCTGGGAAGGAAAAACCTGCCTAGAGAATTTCCCTACCTCTTTAATTTGCCGGCTCATGCCCTCAAGCAGCACCAGTGCTGCTCTTTGATCCTCACATCTGCATTCCTCTTACCCAAACCAACATTTCCTCCTTTGAGCTGGTCCTTAAGGCATTTCTGTGCTGGCTGTCAGGCTGTGTGATCCCTCTGCAGCTGCCAGGATGTTTGAACAGCTCATCAACACCGGGCAGAGCCTTGCCAGAACGTGCAAAAGCAGATGAGTCCAAAATCGCTGTAGAGCTCGCTGAGGAGCTGCAGCGTTCTGAAGCCTTCCTGGGATGCACTAAGCGGTGCTGGAGGCTCCTCTCAGCTCTCAGGGGAGTAGAGTTTGACCAGGTGCTGCAGCTCTGTGGGGTAGCCCGTGACGGGGCAGCGCTGCTGAGCCTTCACGTAGCCGTAGGCGCAGCGGTAGCAGAACACGAAGCCGGACGTGGCCAGGGCCGTGGCGTTGACGCGCACCCTGCGGCACAGCGGGCACACGCTCCTCAGGCTGGGCAGCGCCCCCGAGCTGGGCTCCTGCTCCAGGTGCACGGGGGGCGGCGGCGTGGGGAGAGCTGTCAGGGACTTGATGGTCTCCTGGTTTTCCGAGGAGTACCACCAGTCCAGGAACTGCAGGAAGAACATGCTGACGGACAGGCCGGTGGACAGGGAGAAGGCGATGCTGCCTAGAGCTCTCCTCAGCGCCCACTGCACGCGGGAGGGAAAGCTGTGGCACAGAGAAGCAGGGAGAGATGGTTACTGCTGCACATTTACCCGATGGAAAGCATGGGAAAAGCATCTTTCCCTGGGGAGATAGATCAATAGCTACTCCAGTCAAATTATAACTAAACCAAACTACAAACCATAAAACAAACAACAAGCCTCAACCAACAGCTATTGCTCCTACAGGAGATGAGGAAAACACACAACCAAAACTGATCAGCCAATAATAATAATCCAGATAAAAAAACCCTCAAAGCAAACTCCTAACATGAAATCGGAAATAACTATTAAATCCTTTTTCCTAAAAAACCTTCATAGCTTAAAAAAATTACACTCAACCACCTAATAAATCTATAATTAGTCAGTTTGTCCATCTTTAAAATGCTACAGGCAAAACTACAATTCTAAATAATACTAAAGCAAAACATTTAAATTCCTTGTCACATAACCCCGTTATCAACCAAAAAATAATAAGTAAGACAAACCCTCTCAGTGTCTGGGCACGGGATTTACCATAAAATCATTTCAAGCTAATCCCTGCGACCAGTTTCCTTATTTTCACTCACAGTACACCCTTTTGGAGCACATTTTGTCAGAGCAAACTTTCATCTTCAATTTTTGGAGAACAAGGCACTTTTTACTTGCAGCATCACCTCTAAATTTACACATCCACAGAGAGCAACAGCTGAGCCAGGTTCTGCCCTACCTGTGTGTTTGACTTGAGGGGGTTTCAGTCCATTTCTTCTCCAGGGCCTGGATATCCTGTGCAGTCAGTCTGACCAGGCGGACACCAGCCAGCTTCAGCATGGGGGAATGATGCTCAGCCTTGCCCAGGATGTAGCAGAGTTGCTGGATAAGAAACCAGCCCTCCCAGGTCATGTTTACATAGGGGTAGGCAGCTAGAAAGGCTCTGTAGAAGCGCTTCCAGGATGATGAGGGAGGGTGGATGGAGTACTCATCCTCTTCCCTCAGGCTGGACACCAGTTTCTCCAGCTTTCCTTTCAGGTAAGGAACAAGAACCAGCAGGAGCAGAGATTTCCAGTGCTGCCTCTTTGGCAGGCCAGCCGTGGCCAGAAGGTGCCGTGTGCCATCTCCCGTGGGGATCCTCTTCAAGCTGTAGAAGTTCTCCGAGAAGGACGCGCTGCACCTGGCCAGGCAGTGCTGCTGCAGCAGCAAATCCAGAAGGACGTAGATCTCATCAAACCAGCGCCACAGGAAACCGTACCGGGCAGGATTAGACTCGGCAAGCACCTGTTGCGAAAGGGACAGAAACCAGGAGGAATCAGAGCGGTTTGGGTTGGAAGGAGCATTAAAGATCATCTGGTTCCAGCCCTTGTCACGGTCCTGTTACTGTCTCAGGCTGCTCCAAGCGCCGTCCAACCTGGATTTGAACACGCTCAGGGATGGGGCAGCCACAGCTTCTCTGGGCAACCTGTGCCAGGGCCTGCCCCACCTGAACGCGGAGTAAAATGCTAAATTATAAATTACAGCAGCTATAAACGACGCCTCTAACTCTCAGCACAAGCCAGGCGGCTCACGGGCGGTCCCGCTGCCTGTGAGCGCGGCCGGAGTTACCCCCATCCTCTCCCTTCCCCCGCGGCCCGCCTCGCCCTCACCTTGACCAGGTGCTGTAGGGCGGGTTTCACGGCGGCCATCAGGCTGTCCTGGGCCACCACCTCGAACACGGACGGCCGGTCCCCGCCCGCCGGGGCGGCCGTGAGGTGCGCGCCCACCTCCGCCATGACACCTCCGCTCCTCCCCGCCGCCAGGGGGCGCCTCGGCCCCGGTCCCCCGTGCGCCGCTCCGCCCCGCCCTCCGGAAGCGCGAGCCGCCGGCGCTCCGCCCGCTG
>VXBU01012587.1:1154547-1235569 GCA_013400315.1 Bombycilla garrulus | reverse complement strand
GGGGTGCGGGGGGCGTGGACTGGGATGGGGTTTGCTGGGATGGAAATGAGCACGGCAAATTGCTGGTGGGAGCAGGCAGGGATGAGGGCTGGCAGGCACTGCTGGGACTGAGAGTGGTGGGGAGAATGACTGGGATTTGTGGGGAATGCTCCTGGGATACCGGGAGAAATCTGGGGAATGGTGCTGAGGGGGAAGGGCTGTTGGGCAGGGGGCTTGAGGAGGTTCTGGGATGTCAGTCTGGGAGCTGGGAGTCCTGCTGAAGGCGTGACAGGGGCTGGCAGCAAAGCTGGGATGTGGCTTTCCCAGAATGGGGAGGAACAGATGGAATGGGGACCACCGAGGGGGTGTTTGGTCTCCAGAGGTTCCCTACAAGTTCAGGGCTGCAGGCACAGCTCTCCCCTGCCATCCACGTTCCATTGGTCTGTTTATCTTCTGCAGTAGCCTCACTGGGGCTGTCACACAGCTCCTTGAGAGGCTTTCCAGGAAAAGTGGATGGCACCACTTACACTGGACTTAAACCAGGAATCACTTGGGGGATTTAGGGATTGATGGTTTCAGTGTCCTGGAGCTTGGCTCAATGCTAAGGCCCTTAAACCTGCCGCCCTGCTGTGGGGGATCAGTGCTGGGGAGTGGGTCAGGCTGACTGGAGTCATGTGTGGGGTGACAGGGTCAGGATTCCTGCGTGCTTTTGGGCTGAGGAGGTTTATCTTGCTTTGGTTCAGTCTGCACTGAGAGGTCAAGCCACTGTTTGTAGCGTTAAGCATTGCTGGAGCTTTCTGGAGCCATTCCTCTTCCTCTCATCTCTTCCTGTGTGCTGGGGTTGGATCAGGAGGAGCCTTTTGCTCCTCTTACCTGTTTCCAGCTCAGCAAGAGCTGGGCACCAAGCAGCAGTGAGGAGGGGGCAATCTAAAGCAGATTTTTCTTCTGAAAACACAGGGCTGTTCATGATGTTCTAATTTACCTTGTCTCTCCTGGGTTTAGCTTTGTGTACAAGGAGCTGGCGTTTTCTGCAGGCACACAAACAGGAGTGTTTCAAAAGTCTGTTTTGGTTCCATTTGCTGTGAAGCCTGCTGAGATTGTTAGTGATGAGATAATAGCCAGTGCTGCTGGCAGGCTGTCTCTGAACAGTGTGCAAAGCAAGCTCTGACACACATGAAGCAGCAGTCCGTGTGCTGCTGAGAAAAGGAGCTTTATCCCGTGCTGCATTTGGAACAGTTTGGTTATTGACCTCAGTCAGCTCTCGTTGACATCTCTCAAAGGAGGTTGGAAAGACATGAGCTGTGCTTGGCCCTGTCTGAGTGTTTCTAGGATTCTTCATGTCTCCAAGTATCTGAAAGGAGAAAAACAGCAATATCTGAAAGGAGGAAAACAGCAAAATGTGCTGTCCTTGGGGTTTAACAGCCATCCCTGAAATTCAGCAGGGTTCCTTCCTCTCTGTGTGCAGCTTTATGCAACTGGGCTGATGTTTATGGTGTTTGGGTTGCTGTTTTTTCTCCCCGCCTCGATTTTCTCTCTAATCTGCTGCTGTGGCCCCAGTTAAAGCTGTATTAGAATAGCTGAGCTGAGATGTGACCCTGGATGACAAATCCCCACATAATGCAAACAAAGAACATCGAGGCCACGTTCAGTGCTTTTTGCATGGCACTGTGCCAAGTACTCTGCCAAAGAAAAACATTTTAAGTCTTCCTTTTAAGCAGGGCTCAAACCCGAAGGACTCTGTCAGCAATAGCAGTGCAGCTGAACACAGACTCCAATTTTAATTACAAAACCAGCTCCACAGCAGCCTCTGCTTTCAGGGGGGGTAGGGAGGGGCTGTGAGGTTTTTGCTGGAAAAATTGCACTGGTTGTGGCTCATGTGGCTTTCCCAACCCAGCCTCTGTTTGGGAAGGAGGCTAAACCTCCTCTGCACCAAGAATGTGTTTCCAGAGCTGTCTCCAGGCTTGGCAGGAGCAGAAAGGGAGAGAAATCAAAGCAACCCCAGCCTGCTTGATGAGCTGGAAAGCAGGCAGGCACAAGGCAGGCAGCAGCTCCAGGAAAAAGCAACAGGTTGATTCTCATCCAAGTGTTTGGACAGAAAAGGGTGGAAACTGGGGCATTTCCCCTCAGCAGCTGCTGGGAATTCAACTGCTGAGGTGTTAAACTTGCCCAAGTGGATGGGGAAAACGGGATGTGATGGCACTGGGGTTGTGAAGGGATGGGGAAGGAAAGGGTTAAGGAACACCAATCTGCTGGGCAGTCCTGGAGTTCAGAGCTGGGCTGGTCCTTTTGTCGCTGAGCCAGCAAGTCCTGCAAGGTTTGCAGGCGAGGCAGGCAGCATTTAGGGAACAGATGATTTACTGCTTTGAGGCAGGCAGCATTTAGGGAACAGATGATTTACTGCTTTGCTGGCAGCCTTTAAGGTCGTGGAAAGATGTGTAAGAAAAGGGGAATTGGGGCAAAAAAACAAAAAAAACAGAAAAAGGAGGAAAGAAATGATAAAATCCTTTTTGAGATGGTTGCAGGGTTATGGTTCCTAGCATTGATACAGACTTTCATCAAAAGCAGTAAAGCTGCCCACTCCTCTGCTTGTTTTGAAAATTGTTTCATATTTGTCACAGAGCTAGCAATTGTAAGAATGAAATTATGGATATTCACATATGTCTGGGCAATCTCTGTATTCCAAGGCATTAATTTAGTTCTATGGAGCAAGAGAAGTGCTGGTGAGACCACTCTCATGGCTCTGCTGAGCACTGGCTGCTCCAACAGCATTTTTCCATCCTGTCCATAAAAAAAAATAAAAATGAAAACCACTACAGAGCAGCAGTGGAATAATGAGCTTTGTGTGTGTGTGTGTGTCTCAGAGGTGGTATGTCAGATCTTGGCAGAGAAATATTTCAATTTCAAGCTTGAGAGAACTGAAAAGTAATGGCTTTTCCTTTCAAAAAAACCACTGTTTTGCATCTGCTGGGAACAAAAGGAGGGGAAGGAATGAAAGGCCTGGGGGTGGGTGTTGCAAGTGGGGTTAATTGTGCCTTCCATCAAGATGCAGCACAGGCAGATCTCGTTAGGGGGAGATGACAGTTTCCTTTGTCTGAAACGTGGACTTCTCGCTGCCAGGCGAGCCACTGGATGTGCTTTTCCTTGGAAAATGAATCTGTGTACCCAGGAGAGACAGCTGCAGAGCACACCGGCATCTGCTGGTTGTAAGGAGTTCAAAAAAATCCCTTTTGCCTGCTGAGACTGACAATTTAGGAAGCTGGGCTGAGCACCACTGTTGTGTTTTTCCCAAGCCCTGGCTTTGCCAAGTGTTACCAGCAGCAGGTGCAGGCTGAAGATTGGGGAACTCGTGCCTGTGGATGTGAAGCTTTTGAGCTTTTGCTTCCTCCTTCCCTCACCAACCATCCCAGCTCCCAGTTCCTGCCTCACAAACTGCCTGCTGCCACCCAGCAGCAACTGGAGCTGACTTGTTCTTTTTTTATTCTTCGTTTTCTCAGGTGTTTTAAGGAACTGGAACCATGACGGACTCCAAATACTTCACGACCAATAAAAAAGGTTGGTGTTGAGCTGGTGCAGTGGATTGGAGGTGGTGGGTGGCTATTTTTACACAGCTTTTTTAAACTGCATGCAGGAGAACGTGTGCTTTTCTGGTAGCTCTGTCCCTGTTTCTCTTCTTAATCATCCAGGGAGCAACTTCCAAAGTAGGTCACATGGTGACAAAAGACAAAACTGGGGTTTTATACATTTTTGTGATGCACAAAATAACCCAAATTACTGCTTTTTCAAGGATCAGAGAGCAAAACATGGGGATTTGAGACGGAGATCAAGTTTGGTTACGGGCTAGCAAGTGCCAGACTAAGGATGGTTGTTAATGTGGGCATCACAGGATTAAGTTGATGTGAGGATTTTAATATTTTGGATATATACATCAAGCAAACCTTTTGGGTTTTCCTGCTGCCATTTTCTCCAAAGCTGCAGGTGCTCTGTTTGACTTTCCTCTGCCTTTACTGCAGGTGTGCTGGTTACCTCACCTGAGGACAAACTGCTGCCCATAAAGATGGGAAGCCTGGAAAGGCTCTTTGGGGTTATTTTACTCACTCAGCCATTTCAGAGCAGGGCTTGTTCTGCTGAGACTGTCCCAGGCAGATTTTCTAACCAGTTCTTGAACAAAACACTGTTGCTGTGTGCAATTTAAGCCTGATCATTCTCCAGCAGATGTGGAAAACGGTTTGCATTAACCTATCCTTTGCAGAACGGCTGAGTGCTCCCTCTGAATGCCTGCCATGAAGAAACCCACACTGTTGATCTGTTTATGTGTCATT
Organism: Bombycilla garrulus; assembly: GCA_013400315.1. NCBI lineage: Eukaryota > Metazoa > Chordata > Aves > Passeriformes > Bombycillidae > Bombycilla > Bombycilla garrulus. Next base: position 1,231,271 of record VXBU01012587.1, on the reverse strand, counting down.
AAGCTTCACAATGAGCTCACAAGTGAAGCTAATGCAGTTGACATCTTTGGAAGGAGCAGCTCTGGAAGTTCAGAGCTGAGGGCAGGTTTTTGTGGGCTGGCTGCAGGGAGCCACTCTGGGCTGGGTGAGAGCTGCAGCTGCCTCAGCTCTGCTCCAGGGCACGAGCTCTGGGTGAGTAATGCCAGGCTCTTCCTCAGGCAGGAGGGATGACGAGTGGCCTCTGTTCTGCAGCAACTTCTCTTCTTTTTTGGAGTCCCTGGCAGACTCTCTGTGTCAGATTTTAATTAGTGCTGCTGCTCTGAGCAAGTGGAGGAATGGAAAGTTGGTGCTAGGATTTTGTCAGGGATATTTTGATATTTGTAACGTGTGCTTACACTGTGGCTCCCAGTGGGAACAGTGCTGGCTGTTCTTCCTGAGGAAAGCTGTCTGTCTGTTGGGAGCATTATTCTTCTCATACCACTGGCTCTGTCTGCAACAGGCCTGATAAACAGCTTTTTGCACATGTTTGTTTTATTTTATAAACTCGATTGCCACTTTGGTGACCCAGCCTGACCTGGCTTTCTGCACAATCATATCTGGGGAATTAATGCTGTGGAAAAGGCTGCTTTGGGAACCTTGGAATCCAGGCAAGCTGTGTTACATGCAGCTTTTCTTAGTGGTAGCTCTGTCTTTTTAGCTTTTTTCCACTGGACTAAACACATGCTGTCCTGTTTCAGGAGCATTTGGGCTCCACTCCAGCTTTCTCAGGAAGCAGGCAACGATGAGCAAAACTTAAAAAGTCTGGGCAAAATTCCTAGCTTAGTTTGTTTCTTGCAGGCACGAATCTGGCATCTCCAAGTATCTTTTCGTGCTGGTTATGTAATGGTTGCCTCAGAGAAGCAGATGCTCCAGGGATGTGATTTGGTGTCCTGGAAGTGGGAGAGCTGCCACACGCAGCGTGGTTCTCGTTGGTGGCATTTCCCTCTGCAAGGTGCAGTCATAGCAGTCCCTTGAGTGCTGCAGCTTTTCCTCTCAGTGAACCATGCTCTGCACAAGGTCTGACAGTTCCACGTGCTGCTGAACCACTTTTGTGGGAATAACAGGCCAAGAAAGCAAAAATTCACTCTTGAGTTATCCCGAAAACAAAATCCTTTTCTTCCCCTGCGAGGTTCAATCTGGCTTTTTTTTTTCTTCTGCCAGGAGAGATCTTTGAACTGAAGGCTGAACTCAACAATGAAAAGAAAGAGAAGAGGAAAGAAGCTGTGAAGAAGGTTATTGCAGCCATGACTGTGGGGAAGGATGTCAGGTAAAAGCAGCTCACAGCTGTGGCAGCTCAGGTTGTCCTGGCACTCAGGTGTGGTGACACATGTGCAGGAGCAGCTCCTTGGCACCCTGGTGAGGATGGCTGTGTTCTTGCCTGTGCTGTGCCTGAGTCACAGGTTTCTCAAATTTGTTGTCACTAAAAGCAAGAGAAAAAAATCTGTTTTCACTGTGGGTTTAGCTCAGTGCCAAGAGCCTTTTTGTATAAAACATATTCAGAATTCAGCCATTTTGTGTGTCACTTCAGGTGATGTTTTCTTGCTGCTTGCTGTCCTGGGTTTTAATGTTACCAAGGTAATTCCAAGTTTTTCGTAGCCTTATCTGGCACAGCATAAATTTAAGCTATGTTTTAAAATGGATGATTTTAAAATTGAACCTGTGTCTTACTGCAGCTGAAGGACACTGGCATTTACTGTCCCAAACACTGTTTTGTGAGAGAAGCAGACAAACCTGTTTGAGTGAATGCTTTCTCCCTTCAGCTTCTCCTGTTCCTGGGGCCTAGCAGAGAGTCAATAATTCTGCATTTGGTCTGTTGCCACAGAAATTAATATAAGGTTGCAAATTCAGCAACATGATCATGACTTCATCATAGAATGAAGGAACATATGAACTGAAAAGAAAAAAAAACCCTAAGTTTTTCTGCAAGCAGCATTTGCCCTCACCTTCATATCCCCACACAAACCTGGGAGCTGCAGAACCTCTGTGTAACTTCCTGTAAATTTGCTGAATTATTCTGCAGTGCTGTTTGCAGACGGCTGCTTGACATTTGAGTGAAACCCATTTTGTTAGTGTTTAAGCTTCTAATCACTCTGGACTTTGCTAGTCTGAAATTTGGCAGGTTCTTCATAAGTGTCCTGCGTGACCAAAACATTTTAAAGCAATTTTTTTCCTCTTGTGGTTCATTTCCAGGCCTGGCATGGTAGAATTTTCTTGTGAAACTGGTGAACTCCCCAGTTAAAACACGTTTAGGAAATGGCATTACTTTTCACCTCCTCCTGTGTTAAAGCTGTAGAAGAGATTAAATGATTATTATAAAAGCCATTGCAAACTGCTTTGAAAGGGAAGGTGACCTTTCGTTAAACGGCAGGATGCTGAAAGTGGAACTCCAGCTTTTCTGGCTTCCTTGATGTTGTTACTATCCCTTTATGCCTTGCAACCTCTGTTTTTTATTTTGTGGGTGGGAGTGTGGATGTGCTGGGGGTCAGGAATGCTCTGCTGAGGGATCTGGACAGGCTCAGTCCGTGGTGTGAGGCTCAGTGACAGGAGAGCCTGCACTCGGGTCACAACAACCCATGGAACCCTCCAGGAATGGGGAGGAGCAACTGGAGAGGTGGAAAAGGACCATGGGGTGCTGCTCAGCTGTGGCTGAACACGAGCTGCCACTGGCACCTGGCCTGTATCAGGAGCAGTGTGGCCAGCAGGGCCAGGGCAGTGATTGTCCCTCTGTGCTGGGCACTGCTGAGGCCACACCTCAGATCCTGGGTCAGTGTGGGGCCCCTCATGACAAGAAGAGCGTTGAGGGGCTGGAGCACATCCAGAACAGGGAATGGGCTGGAGCACAGTCCTGATGAGGGGCAGCTGAGGGAGCTCAGTCTGGAGAAAAGGAGGCTCAGGGGGACTTTCTCACACTCTGAGCTCCCTGATGGCAGGGTGCAGTTGGGGCCAGTCCCTTCTCCCAGGTGACAAGTTACAGATGAGAGGAAATTCAGTCTGGAGGTGCCAGGGAGGTTCAGATGGGATTGAAACCATCCTGGTCACCATCCCTGGAAGAGTTAGAAACTCTGTAGAGTGTAGATGTGGCACTTGGGGACGTGGTTGTGGCAGTGCTGGGGGAACTGCTGGTGTTTCCTAACCTAAATTCTCTGACTCGATCTTGCTTATCCTTGTGTTGTGTATCCAGCTCTCTGTTCCCTGATGTTGTCAACTGCATGCAGACTGACAACCTGGAGCTGAAGAAGCTGGTCTACCTGTACCTGATGAACTATGCCAAAAGCCAGCCAGACATGGCCATCATGGCTGTCAACAGCTTTGTGAAGGTAACCTGCTCCCCTGGCACACCAGCATAGGGTCCAGCACAGTGGCTGCTAGCACATCTCTTTGTCCATCAGCTTTGGGAGCTTTATCTCTGCTCTGGGGTGGGCTCATAGGGGAGGGTGCTGGATCCTCTAAATCTGGGTCCTTTCTCTCACTTGTTCCTTCTGGTTGTTGCAGTTATTGACTTGAGCAGCCCTCTAAGTGGCTGTCAGAGAGCCTGCTCCAGGAAAAGCTGCTTCTGTTGTTTTACCAACTTCTGGTACTGGGAAACAGACTTTATCTGTTTAATCTTCCAGCCTTTGTAATATCTGAGACATGGATATCAAACTTCCTGTTTGAACGCCCCAGCTGTGCTCTGTGTGGAAAGCCTTTATCTCTGGTGAAACTGAGAGACAGTTCACTGGAAAAACAACAGCCTGATTGCTGGGCTGTCTGTAGTTCTGTTGTCAGGTTGCCTCTCCTTATCTAGGAAATGTTATTTCAGTCCCATGTTGTGCAAGATAAAACCCAGTGCTTAGAAGGAGTTTGAGACTCCTTGTAGAGTGTTATAAAACCTGAGACACTGGGGAATGGGATTGAGTCTCAAGTTTCTGTTATGGTTATTGAGGCAGAAAGAGGTGAGAAGACCTAAGCTGAGAGATCTGCTCTTCTGGCCTGAGAGGGTGGCCTTGTCTTCCTCTGGAAAGAATATTGTCTGTCTTGAAAGTGCAATTCTGTTAGCGTGGACTAACAAAATGATATTTTGCATCTCACGCCCTGCAGAGGAAAGCCTGGTGTCCCTTTTGGCAAGCTGAGGGACAGCTGTTAGTGAAGAGCAAGTGTTGACACTGGTCTGCCCTAGCTCAGCTCTTCCCAGTTCAAGGTGTGGAATGCACTGCTAGGATGTGTCACTTCTCTTGCAGGCTTTAAAAGCAGTTTTTCAGCTGCAGGAAGTTTGAACAGTGAAAGGTAAATGCTTTTGTAGGTCATTCTGTAGCCATCCTTTTACAGGCTGATTTTGGAGGAGCTCAGAGGTGTAGATGGATTGGATGCATGGAAAATTATGTAGGCTTGGAGTAGGAAATGTATTTCTGTCTGCCTTTTCTTTCTCCTCTTTAGAAAAGCATTTCTAGAGTAGCCTTTGCTTACTTTTGTAACTTCAGGGATGTTTGTGTTTGGCCTTTAAGAAATAGGCCTTCATGATGTTGCACTGTGTTTAGTTGTTGATTTTTCCCATTTTATTTCTGGCTCCTTTAAACCAGGAAGGTTGGAAATCAGTAAATTACTTTGTGGTGAGATTTTGCGTGCTGAGAGCTGCTGTTGAATCCCATTGAAAGCAGCTTTGCTGGGATGAAGGGACACCCAATGACAATTTTACAAGATGCAAACACCTAGCGACAGTGTCAAACATTCCCGCGAAGCGGCGAGTGCCCTTTAATCCCTGATCTGAAATAACTGGCTTTTAGCACGTAATCAGAGAGATGCTGTTTGATAAAAGCAGGCTGGCTGTGCGGCAGGGAGTGCAGATCTGTTGTGTTGTGGTGCAGGACTGCGAGGACCCCAACCCGCTGATCCGGGCGCTGGCCGTGCGCACCATGGGCTGCATCCGCGTGGATAAAATCACCGAGTACCTGTGCGAGCCCCTGCGCAAGTGCCTCAAGGACGAGGATCCCTACGTGAGGAAAACTGCGGCCGTGTGCGTGGCCAAGCTGCACGACATCAACGCCCAGATGGTGGAGGACCAAGGCTTCCTGGATTCCCTGCGGGACCTGATTGCAGACTCCAATCCCATGGTGAGCTGTTCCCCGAGTCCCATGGTAAAGTCATTCCTCTGGTCCCATGGTAAAGGCATTCCTCCGGTCCCTTGGTGAGCTGTTCCCCCCAAGTCCCATGGTGAAGTATTGCCAGAACGTTCCTCAAGTTTGTATTGTTTGGTTCTTCAAACCTTCTTGAAGGTTCTTCCAGACGGTTCCTCAAGTTTGTGCTGTTTGGTTCTTCAAACCTTCTTGAAGGTTCTTTGCTTCATTAAGTGATGGTTTTATAAGAAATATAAACAAAGAAAAAAAGTGATGAAAACCCTTTGCCCTGAGGGAAGGAGAGGACCTCTTTTCCCAGAAATAGAAATGACTTGAAAAATAATTGGAAAAAACCTTTCTCATCCTTAAAAATAATACCCCATAAATTTAGCATAGCCCAGAAGCACAGCATAGAGAAAAGCCATAGAAATGAAAAGAATTTCACAATTGCAGATTCTGGATGGCTGCTATTTATAAGAAGTGAACCCATGAGAGAATTATTTTTTTTCTTTCTTGTGGAGAAGTCCCTATAGCAAAACAAGGGGAGACTCCTCTCCCTAAAATAAACTAAAAGAAAAAGCTGTTCTTAAATTAATAACCAACTAAAATATTTCCACATATTATTATTAAGAGAAAAAAGTTATAAGAAAGGGAAGAGGTAGTCTATAAATTTTATTCTAAATACCATTATTCTTTTAAGCTCATTAATAAATATTTTTCTTTACAGCTTTTAAATTTTAAACCTGCCTTGTTTTCACTCTTAATCCTATCTCACAACAAAAATTTAAAAAATTCATAAAATCCAAACCACTACAGCAGCTCTCCACTGGGATGATTTTGTTGGTTAGACAACACTTGTTGCCTCAGAATACAGGAAATGTCTTCTGTTGTTTGATATGTTTGGGCTTTTGCCTGTCTTGAATGCTGCAAAAGTGTAACTTCCTGGCCAGGTGAGTCAGAAGAGCAAGAAATATGTGATGCTGCTGCCTTGGTGACAGCTTGTAGCTCTTGCTTTCCTGCAGGCATTGGCTCTTCTTGGAACAAGAGTTTGGATGAATTCATTTGTTAATGCAGATAAATCCACTGGCTTGTAATGAGTGGAGAAAATCAATGCTAATGTTTTTAATAAAGTTAAATGAGTCGTCAGAGGAGAGGTGGAGATCATGACCAAGAATTTCACAGGAGTAAATTACCTACTAAATCAGCATTTAATTATGCTTGATGAAGGGTCCACTTCCAAGCCAGGTGTCTCTCTATTATCCTGTGACTAAAAGGTTGTGGCCAAGGAGCTGAAGTGCCCCACTACATCATCCTTTCATTTAATGCTGTTTCCTGCTGGAATCCAGGGAGTTCACCAACATCACCCTGACCCTTGCAGGGAAGAAAACTTCTGCAGCTCTAACTCAGAGTTTAAGAAGTGACTGCTGCTGTTTAAGCTCTTTTAGAGAATGGTCTCTTGTTAAATAAATAATCTCACATTATTAGGACAGGTTTAACAGCTCTTTCTGTGGTGCATAAGTCAAACCACAGAATTTCTGCCCTGCTGTAGTCTTTGGGCACCTGAGATAAACCAAGTGCAGGTGATAAGGTGCCACCCCTCTCAGCAGGAGACTGAAGGCTGCTGATTGCTCTTTGTAAGAATTCCTAGAGACAGTAAAACTCGAGGTGTCTGACTGGCACAGGCAGCAGTCTGAGTGCTGGTGTCTCTCAGGAGATACAAACACCTCTTTTCTCTGATATCCAGCTCTTTTACAACTTGTTCTTTTTAACTGCCTCCCTGATTTTTTTTTCTTCTGCTAGGCTTCTGTGTGAATATTGATGAGTACTTGAAGATGCTTCCTTTGTCTAGGCAGCTCTGAGGCCTGTGCAGAAGCACCTGCTGTTCCAATTTCAGTGTGGAGGCCTTGCAGGCTCTGAAGGGACTTGCTTGGGCTTCTTTAGTTCCACTTCAGCAGCTCCCAGGCAGCAGAGCAGGTCAGGGACAGAATTTCATCTTCCCCCAGCTTTGGTTCCAACTCTGATTTTGTTCTGATTACACACATGGGTATGAGGTGAAGAGCTCTGGCTGAAAAGATGTGCTACTTCACAAGAAGTAACAAGGTTTTGTTTGCCCTGTGTTCTTGTTGATCTCAGTGGTTTGGTAAATGAGCCCTTGGCTGTCAGCAGAGCACAGATATGTATTTTAAAAGTGCATTAACTTAATATGGACTTAAATGAATGGAGAGAAGAGGAAAAATACCAAAGGGCAGCGTGTGCTCCATTTGCTAAATAAACCTCCAAAAGCAGCACAGGGCTTCCTAATAAAACATCAGGAAAACTCCTGAGCTCCTTGGTTGTAGTGAGGGTGGGCTGGGACAGCTCTTCTGAAGCTGTGCAGGGTCTCAGTACCTCCCTCATGTTGTACTCACCTGCTCTTCCCAAAACTGAGCGTTCACAGCAGGAAAATGCCATTGGGAGGAGTGGTGGTGATGAAGGAGAGGCCTGGGCTGTGTTTTCAGGTCTGCAGGCTTTGAGAGGATTCTGTAGCTGGAGTTCTAGGTACTGGTTTCCTTCCAATTGCTGTAGATGGGACAGAATATTTTTTTTAAGGGTGCATTGGGAGAGACTTTATCAAAGGCTTGAGGCTCTTAGAGCTGCTGATTTAATACAATATTTAATCTCTTTACAATTCTAGTAGAAAAGGACATTCCTTCTAGTGAAATTGATCCTATTTGAAATTCGTGCCTTTGTGGCAGTGATTCCCTCAGCACAGGAATTATCCACCCCTAATTAAGGTTCATCTTCCTGGTCGAACCATCCACCTCATTGCTGCTTTCTCCACGTGAAACTTCTTGGTGACCTTGAATTATGTTTGCCAGATAAGTTCTATTTGTGTTCAAGTTGATATTTACTAAGGTATTTTTCCTTGGAATGCAGTCCTGCCTGGAAGGTCTTTTTAAGTAAAATGTGTGTATCAGTATTGGCTATCAAAAAAAAAAGTTGCTGGAAGGAATGGTACAGATGGATCTATTCCGCTGTAAATGGTGCATCTCAATCACTGCAACCTGTTAGCCAAGCTCATTCATATTTATATTCTAAATGTTTCTCCTCTTTTGATGGCTCGTGGAAATGGGCAACATTAGATACTTAATGAAGCAGAATTTTTGAGATGGGAAATCCACACTTGTTCTCTCTTCTGAGAAATGAGGATTTTGAGCAGGAGCTAAAAAAGGCTGCAGCTGAAAAATGGTCTTCAAGAAGGGTTTTATTATGGCTTTGTAATTGGTTGCCTCTAGCATATGAGCAAGCTCTAAGAGTTTTAGCTGGGTGTTGGTAGAGGAACATCTCCATCAGTGGCTCACTAATTGCCTCATAATTGTGCAGAGATCAGGGTGCATATTTCTCTGGGCTCAGATCACCTTCATCATAAGCATGCCTGACTGAGTTGGAGCTGACCTTGCCAGAAACATTTTGGGTTTGTTCTTTTTTTTCCTTATATTTTTGCATGAGTGGCGTTATTCTGTGTTAATAAAGCAGCAACCTTTGGGGTGTTCAGGGCACTGGAGTCTTGTTGAGGTGCTGGAGCTGCACAGCTGAGGTTCTTTCCCCTTTTTCTGGGATTTTTGTTGTCAGGACGTGGCTTTAGTTCACATGAAGTGGTTTTTGTGCAGGTGAATTCCCCTGGGTGAATTAATTCCAGCTTCTAATGGCAGATACATTGCCATGGATGTGTCTGGTGAGGTGCCAGGTGGACTGGTGGCTTTTGACATGACAGCAGAGTTTATCTGAGATGTCTTGTACAGGCCATGGCCCAAAACCCCTTACAAGGGCACGCTTCAGTTGCCCTGCAGAAATTTGATTGTGAAGGAATCTTTAATCTCATTTTACAGATGGGTCTGCAGTGCCTGTGGCTGCCCTTGGTCGGTTTGGATCCTGCTGAGGAGGATCCTTCCACAGAGGGAGCCCTCACATCTTTCCAGAGCTGTTTTAAGGCAAATCCTGCCTTTTCCACCCTGCCTTTGTGCACATGAGGCTCAGCAGGAGCAGGAGTGCAGGAATATAGAGCTGGGGCCTGGCTGCCTTGGGCTGCTGCACCTCTCTTGCACCTCTCTTGCTGGTAACCTGGGTATAATGCAGCTCAGAAGCCTGTTCTCCGTTAATCCTCATGTTCTAACAAAAAAGTGGTTCCAAAATGAGATTTCTGTGCACTTCTCTTACTGCAGAGCACTGTTCACACCCAGCCATAGGTAACAGTGAGGGGACAGAGGTAGGAGTGTTTCACATGTGCTGCTGGCCAGAGATTCTCTGAAGTCATGGAAAAAGTTAATTTTATTGTTTTTCCCTGCTGTTGCCTTTCTTCTGATTGTTTGTGGATCACATGCAGTGACTGCTCCTCCTCGGAGCAGTGGAAGTGCTGAGCCCAGGAGAGGGAGAGCAGACCACGAGATGGCAGCAGCTGAAAGCAGAAGCAAAGCTGACTATCTTTAGACACTTTATTTTGTAACTACTTCCCTCCTGCTTTTTATCCCTGTGCTTGGTTTTCTTCAGGAATGTAAATATTAGCAGAAAAACATGAGAGGAAATCCATCTAAAGCCTTACTGGTCTTTGAATATTTGAATGGAACAACCTTTCTCTCTAAATATTTTCAATCCTTGACCTTCTAAGGTAACTTTTAACCCATGGAATATATTCCTTGCCAATCTCTGTGTTATCCACATGGCTTAAGTTAACTGATGTCACCTTCTCCCTGTTATTTTCTAGGTTCTGTTCAGTTTTTAATTCCTTCCTGTGGCATTTCTCCTTCCTCATGCTGGATCCAGGGTTTTTCATGGGTGGCAGTTCTGCTCCTGTGTCTGTACAGTTTTTGTGGAGTGGACAGACTTTTTGTGCTGCCCTCCACATCACAATTTATTGGGAGAAACACTGTTGTGACTCAGCACAGAGTAACCTGAGATCACAAAACTGATTAGTAAATGCACCAAGTGTGTGGAGTATAACTAAACTCTTTTGTACCTGGATTTTTTTTTTGCCTTTAGCATTAACCACACTGAGAAGGGAATCTGAGATCTGACAGCTGGAGGTGGTGAGGTCCAGCTTGATCTAATCCGAATTCCCTCCAGCAATATTGAGTTTCCACAGCTCACAGATGAGACTAAAAACCTGTAGAGATAAATCAGAGTGTTCTCCTTTCTCTCCTGTTGTGCCTGCAAGGGATGGGGGTTCCTGCTCTGCCAGAACTTCAGAGTGTGTGTGTGGGAGCTTCCTAGATGACCCTGTGAGGAAGATAATCCTTTTATTTCTCCTGCTAGCTGCTGAGCAGAATGTCTCTGGGATGATGTCCTGTTTAGAAACAAAAGGAGCTTTTGCCTCCTGGGCCTGTCCTCTGCAGGAATTTTATTCCTCTCTGTGTAGTAAAGCTGAGAAAAGAGCCCCTTGCTGAGAAACTGCTGATCCCCTGAGTCCCAAAAGGACTTTTGGGAGGCACTCAAGGATGTGGGAATTGTCTTATCCAGCAGGGAGTGGAGCAGCACCTTCTCCCTGGGCACAGGAGATGACTTGTTCCTCCTGGGGACTCTCCCAGCCCTGTGTTTTCCCTCTGCAGCTGTTTGGGTTTTTTTTCTGATGGGAGGAGTGAGCTGTCACTGCTGGATGAATTAATGATTCCTGCTCATAAAGGTTGTAAGGACTTGAAAATCCACATCCACAGTATGGAGCTGAATATTGCTGGGAGCTGTGGCTCTGCTCCAGGATCACCCTTTCTGTCTCATGGGCAAAAAAAAACCCTCTTCTTTTTCAAGCCAAGTACTGCAGATGCAGGCTGGATCTTGAAGTCCTCCAGCCACGTCTGAATTGGTCCTGTGTGTGGTTTGGAGTTCTTTGATAATGTTTGTGCTGCAAGCAGAGATAATATTTCCCTCTGGGGGACGTTGATGGCGTTTGTGGGTGGAATTTCTTTTTCCCGGTGATGGATATGTTGCAGTGAATGAGAAAGTTGCTTGGGGCTGTTGTAGAGTGGTGGTGGCACTTTGGAGCTCTCTGATGGATGGCTCTGCTGTTTGTGTGAGGCTGCCCAGGAAGAAGAGCAACACTTTTGGTAAACTTTGCAGCCAAAACCAGCAGCAAGGTGGGAAAGATCCCAGCCATGTGGGGTGGGATGCTAGAGAGAGGAAATGTGGGAGATTGCAGTGCAGAAACCAGCTGTGTGTGCTGCAGCAACAAAGACTTAAAGGAGGGAAAAAGGGAGAGCTGCCACCTGGGATTGGTGGCACAGCTTCTGGTGTCCCACTCTGACCACCTTGTTCTGCTGGTGAAACCAGCTTTGGAGTGAGCTCCTGCAGAGCAATCTCACTTTCTGAGCAGATATTTTCTACAGTTTGTCATCCTGGAGAGGTATGAGGGCATGTCAAGCATGCATGTGGGACTTGGGATTTTGTTTGGCTGGTTTTGATATGAGGGATACAGGTCTTGAGCATCTTCCCTCAAAGCTGTGCTTTCTCCCTGTGTTTTCACTACTGGCAGAGAGGCAAGGAGTTTGATAATTTGTGAATTTCCGTGGCTCCAGAGTTTGTCTTCCCAGACCCCTCATTTATATAAAGCTTAATTGACAAATTAATCAGAGACTTGTCTCCTTCCAGTTCCAGCCACCAGTGTATGCCTAATTTCCAAAGCATTAGTCTTGCTGAACAGATCATTCCAGGATCTCTAACATCAATCAGTGTGCTGGGAATTTTGTTGACATGTGTCTACATGTTATTTTCCATTGGAACAGCCACTTCTAGCAATTGACAAGTACCATTTGTCAGATAATGTTGTGGTCGTGATGTTTTGTAACTCTGCACCCCCTGTTTTAGGGCTCTGTAAGGAATTTGGTGCTTAGCTGGTCCTTTTTTTCTCAGCTCAGATCTGAGACAGCCCAGTTGCCACTGGATGGTGCCAGCGAGAACCCCTGCAAGCAAAATTGCTAAAAAATAAAGCAAAACCTTTCTGGTGTCTGTGGTATGTGCCTGATCCAGACTGGGATCACACCACAGTGATTTCTGGAAGGAGAATAGGGAGTTGCAGACCCTCTGTGTCTTCTGTGGAGTTTAATTCCCTGCACTGAGGGCTCAGCTGTGCCAAGGAGAAGCCCCTTGTGATGGAGCCATCCCTGAGCAGCTTCTTGCCCACCTACCACAAGAGTTCCAACAGCTGGGGAAGCTTGTTTTCCTGCCTTACAGCTCACACATCCTGATTTTAGCAGGGATATGAGAGCAGGAGTGATGTTCCAGTCTGCCACAAAGTGCCATTTTTTCTGCAGGGAAGTGCAAAACCCAGTTAGGGCAAGCACACCGTGGGAAGTATAAAACACTTAACTTCCCTTCCATTGCCACTTCCATAAAAATTCAACCCACTTGCAAAAAGCTAGCCAGGAGGTCTTCCCCACCCAGGCAGTTTTTGGGATGTGATCAGGAACTGGGAATGTGTGAGTCTCCCAGAGCTTTAATGTGTATCTGTGCATATAAACAAGCACTGACAGTGTGAGAGGCTCATGAGGGTTCTGTCACTTGCACGGTTGAGCCATTTCATAGAACCATTGAATCACAGAAGGGTTTGGGTTGGAAGGCACCTTAATGTTCAATTTGTTCCATCCCCTGCCATGCTGAGGGACACCTTTCACTATCCCATGTTGCTCCGAGCCCCATTCAACACTTCCAGGGATGGGACAGCCACAGCTTCTGTGGGCAACCTGAGCCAGGGCCTCACCACCCTCACGGGGAAGAAATACTTTTATAAAGTAAGAAATTGTAATGGGTCCTGGACTGTTTCTAGGGAAGCAAATTAAGGAGGGCTTGGAGGTAGAAGGTATGGTGTGAATAGGATGAGGGTTTGTGTTGTCCAAAGAGCACCTGGTAGGGATCTTCTGGGCACACAGTATGGTCAGAAAAATGAGTGGCCCTGTGAAACACCCATCCATGGATGCTCTGAATCTCCCTCCTGGGAGTCTGTGCTTCATGACACAGATGTGCCCTGCTAGCCCAGAGTGCTCTTTGGAGTGTCAGCACCTCTCCATTCTCAGGAACGTCTCCTGCAGCCTGGCTCCCCTGAGGGCAGAGCCTCCAGCTGTGGTGGGAACGCTGCCTTCCCTCAGCATCTTCTCCAAGCCCTTTCATCTTTCCTCCATTTCTTCATTTGCGCTTCACTTCAGCGGCATGGCGAGCCAGAGGTTCCTGTTTCAAGCAGCAGAACGTTGTATTTCATTAACTCCATTACACACTTGGTTTAATTTCCAATTAGCCTGGGATGCTAGGGAAATAATCTGATTGCTTCGACTGGTTGGCGTTCTGGATGTGCCAAGCTTCCCTCCTGTCCCCCCAGCCCCTGCAAAGCTTTTTCGTGTGGGCTGCCAGGCAGACACTCAGGTTTTCACCCACCCCCTCCCCTCCCTGGTGCTGTTTTATAGCATTTGCTCTGAGCTGAAGGTTTTGAGCTGCCAGAAGGAATCACTTGGAAATCACAGTGCTCCTACCTCTGCAGCTCCCTGCGAGGTCGGCTCTGCTCTGGAGCTTGTCTGGAGGTGGATTTAAAACTGTTGGCTTCTTGTTAAAGCTGTGATGGAGCTTTAAGTGTAGATGGTTTGGGCTTGTTGGGTTTTTTTTTGTGGTTTTTTGGTTTTGTTTTTTTTTTTTTTTAATAAGAACTTGGGAGATTTTAGTTATCCTCATCCCAATGGTGCTTCTCCAAGAGCTTCAATTTATTGGGAAATTCCAGCCAAAAAGAGGTTTATTGTCATTCAGCTCATCTGTGCTCCAAAGGGATGTTGCTGTGGCTGCATTTGAATAATGTCATCATGTACCCAGGGTGAACTGATTTACATCAGCAAGCGAGGGACCTGTTATTGTTATTAATTATTATTAATTCTTCAATCTGCTCTGCGTTTTTATTTTCTGGGGGATTTTGAGGCAGATCATCATTTGGTAGCTCTTAGCTTAAAGTTGATATTCTTAATTGTGAGTCAAATGAGGCCTTTTGCAGGGGAGTTAACTTGGAATTTCAAGCTTTAAAAGCTTTTCCTGTTTGTTAGCTGTTTAGACTCACATATCTGTGGCTATTGGGTTGACTTCTGTTTTTTCATTATTTTTGAGATCTCAAGACTACACCAGCTGTTAGTTTTATGTACTTTAACATAAAAAGCTTCTTCCAGTCCATGGGATAAATTATACAACTGGTTAGTTTCTCATCAAAATAAACATGGGGCATGATTAGAAAAGCAGAGAATACTTTGTTTGCTAAGGAAACTTAGGGGATTTTTTTCCCATCAACCTGTGAAACTTGTCTGGTTCCTTAGTCCTATATAATTTGTAAAGCTTTAGCTTTTATGTCCCCCCACATGTCCCCCATAGCAATTCCATCATTTTTTACTTTAAAGAGAAAATAACTTCTTGTAACTTATCACTTTGTTCTTGCTGTTTAATGTAGTTGGACTTCAAGAAGCGTCAACTGGGATGAAGACTTAAGGTTCAGCTTCAATTTTTTTAATTTTTTTTTTTTTGGCCAAATCCCATCTTTCTGAATATTTCCAGCGGCACATCCATGAGTGCCAAAGCACACACTGGATTAGCAGGTGATGTAACACCAGAACTGGTATTGAATGGTTCTTTTTGCCATCCCTGGGTGATAACTCTCAGTGGGGGATGCTTCAGTCCTTGAGCTGAGCTCTCACGTGGTGGGAGCAGTTGGCAGAGCAGCGTGCTGAACTGTGCAGTGCTGGCCCGTGCTGCTGCGTGTTCCTGTTCCTGACTGAGCCAGGGGCAGTGCCAGGGAAGAGGTGAGCTGTGTGCTCCAGCCAGTGTTTGTGTTGGCCTGCTTCCTGAGGGCTGTTTGCCTTTCAGCTGTGTGAAAAGCCTCAACGATGCTGATTGTTTTTGTTGGCATAGCACAGCACCGTAACACATCAATATGTTCGCTGCAAACCGCCAGCAAGTCCTTTTTGTAATAAATATTGCTTAAAGATTCAATTTATTCCCCACCCTTCCCTTATCCCCTTTTTGTACATTTTTCTCCTTGTCAGTGGTGCTGAGGTGGGAGGTGAGGACCAGCTGCAGTTGTGGACTGTAGATTGTAGATCCCAGCTCCTCTGCAGGACTGAGCTGCCACCAGATGGTTCACAGCCCCTCCCAGTCCTTCTGACACTCAAGGAGAGCACAGCCCATGTTCCTGAGTCCATCTCTGCCGCTTCCTCAGGGATGTTCTGGGTGGAATGATGAGTGGATTGCCACGTGGTGTCCCATCCTCAGCTTTGACCTGGACACTTGCACTTTTGCTGACGTAGTCCCAAAAGATCCTGAGAGCAAAAGTTCCTTCCCAGTTTGGTCTCTGGGTTGGAGCTGCTGTTCCATGTGGGAATCCTGGACACAGGGAATGTTTCTCTGCCTGTCCTGAGACGTTCTGATCCCCAGGAAAACACTGCTTTTAACCTCTGTCCATGGAGAAAGCTTCCACAGCTTTGGGATGAGCTTGAATCAAGTAGTGTGTAAATAGGCAGTGATGCAGCTGTAGTTTGTCACAGGGTGAAAAATTTAGATTTTGGGTTTGATCTAGCATAGGTGAAAGATCAAAATGGAAGATTTTGGTGTTGTCCCTGCCTCCTTCTTCTACCTACTCCTTTTTGTGCAGTGTGGGGAGCACAATTTCCCTGGACAGAAGTGCCCACAATGTGGGTACTGTGTGGGTGGATAGAGAGTTAGGAATTGGTGGGAAAAGACTCTGACAGTTCTCCAGACATGGCAGCAGCATTTCTGTGCATCCTTTTCCTGTGGCAAACACAGGGAGAGACTCCATGGGGCCTGCAAGAAGGAAATATAACCACAGCTGCTTTGATTTGTGCTTCTCCAAGGGTTTAGGATATCCTAGAAGTGCCCAAAACACCTCAATATGGCACGTGGGGAAATGATTTACTGGTGGGCTTGGCAGTGCTGGGTTAATGGTGAGACTCAATGATTTTGGAGTTCTTCTCCAGTCTCAGTTCTTTTCCAAAATTCTCTTAGTTACTAATTTATCAATTACTGCAACAAAGTGTCTGGCAGTGTGGGTGCCTTTACCAGAGCTCCTGTCCCTCAGTACAACTGCCAGGTCCCTTTCTCTGATGCTTTGGCTCTGTAAATTTTTTGTCAATTCAAAATCTTTTCCCAAAGTAGTTTCATTTTATAAGGGTTTTGAACTTTTCAGTGGGTTTTGTGATTTGTCTTCACTGGTAAACTTCAAAAATACAATGATATTAAAAATATTTTACTTCAGTTTTATGCTGTGTCACGTTAACCATTCAGGAATTAGGCAAATTAAATAATGAGGAGAATAAGCAGCCAATCTTAATAAGTTTCACATTAAAATAGTACAAGAAGACAGCAGCACTGATTACTAATGATTTTGGTGACAGAAGGCTCATTCAACTAATGAAATTCATAAAATCTTGGATCAAAATCCTATCTCTGACCTCTAGGTGTGAAATGCAGAACAATCAACATTACTGTGCCTGTGCAATGACTTTGGAATATATTGGTGTAATGACAAGCAGGGATGGGAACAAGGCAGGGAAAGTTCTGCTTGTGCTGTTCTTGTTTTCATTGTGCTGCATCAAAAGCATCTTTAGTCATCCAAACAATCAGATGATTTTAGAGAGGATGTTTCTTTGTGTTAATCTGATAGAAAATAACACTATAAATCTTCATTTGAGCAGGTAATTTACTGGGAGTTGAGCTGGACATGATGTACATTGTAAAATGTCCTGAAAATGCCTTTTCATGGGGGATTTCAGTTTTGTGTGTCAACTCAGCTTAAATCCCTTTTGCTATTAGTTCAACAAATAATACTTGAGTCTCATCTGCAAATTTTCTATTTTGTCCCTGTATTCTGCAACTCTTCTTTTTTAAAACAAAATCTTCCAATGGAGTCTGTTGGAATAACTGTTGATTTTGAGTATGGAATTAAGAATTAGAAATTTATGCTGCACTCCCACTTCTGTTTGTGTCAAGCTGGACCCTGTACCTCCTCTTTGTGCTTTCTTTATCTGTGCTTAGAAAATAGAAGAACTTATATAGTCCTAAATGCAGCAAAAATATGTTCAGGGATGTTGTGCTGGAGTGCTTGCTTTACCATGGCTCTGTAAAGCAAAAGGATGTTCTGGAGAGACCGAAATTGAAATTCGGTTCATTAAAAATTTAGCAGGAGTTATCAATTTTAGGGAAATGGTTTGATTGCTCTCAAAAACTGTGTGACCTGCCAGTGCTGCTGCAGAGCTGGAGGCTGCCAGGCACCTGCCAGCTCATTTCTGGATCACTGTGAAGCCATGTGCCGTGGGGAAATTGAGCAAGAGGCACACATTCCTGAATAAACAGGGCAGCTGGAGGTTTGGGCACCGTGAGTGTGAAGCTGAGCATCCCCTGGAATGGAGAGGATGTGAAGCCTGCAGGGAGGTTGGTGCTGTTCTCTGTGGGTGCCACCTCCAGCTCCTTCCACAGCCAGATCTCTTGTGATGTCCCCGTGTGCTGGTTTAAAAGCAGAACCAGTGAGACTCCAAGTCAGAAATACAATTTAATAGGAAGAAGTAAGATACATACGAAAGGAAAACAACCACTGACAGAGTCAGAATACAACCTGGTATCCTGCTCGTTAGGGTGGTGGCAGCAGTCCAGATGAGGTGGTCTCGCTGAAGTAGTGATCCCATAGAAAGTTCTGGTAGCTCTTGTCCTCTGGAAACCAGTGGGTAAGGGCAGCGTGTTCTGTCCCAAACCCAGATTATATCCAGGTGGGAATGCTTGGCTCCTCCCCCTGGGTGGAGCATCTCACAATGGGATGATGTCATTAATGAATCATGCGGTGGGTCCTTAATTGCTCATTAAACACAAATGGCTCCCGGAGGGAGTTATCTGTGACTCATGGGGCAGGGTGTTAATGGCCCATTAGCAGGAGATGGTCGGGGGGAGGAGGANGGGTGCCCCTGCAGAGGTTGGACAATCCAGCCTTGGCCTCACTGTGGCCTAGTAGGGGCCTGCAGGGGCCTGTAAGGCCTGAAATCATGATGCAGGAAAAATTAGCTTAATCTTTGTTTCTTTCAGTTGTACCAACTATAGAATGTGTTATAGATAAGTTAGAACAATGTAGCCAGTTAACTATCACCTTCTTCACAAAAGAATGTCAACTGTGTAAGGAGATATAAGGTGGTGCAGAAGCAGAATAAACAGACTTTACCATTTTACACTGCATCAGTGAAGGCATCTTTCATTCTAACCCAGCTCCTGTGAAGTGCCCTGTTTCACCAGAGGGCTCAGATAACTGATGTGGCAGCTGACAGACCTCCAGTTTGCTCCAGCCCCACATCAATCCCTGCCATGCCCCTATGCTCTGCTAACCAGGAGCTCCTCTTCCCCCAGGTGGTGGCGAACGCCGTGGCCGCGCTGTCGGAGATCAGCGAGTCCCACCCCAACAGCAACCTGCTGGATCTGAACCCTCAGAACATCAACAAGCTGCTGACGGCGTTAAATGAGTGCACAGAGTGGGGGCAGATCTTCATCCTGGACTGCCTGTCCAACTACAACCCCAAGGATGACCGGGAGGCTCAGAGGTGTGGTGGCTTTTTGGTGGCACTTGGGGACTGCTGGGGGTGTTACAGTTCTGATAACAGGGTGCTGTGGCGGCACAAACAAGACTTGATAAACTAGATTTAAAAGCAAAGCTACTTTTGGTAGTTGGGGCTGATGCTGGAAAGCTGCCCCCCTTAACTCTGCAGAACCATTTTTTCTTTTTATCTTTTTAAATTTTTTTTTTTATTTAAAAGGCTGGTTCTTGTGAGAACTGGCACTACTAAGAAGGGATCAGCCCAAGACCAAAACTAACAGTGGAATCACTGTTTAGAGGATTTTCTTGGTTTAAAGCAGAACTTTCCTATTTGGTTTTGCTGCTTTGAGAGGCAAGAAGCCTTTACAGGTTTGTGGGCTTCCAAAGCACTGCAGGTCTGAGACTGGAATATTTTCCAGCTGAAAACTTATCTGTGATATGATAGAAGTGAAAATAAAGGTAAGAATTGATTTTTCTTATTGCTCCGAATTCACCTTAATGCTTTTACCTTTAACTGCCATGACTAAACCTAAATAGAAAGAGTTTAGGGTTTGGGTGGTGGGCTTTTAGTTTGTGCACTTTGAGCCTCTTCCTCATCTGTCTCCAGAATCACAAAAAGCCAGAATGTGTTCCCAAGAAAACAAGGATTCAGCCAGAAAAGTAACTTGGAACAGGGATACTCTGAGATTGTGTATTTAATGCATCAGATGTGGGGATGGAGGGGGAGGAAGGATCACAAGCCCACACACAAAATCCTGACCAGGCCATTTGGAACTTGATGGGTTTCTTCACTCTCTTTTTTTGAGGTACAAAATGCACTGTTTCTAAGAAGCCTGCCAGTAGTCTTGCTGTTTTTTTTTTTTTTTTCCTCCCTTGTGTTCTGTTTCTGTGCCAGAAACAGCTCTTAATGAGTGCTAGAAACCTGCAGAGACCTCCGGGGTGTGAGGCCAGTGTTATCCCAGCTCTGTCAGGGGATCACTGGTCTGAACACCTGTGACATGTCCCAGCTCCTCAGCTGCCATTCCTCTGAAGAGTGCTTTATCCAACTGCATGGCAGGAACTCCTTTTGCTCCTTTGTGTGGAGTTTATCTCCTGGAGTCTGCCTTACTTCAGACATGTGTATTTAATGCACCCTTGCTGTTGCAAGGCTGGTGTCACTCCCCTGTGCGTGGGGAAACTGAGGCACAGGGAGAGGAAGCAGCTGGGACATGCAGGTGACCTTGGGCAGAGGCAGCTGGGGGTGCCCCAGCCCTGACTTGGATTTCTTTGCTCTTCATTGAGCTGTGCTGCTTCCCTTCCGGCATGGCTGAAAGCAAATCCTGCAGGGAAAGAAACTTGAGGAGGCACAGATGGGAATAAGATTGTTCTGGGTTAGCAATATGCAGGAGGGAGTGGGAAGAAACTTGACAGATGCTGTAAGAAAGACCATATGAACCCAAACTTCCTTTCTTTTTGGGATGGGCTGTTTAGGATGCTGTTTGATTACAGGATCCATTATGGCAAGTGGTGAAGCTGAGATTGGGAGGATATTTAGGTCACTCTTCCCTTGTGTATTCAGAGGAACAGAAATCTTTTTCTGCTGAAATGGCAGCAGCCCCTCAAGCAAGCCAGAAGCATGTATCACCTCCAAATGGTTATAGGGAGGCTAAGGTGTTTTTCCAGTAGCTGTTTTTGTTAAAGTTCTGTTCGTAAGTGACAGACGAGATCACACAAATAGAGAATACCACCAGCAGAAAGCAGCAAGTGTGGAATTGTTCCTGAGCTGACTGTGGCAGGAGACAAGCTCAAAGCTGTCAGAGAAGTCCCTGTTTGCTTCCTGCTGCGCTCAGGAAAACAGGACTTAGCCCATTCGTTGTGAACAGAACCAATGGGGAGCAGTGTCTGAGAAGCTGTCCTCAGCTATGTGCCATCTCCTAAATGTTCATTTGAAATATTTCCCATCCTGAAACTCATGGGAACCCTTTCTTGTGCCTGTGTCCCCAGCATCTGTGAGCGGGTGACCCCCCGGCTGTCTCACGCCAACTCTGCAGTGGTGCTGTCAGCAGTGAAGGTCCTGATGAAGTTCCTGGAGCTCCTTCCCAAGGATTCTGACTATTACAACATGCTGCTGAAGAAACTTGCCCCTCCTCTGGTGACCCTGCTGTCTGGAGAGCCTGAAGTTCAGTATGTTGCCCTGAGGAACATCAACTTGATTGTGCAGAAGAGGTAAAGCTCGGGTGTTATTCCTGCATTGGCAGAGGCCGTCTGGTTATCTCAGACCTCCAGATATTGCCACATGCACAGAATTTCTTTTAATCCAGGCTCAGATCCCTTGAGAGCCAGGTTAAACAGTCTCATGACTCTGGTAGCCTGAACTGATTTCCTTTACAGCATGCTTGTGACAGCAGTTTCATGCAGTATTTCCTCACCTGCCTCTCTTCACCTTCTCTTTATGAGCAGTCAGAATTGCTGTCTGTAAATCAAAAAGGCAAACAGGAGCAGTTCACAGTGACCTGCAGGATCTCACTGTGCCTGTGTCCCTCTGCTCAGCACAGAGCTGGTGACACCCTGGTGTACAATGGGTTGGGGTTTTTGCCACCAGTTTGCTCTGACATTAATGGTTTATTGCTGGAAAGGTGAGATAGCTTGGATAGCACTTTGTGATTATATTAGAGCTGAGTTACTATGCACTGGCATCTTGCAAATGAAAGTGGAAATGAATTTGTAGGTTTTGCACTGAGATAAGGATGTTATTCTTTCACTGAAAATATTGTTCTCTGCCTGTTGTGGTTGGTTCAGCAGCTCAAATAGAGGAAATAGAGATGTGGCTGTAGAAAGACTTGAATTATGCATTTTTGTATCTAAATAATCTTTTTTATCCAGACTTCTTTCTTCAAATTGGTATTTGCATGTGCTAGGCATAAAATCACAGTCAGAATGGTTTGTGTTGAAAGGGACCTTAAAGATCATCCAGTTCCAACCTCTTCTGCAGGTTTCACTTTCCAAATTACTGAAAGCCCTGTCCAGCCTGGTCTTGAGCACTTCCAGGGATGGAGAGTCCATGACCTCCCTGCTCAACCAGGGCAAAATGACACCATTCTGCTTCTCAGTGGATATTTGGGTAGATTTCTAAAGACAAGATGCCTTTTGTTACAACAGTTTGGTTTTTTTTACCACTCTTGAGTGACACCTTATGTTCCCTGCAGGCCTGAAATCCTGAAGCAGGAGATCAAAGTGTTCTTTGTGAAGTACAACGACCCCATCTATGTCAAACTGGAGAAATTGGACATCATGATCCGCCTGGCCTCCCAAGCAAACATTGCCCAGGTCAGCTGGGGCACTCCTGCCGTGCTCTGGGAGGGGAAAACCCTCCCCTGGTCCTTGTGGCAGGGAGTTTGCAGCTGCTCCTGGAGTTATCCTGCCTTTCAGGCATCCCTGTGCCTGCTGGAGTGCTCTGTGCAGTTCCTAAATGGGAGCTGCTGGAGGTTCCCCCATCATTTAAATGTTGATAGCATGGCATGGATGGATGGTGACCCTGAGGTGGATCTTGTTGCACAGATGACAATTCCAGGAGGAGAACTCGTGGCTCCTGTCAAATGAGTCACTGCCAGTGCTGAGGTTGGAATGAAAGGCTTGTTTCAAGTGAGAGGGGTGTGCCTATAAGGGATGCATTCAGAAAGGCCAAACATTATTGAAGTGTGAATTTCAAGTTAGTAAAATTGTTGGAACGCTTGTACAGGCACTCTTCAGAGCTAAAAAAATCCTGCTTTTGCTTAACTAGCTTCCAGAGTGGAAATAGCACAAAGCTGAAGCTGAACTGAATTGAGATTTGCTTTACAGTGTAGGTTCTTGTTGTGTTTGATGTTGGTTTAATGCAGATCTCTTCCTTGGAGGAGGTGTTTTTGAGTGCATCCCGGGCCATGAGGCCTAACACTAATGCAGAATGATTAATGCCTCTGGTTCGTGCTATTATTGTCCTATCCTAATTGTCACAGAGCAGTTTCTTCTAATGTGACATTTTGAAGCAGCTCCTTCAGCTCTCTTCTGATGGTTTTTGGAACTGAGCAAGGTAATTCATGCCCTTTTTGTGCTGTGGGCATGGAAAGTATTTTAAAAATCAGTTTCTATGAGAACAGATTCAGAATTTTCTTTTTACTCTTGGTAGGCTCCACACCAATTTGAATTTATAATGTTCCAATAATATGGGCTGTTTGCATGAAAGGCAGTGGTGTCTGGAGGGCAGTCTGAGATCTGCAGACTAATGAATGAATCTCTCCTGCTTCTGAGGAGGCATTCATAAAAAAACACAAGCTTTAGCAGGAATATGTCCTGGAATGAGACCTGAGAGCAGCTTTCACCCACGTCCTCCTGTGCTGCTGGTGGGGATCCTCCATCCCCTGTGCCATCCATCCCCTGTTCCATCCATCCCCTGTGCCATCCCTCCCCTGTTCCATCCCTCCCCTGTTCCATCCATCCCCTGTGCCATCCATCCCCTGTGCCATCCATCCCCTGTGCCATCCATCCCCTGTGCCATCCATCCCGTGTGCCACCCATCCCGCGGTCCATCCATCCCCTGTTCCATCCCCTGTCCATCCTGGAGCAGGGTGGTTCCAGCCCAGGCCTCAGGCAGTGTTTGGGAAGCATCAGCTGCCAAAGGTGCTGTGCAGCGTAGATCATCCAAGGAAATAATAAAACTTCAAACCACAGATGTCCTGTCTCCTCCTTGCAGATTTATCTGTCTGCAGTCTGGCCCTTCATGGCCTCTTTATCTTGTCATTCTTCTGAGCAATTTGCTTGGATGAGAGATTTTTCAAAGGACTGTCTGGCTTTGTGCTGCTCCCCTCTCCCTCACCATCTATTTGTGACATCACGATTAAATCCCTGATGTCATGTTTGGCATGAGGAGCTGAAATGAATTGAGCTTTTGAGGGAACATAAATTACATATGGTCTTTTCTTTGAAATAATTTTGTTAAAGGTCTCTAAGATCCCAGCAGATCCTGGGTTTAGCCCTGCATCAGTTCCCATTAGCAAAAATACTGAGACAAAATAACAAATCTTAGTTTTACAAGAGGAAGCATCTTCATGCTGTTATTAATCTACGTATAGACATTCCAGAGCGTCCTCAGATCTCCTCTGCGTCTTCTGTTTGGATTCACCAGGGATCCAAAGGTTCATCTCAGCACAGGAAAGGAGAGATCAAAAATGGTTGTTGCTAAGAGCTTTGCATGTCTTTTCAGTGTAGGAAGGAACAGAAACCTTTAAGTCTGGCAGGGCTGATTTTTTTTCCCCAGCTCTTGTTCAGGGGGATTGAAAATAATAAAGACCAGGCCACCTTTTGACTTTGTCCAGCCTACACCGAGTGTAACCCACACCAGTTTGGATTCCACACCAGGATAACCAACCCAGTGGGCTTCGGAGGGTGAGGCTGCTGCCAGAGTTTGGCTGGATAGCTGTGAAACAATATCCTGCTCATCTTCTGGTGTCCAAGCAGCATCAGCTGGGAGGGAGGGCTGTTCTCTGAGTGTGCCCAGGGGCTGACACTGGTGTGCTGTGCCCACAGGTCCTGGCAGAGCTCAAGGAATACGCCACCGAGGTGGACGTCGACTTCGTGCGCAAGGCCGTGCGGGCCATCGGCCGCTGTGCCATCAAGGTGGAGGCAAGTATCTCACCATGAGGTTCTGTGTGGTTCCCTGTCTCCAGGAACCATGAAGGGCTTTGCCACCTCATTTCCACGTTGCTGGAATTTCAGTGGTGGCCCTCAAGTGGCCTGGATACATCCTGGTTATGGGCAGAGCACCGCTGAGTAGGGTGTGAGGTGTGAGGACACCACAGGAGGGTGGGGTGCTCCTCTCAGCTCAAGGCAGGTAATTTATCCTTCATGGAATATTTTACTGCATTTGCTTTAGTGGAACAAGGACCACTTACCCATCCAACTCCTTTAATAGCTGTGCCCTGACCTTTTGAAGGGGAAGAAGAAGACATTGTACAGAGAAACTCAGTATTATGAAGCATTTTGTGTTATCTCTCCCCTCCATTTCAGCAGAACAGAGCACAGAGGCAGAGAATTGCAGAGATTTGGGGCACTTAAATGCAATTTATACAAACAGAGCGACTACTTACGTAAATCCATGTAACTTGTGGCTTCATTTGGAGTGTGCTCTCTTTTCCCTCAGTGCTTATGCAAACAAGTTCCCAGGAACCTCTGCCGTTATCCAAAACAAGTCTGAAATGTCCTCTGCCAGTGGAACATCCACCTAAGTGCTCATAATAGAATATTGTTTTTTTAGTGTTGTCTCTGCTAATTTCCCTGTAAGTGAATCTGAAATGCCTGTCAGGAGCTCAGAAATGCTGTGAACAGAGGGAAGATTTATGCTGTGGTGTTGGTACTTTTCAGTAAACTGATGACTGAGTGCAAAATGTCACGTAAAGTGCTCTAATTTCAGCTGAGCTCATTTAGCTTTTGCTCAAGTGTGTTCCCATGAGCATTGCCTGACAGCAGATTTAAATAATAACCCAATCATGCCTGGCTTAGTGTGGTGTCAGTGCATGGGATTCTCTTGTTTCAGCTAAACTACTGCAAGCCTGAGCACAGAGGACACCAACTTGTGTCCTCTGGAGAGAATCAACTGCCCTTTTGTGCAGCCCTCTTTTCCTTCCTTCAGCTCTCAAGGGTTTGTCACTGCCAGGAGCTTTCTTTGAAGTGCAGGCCCGTGGAGCAGGGGCTGCTGCTTCTCCTTCATGTCTGCAGTTCAAAATACCCCAGCACTCCTTCCATGCTGCATCCAGGCAGGAGCCTGGCTGGCTGGAGCCACAGCAGTGGCAGTAGGAAACTCCCTGAGCAGGGAGAAGGGCTGCAGAGAAGTTTAAAAAGAGCTGGTGACAGGCCCTTTTTGTAGCAGTGTTGTGCTGGTGGCTGGGAATTTGGTTTAGTTCTCAGCAGGGACTTTCTCTCTAGGATTTGGCCCTGTGTCTGTCCTAGTTGCACATGGGGGGTGGTGTATTCCTGCAGCATCAAGGTGTTTTTAGAACTTTCTACCCTTTCCTGCCTTCATCCCCCACATTTTTCCCATCCCTGATAGCACAACAGTCATATTTGATACTAAAGGACTGGTAACAATGCCCAGTAACCCTCTAATTGTAATTGTGCCTCACTGTTAATTATTTTAACCTTGATTTTTAGCACTGCTCCATTGAAGATGCTGCTGCTGAGGGTGAGGTCTGTTTCCTGCTCTGACAAGAAGCAGATTTAAAGAGGGCAGATACAGAATAACTCATGACAGTGTCCTCATCCCTAGGTTAATCCCTGTCCCCAGTGCATCTGTGTTTCCTAGAGGCTGTTTACACTGCGAGTTAATGGGGGAGCATCCTCACAGCCATCAGTGTCCAAGTTCCCAAAGCTCAGAAATCTGCTTTTTGACACAGGACACGGCCAGTGGGAGCTGTTGATGAATTAGAATTCACAGAGCACCTCAGCTCTGCCTTCAGGGATCCTATCTTTTGTCTAATTGTCACTCCTAGGAGAGCGAGACAGACATAAATTTGTCTGCTGAGAGGTGCACCACAAAGCAAGTGTGGTGTTGTTCCCTTTGCTCCTGGTGCTGCTCTGGGCTGTGGAACCAACACCCACACTGAGCAGCAAGATTTTGCCCAGGTTTGAGCAGTCCCATTGTTTTGGGGGATGTCAGAAGATCATTTTGCATGGATAGGGCTGGATTATTGATAGCTGAGCTCAGAGTTAGTTTGGGTTTATCTACAGCAAACTCTGGTGTAGTTACACTTTTCTGCCTTGTGAATTGGTTTGCTCCAGTGGCAGCTTCACAAGAAACCATCGTGCCATGCTTTGACTGTAAGGAAAACAAGCACCGCTCCTGTGGGACGAGGAAATGAAGTGGATGCAGTAAAGACAGGGATTCCTCTGGAGCAAAGGAGAAGCAGAAGGAGCCATCTTACAGGGATATTTGTCTCGTTTCCAAGAGGCTCTGCCAGCAGCCTGGTTCTTAGAAGTCATTGAGGCTTGTGGCTGAGTGTGATACGTGCTACCTCAGTA
Organism: Bombycilla garrulus; assembly: GCA_013400315.1. NCBI lineage: Eukaryota > Metazoa > Chordata > Aves > Passeriformes > Bombycillidae > Bombycilla > Bombycilla garrulus. The sequence continues at coordinate 1,204,565 of VXBU01012587.1, read as the reverse complement.
ATCTTGTGGGCTTTCATTTGGTTTCTGCAGAAAAACAAAGCAATTTTGACTTTGTTTCTTGTCCTTCCTCACTCCAACTTGAAAGCTGTTTGAGTTGGGGCACTCTTTCATCAGTTTGCAGAGCTCTGCTGTCCCCAAGGATGTCCACCTTCAAAAAGCAGTGTGTTTACAAGGGATGGGGTGAGCTGAGATGGGTTTTGTTAGAGAGACTGCTCCTCTGGGCATGTGCCCACCACTGCTCACTTTCCAAGGGACTCTTTGGCTAAAAATTATTGCTGTGTTTTTCAAAGTGGATGTTGTGCTTTTCCTGGGAAAAAAAATCGTGCTTCAAAGTGTCTGAGGAAAAGAAAATTAAACTTTAATTTGCTTTTCCTTGAATTGCACAGCTCTTAAAGCTCTATTAGTTGTAGGCTGGGACAGAGCTGCACTGCTTATTGCCAGCAGTGACTGGTGCTGTAGATTCTGTAGAAGGGGTGTGGGACAGATTTACCCCCATCAGGTCACTTGTTAAAATACCAGATGAAAGTTACTGTGATGAAGAGGTGAAATGGGAAGCTCTGAAGCATCTCTCCTGCAAGGACTTGGAGCAGTGCTCTCACTGTGAGCCAAGTCAGTGTGTGGAGCCAGGTCCATGGTCAGTCCCCATGAAGTGGAAGTGTCTTCCAGGTCACAGCCTCAAATCCCTTCAGGAGCAGAAGGGATCAGAGCAGGACATGGTCGGGTTGTCATTCACTGCCCCTGTAGTGCCATAGTGGCCATAAAGCTGAGCTGAGGAGGGAGAGGTATCATAAAAAAAATATTACACCAATCACCCGTTTTTATGTGATGCCCTTCTTCACCCTGACACCAGCTGTACTGAATTTTTTTTCTGTTTGGTGTGAATTTCAGAGGAGAATCTTATGACTTAGTGCCAGTTTGCACAGACAGAACATGTGCTGGTTTGTGGTGTCTCCTCCCTTGTCTGACCCTCATGTCAGTCTGTCTGTGCTGACAGGCCCTGTGTGAGATACCCACGAGGGCAGGAAATTGCCAGCAGGTTTTAGTCTCTGACCCAAATTATTGAGGTTTGTCCTTGAGATTTTTGCCCATTCTTAAGTACCCGATTCCTGTGACTAAAATGCCATTTCACTCCTCCTCCTCCTGCCCAGCCTTTAAGTGCTCTGTAAGTCGAGGGAGCTGTTAACTCACTGAAATTGAAAAATCCACCTACATTGCTGTTGTTTGTGCCCTACAGTGTTTGTCTCCAGCCCGAATCCTTTATGAGTGTTCTGAAGGCGACTGTCAGGAGCAGTCTGCTTCTCACATTAATCACCAGCTGTGTAATGAGGCTTCATGTGTGCTGTGCTAATAACCAAATCACTGCCCTTATTTCAGACTCTTTGCTGCTGAAGCTGGTTGCTCCTGTGATGTCCTGCCTCACTGTGCTGTTTGGGAATAGACCTCCCTGAATTAGCTGCCTCTAACTCCACTCCTGCTTCCTGGAGCATGACAGTGTCCAGTCCTTGCTGTCTTGCAGTGCCTGTGAATTGAACTAATTAATGTGAAAGCTGCATTAGGAGCAGCTGAGTTTCTATTTTTAGCTGTACATTTCACATGTTGTTAGTGACCTCACCCCAAAGATACTGAACCTGTTGCTGCTGGGAGCTGCTTTTTGCTGCTGCTTTTGAAAACACTGTTTTTTTTTTTTACTCCTGCCTTCTGGCTTTGCTAGAAACTTTCCTGCAGTCCCTATCAGAACTTTCCCAGCTCTGATTGCCTGGCATGGGAAGCCCCAGAGAGCTCTTTCAGTGGCCTGTATCAGCCCCAGGGTGATACAAATAGCAGTGTGGGCGATGTTCTCAAGGTCTCTCATGTGGTGACTCAACTTTCTACTGGCACAGTTGCTCCTCTTACTTTCTACAGGAGCTGCAGCCAGCTGGTGTCCCCACTGTAACAAACAACCTTTTTTAAACCTGTAGTTCATTTCTGGACAGAGTCCATAGTTCTTGTCCTCTTGTTTTCCTCCCCTCTGGGCCTGTTCTCATACACATGCCGTGTTCCTCGGCGTGTGCTGTGGGAGCAGGAGTGCTTCTTCAGCTTTTTAAATGGTGGCTTTCTGCTCTCTCTAGCAATCTGCAGAGCGCTGTGTGAGCACACTGCTGGACCTCATCCAGACCAAGGTCAACTACGTGGTGCAGGAGGCCATCGTGGTCATCAAGGACATTTTCCGCAAGTACCCCAACAAGTGCGTGCAGGGAGCCTTGGGATTTTTGGAAACACCTTTCTGCCATCATCAGAACAGAGCAGAACTCAGCTCCCCCGGGCTCTGAAGCAAAGCTGGAAGCAGTGATGCCATTCCTAGTTTGATAGGATTCAGGTGTTGGCTCTAGATGAGGTGTCAGCTTGGCTTGTTGTTAGTTTGAATGGAAAGGTTTTCTTTCTCCGCCACTCCATTCTGAAGCCTGGATCAAAAGGCAGTAAAGCTCTTGCAGGGGATGCCAGAAGGAAAATTTGGCCAAGTTAATAGCATCAGGCTGTTCTGGTTTTGCTAATCTGTTCTAGAAATCTATGAAGTGTACAAGTTTCTTCATACAGGGAAAGTTCATGGCTCCCATGGTCCGAGATCCAGTCAGGTTGTGCTGAACAAAGCACTGCTGGCTTTTCCCACCAGGTGTTCCCTCTGGCTTGGGCAGAGCTCAGCTTCTCTTGGTTCTGCAGTGAGGTTTTGTCTCCTCAGCCACAAAACTGCAGCAGTGTTTTCAGCAGAGGATTCATGATCACCTAAAAAATAATATGGTACATCTGCTGGCTTCCCTAGCAATTCCTGCTGTCAGTCTCAGAAATTCCCTGCTTGTGGGGCTACCCACACATGGAATAAGGGAAGCTAAATTAGTGTGGGATATTGGGTGATTTGCAGTACAGCCTTGGGGGGAGTCTAATACCCAGTTTAGAGTTACCAGGCTGAACCCTCCAGCAATCCAGGATCTGATTTGAGTCATGGTTTGAACTGTTGGATCAAATATTCCCATTAGCAAACAGAAAGGGAGGCAGCTTTGTCTTGAACTCCACATCTGGGTGGTCTTGCTGATGGATTAAACTGCAGAGACCATGTGAGATCTCAGTGCTCAGCTTTGGGAGAAAAAAAAATAGTTGAATGAAAATGCTATTTGTTTGTGGGAATACAAAACATTAATTCAGTGCAGGATTCTCTGCAGAGTGGTGTGGGCAGGAATGGAGTAAAACAAATCCAGTTCACCCCAGTAATCCAGCTGTACTCTGACACACCAGGTATGAGAGCATCATTGCCACTCTGTGTGAGAACCTGGATTCCCTGGATGAGCCAGATGCCAGAGCTGCCATGATCTGGATCGTGGGTGAATATGCTGAAAGAATTGACAATGCAGATGAGCTGCTGGAGAGTTTCCTGGAGGGTTTCCATGATGAAAGTACTCAGGTAAAGTTGAAATGTGCTTTTTATTTTGTGCAGTGTGTTTATGGGATGGACACTAAATGTTTTTTCAGTGGTCGGACAATACCTGTCAATAAAAGCTTCCATACTGGGCTGAAATAAAACTCTTGGGAATCTGCAGCTTTGCTTTGTTGTCCATATCTCCAAAAATTCCCTTTTTGGAAGGACAAGACAGAACTGGGGGGGATTCCAGAGGTTGCATATTTCTTGGGGAAATGGCTGTAGAAACTTAGATAGCGATGGGGTGCATCACAGTATGACACAAACCTCAGCCTGCTGCTCAGGAACTTGTCTGTGAAAGCATTTGCAAGAGGCAAGAGTCTGAGTCTCATTATCCTGGGTTTCACTGTGTGATGCTGTCAGGAAGCTGAAGTCATGTTTTATATCAGTAAGGGATGTGGAGACCTGTGAATTGGTGAAGGATGCATTTCTGATCTCTCCTGTGCTCTCTCTCCCTCAGGTGCAGCTCACCCTCCTGACTGCAATAGTGAAGCTGTTCTTGAAAAAGCCTTCTGAGACACAGGAGCTGGTCCAGCAGGTCCTCAGCCTGGCCACACAGGTAAGCCCAGGTACCCAGTGATCCAGAGCACTGTGCTGTCTCCCATCTGCCAGGCCAGGCAGCTTTGCAGGAGATCTGACTCAGGGCTGTTCCCTTCTCTCCCAAAGAGACTCTATTTAAAAGCTGCCTTGAGCCTGTTAGAATCTGGAATCTGCTTTCACCTTCTTAGCTCTTGCTTTATCTGAGTTCATTCCTCATTCACTCACTAAATGGATAGTTAGGGACAGTGTAGAATTATCAAGAAACCAAAACTCTTTCTCCTTGAAGGTGGCTTGCAGTGAAACATCTGGAGCTGTAACAGAGGGAAAGAGCCTGGCAAAACTTGCTTCTGTGAACAGCAAAGTTTAAGCAGTGCTATGAAAAAGCAAGAACTGAAGTTTGGGGTTTTTCCTTTGTGCTTGGATGCTGTCAACCGAAGTGGCAGCTTTGCTGGAGGCTGTAGCAGTGGGTTTAAGATCATGGATTCATTATGCATGAGGTGCTGAGTTCTGAGCTCAGATCACTGCAGGCAAGGCTGGGCTTGAGCTGGCAGACACAACTGCTGTAGCTCTAGAGGACAGAAGTGGAGGTGTCCTGGTGGCAGGGGTGGGGAGGAGCTCAGCTGATCTTCCTGCACTCCTTGGCTGCAATGACTAGGGTAAAGTACCCAAAAAGAGCAGCTCCTCTCCAGACCTGTGATAAAAATAGCCTGCCAGCTGAATGGGCTGTGATTGTTTCTGAGCAGAAAACCTGGAGTCAATCATCAGCTGGCCCCTTTGATCTCTTTGCTGCAAGAAATCACGGCTGTGGACTTAATGCACTTAAACCTTTTATTCATTCCTTTGGGGAGTTGCATTGGTTAGCAGCAACAAGCCCTGCTTTTCTTGCTTCAAAACCTGCCATTAGGCAGGATCTGAGCTGCTCTTCAGAGAGGAGTGGGCCAAGGGCACGCTGCATCATTTGCCTGAGCCAACAGAAGAAAGGTACTAAGTGCTAAAACCCACTGTGCTGAGTCACAAAACATTTAATGGCACCCTTGGAATATAACTGGAGTCTGGTTTTTTTTCCTCTGTTTGTCACAAATGTTGATTCAGTCTGGCTCTTTGTATTTTATATGAATAATAAGTCAATGTAGGATAACTGGCTGTAAAACACTGAAAAACCTTACGCTTCAAGGTCTGATTTCTAGGTAGAGATGGTGTTTTTCACTTGAGTGGGAGAGTAATTACACGTGTGTTTCTTTCCCCAGCCTAGGTATTATTTGCACTTGGAGTTTCTCAGGGCTTGTCTGCACAGCAGACTGCAGGTGTGGTTGTAGCAGGAGCCAGCTTCATCCAGCCAGCACTGGTAAAAATAGCAGTGGAGCAGCTGGGGCTGGAAGAAACACTGAGGTCTCAGACCTCCGCATGCAGACCCTGGAGAGGGGAGAATTGAGAGACAAACTGGAAGAGTTTTGAGCCTCTTCTTTCAGTAGGTTTACCAGTTTCCAGTGTAATTTTTGGCTGTGAGAAGAAACAGCCTTGAATCTGTAGGTGCCTGCAAGTAGGAGAGTGTAGCATTTCATGTGTGCCCTTGCAGAAACCCTGCCTGATCCTGAATGCAGAGTCTGGGAGGGGTTGTTAAGGGTGTAAAGAGTCCACAATTCTACCATCAAACAAAACCAGCTCTGCAGAGATAATGTGTGAGACAACAGAGAGATTAATTTCTGTCCTTACAAGCAAAATGAGCTGAGCTCAGTCTCGTTCCAAGACGAGGTTTGAGAATGTCTTGAGGCAGATGGCAGATGCAGGTTCTAACAGGGCAGCAGCAAGGAGAGCACAGAAGAGAAAAAGAAATGCCAAGAGGAAGGCTGGCGAGGTGTACAATATTTTGCTGGAATTTTATCAGAGGGGAAAAAAACCCTCAAACATTTATCCTGTTACTCTGCTGATGTGAGGATTAAAAATCCGAGCTCGTTTCCATGAACAGTTCACTACCACGTAAAACCACAGCACCTCCCTCTCCCTAGACCATTACCAGCAAACCATCCCCACTCACTTTGCTGCTCTGGGCAGAGCTGCTCGAAGATGAGAGAAATAATTAGCACTTCATGCAGAGGCAAAAGTATCTGCAGTAAAACAAGGGTATTATTGACAGTTGGAGAACTGATGAAGTACCCTAAGTGTGTATCATTAACATCTCTCCATACTTCATTAGATAACTAAATGGCAGGATAAATAAGATCTCTTTTGCTCTAAAGAATATGGCTTATTAAGATGTGGCTCTGCAGCATCTTTTTTGTCCAGCAGTGCCCTTGGGTAAGTCATATTTCCAGGAATCTTGGATCATTATGCAGTAGTGTGTGTCTGCTCTTAGTGCGTAACAGTCATTGCCACTCATGTTATTTTCTCTGGATTTCTCCTAACACTTAGTGGCAGGAAAGTTTGGGAAGCAATTGGGCAGCTCTGTGGTTTGGGGCAGTTGTGGGGTGGAAATCCTGGGCTTTTTCCTCCTTGACCAGCTGAGCAGGAAGCCAGGCACGAATATTTTGGTTCTCATTTTTAATTTTAAGACGTTCATCTCAACAACCAGTTTGTAACATCATTTTGAAGTTGGTGGCTGTGGCTGCTGGCTGGTTGGGGTTTTTTAATCCAGCAGAATCCCTGCTGGAAGAATAAAGTGATTACAGACATAAGCTGACTTCAGACCTGTGAGTGATGCATTGCTTTGTCTCAGGATTCTGACAACCCAGACCTGCGGGATCGTGGCTACATCTACTGGCGCCTTCTTTCCACGGATCCAGTGACTGCCAAGGAGGTGGTGCTCTCAGAAAAGCCCCTGATTTCTGAGGAGACTGATCTGATTGAGCCAACTCTGCTGGATGAGCTGATCTGCCACATTGGCTCTCTGGCTTCCGTGTACCACAAGCCACCCAACGCTTTTGTGGAGGGGAGCCACGGCATCCACCGCAAGCACCTGCCAATCCACCACGGCAGGTGAGCTCAGCCAGACCTGGGGGTCGTGGGCAGGTGTGGTTGTTTCTTTCTAGAAACAGTCCAAAAGGTGCCAAGATCTTTTAGAAGACCTTAGTGGGATTTTATTGATAGTTTGCAGGTTGTTCAAGGGACAGTTTCACTGCAGAATGTAATCCTGGGTATGGAGTTTCCAGGTTCCTAGCTCAGAAGAGACAGGAAGTATCAAAGTTTCTGTGGGAGGAGAAGCTGTGATGTTTTTTGAGAAGACATTGGTTATAAGTGCCCTTGTCATAAATTTGAATAGAAAAGCAGAAGCTTTGGGTGACTACTGCGAGGAGGACTAGAGTGAGGAAAGGCATCTTTCAGAAGATGATTTTTGTAGGAGCTTTGCTTCATCACCAGCTCAGCATTATGAGCCTGTCTCCTGGAATGCAGTATCACTTTCCTGGAACAGGGATCCTTCACTGCTGGAACACAAAATGGACAAGGATTGGTAAAACTCCCTTTCTCACTCGGTGCCTGTAAAGCAAGGGGAGTGCAGAAGCCATCTAAGCCCCGTCACTGTTAGGGCTCTAAAGAAAATGGGTGGGCTGACACGGTGTGTCTGACCTTTGTGAGGGGGAGGAAATGCTTTGGCTCTTTTCCTGGTGCTCCAGTGCCTCCCTGGGATCACAGTTCTGGCAGCAGCTTCGTTCTGCAAGAGCAGGCAGTGCCTCAGCCCCAGCTGGGGCCGTGTTGCTGTTGGGCCTGTTCCCATGGTCCCCTATTCAGGTGAGCAGTTTGCTGTTTGCACTAATGGTAATAATTACAAAAATGAGGGTGTTTTGCAGCAAGAGGCAGAGTAGCCAGGCTTACCTCTTAATAATATTCCCAAAGTGACATTTGGAGTGCTATTTTTTGCTGTTGCACTGATAAATCAGTGTGCGATGCTGCTCCTTTTCTATTTTCTGACACCACTTCTCTGCTATTCTTAGCAACTGAAGCTATTTCTGTGGTGGCTGGCTTTGGGAAGCTGAGTTGTTTTCTCCCTGCCTATGAAATCAAGTCTGGCTGCACTGACCCAGAATCAGCAAGCTCAAATGTACCAGTTGGACAGGAAAAGCAGTGGCCACTTTCCTACCTCTCCTAATCAATGATTTGTCTCAAAATGAGCTGGTTTTTGATGTTATCGGCCTTCCTGTACACTTGTTCCAGGTCACTGCAGCAAATAGCATTTTAGGGGATTTAGCTCAGAGAATTCAGCTTTTTGAAGGAGCAGTTTGTTATCTCCTTGCATCTAGTGTCTGTGTGCTTGACTTTCATTGCTCGTGCTCAGTCTGGTGATCTTAAGTATTTTCTGACTTTGGCAGAACCATTGCTTCAAAAAACCCCAAAAAACAAACCCCCAGGCCTCAGTCAGCAGTGCAAGCTGGGGGAAGGTCTGAGGGATGCTCAGCAGAGCGTGCTGAGCGTGCTGCGGTGATAAATTTAAAAAATGAGTGGGGTTAGTTTAATAGCACACCAGGCTTCTCTGATGGGAGCTCACCTCAAGAGGCCCCATTACTGGGGTTTTTTTTTGCATCAGTTTAAGGTAAATTGAAGGTGTCCAGTGAAAGATAAGTCCAAACAGTGAGGTGAGGTGATTTTCTGTACAATTCCTGCACTCCAGTGACCATTCTGGTGCCTGATCCTTGTGGAAGAGACTGCTGGGGATGGGGAGATGGCCACAGTGAATGTGGTTTAACAGGGTCAAGGCAGCACTGGCATGCATTTGGATTCATTTATGTTCCATTCAGAGCACTGCAGGGCAGGTTTCTTGCAGCTCTCAGCTGATGGGAAGACCCATTGAGCAGCTCACAGATGGTGAAATGTTCCTGCCTCTCCAGCGAGCCCAAGTGTCACAGAGCTGCAGATGTATCCTGAGGGTGGGGAGGAATCTGATGGCTTGGCAGTGTTTCCTCGTGTGGTGGCTCCCACCAGTCCTGCTCAGCCATAACTCAGCTGGAAATTTGGGAAGATGTTAACAGGGCTCCTGGGAAAGGCAAGTCTGGTTAGACTTGGGCAGGAGTCCTAATTTCCCTGTTTCAGAGGGGGCTGCAAAAAATTTTTGATTCTGGTTCATCCTGTGCATCACTTGTCACTCCAACATCTGGGAGGTGCTGGAAGCTCTGAACTCACAGGGCCAAATCTCCAATTCCTGTAGCCAAACCCAAGACTGTAAAGGGAAAGCTTGTATTAAGTCCTTTTGCCCTTTTTAACCCACATATTCTTCATTAATTTCTTTTCTTGCAAAAAAAAAAAAAAGGCGAAGTTGTTTATAGGAATCTCTTTAAAGAGATGCTTCACAAATGCAAGTGTGGGTCTTTGCTTTTTTCAAACAAACCAGCTGAGCTTTGTCCTTTCCTAATTTCTCGTTGGGTTTTGGGGCAGCAGCAGTTACACAAGACACGGAGGGATTTCTGTGTCTCCATCAGGAGAAGGATGAGTAAGTGTTGAAGGGGTGGGGTGTGAGAGGGATTATATCCTGGGAAGGAACCGAGTGGTTTGTGCTGTGCCTCTCCCAGAGAGGCTGTTCCTGTTCCCGGGCTGGGGGTGGAGTGGATCACAGTCACCAGCTCTCCTCAGGAATGCTTCAGGGAGCACTTCAGCACACTCAGCACTCTCCCTGCTGAAGGCAGCAGCAGAAAGGACAGCTAATATTAGTGCTTTTGGGCCTCTAAAGCTTTTCATGCAAAGAAGCTTTCAAGCCTTCCTGCTGCTGCCTGGTAACTAAGTCATTCTGCACTCCTTATGCTCCATCTTCCCCTCCTGGCACTGGGATTGGGAGCAGCTTATACTGTGTCACTGAATCTCTCCCCTCAATAGCTGAATAAGGATAAGAGAATTTTGGCCACTCTCCATCAGAAGCTGCAGTGCTTGCAGAACAGCCCCAGTGTTAAACACCTTGTCAGGACACTAATTCCCACAACAATTGTGGGCACTTACCTGCTGGCTGCAGGAACATGAGCTAGAAATCATGCTGGAAACAGGATATAAAATGGATTTTAATTATCTAAAATATGAGCAGCTCTGGATTTCAAGAATAAATACATTGTTGGGAGTTCTTCGGGAGCTACAGTTATTTTTTTTACCTTCTCCTTGTTATCAAATTCAGTGACAAGTGAATATAAAAGATATAAAAGGTAGCCAGACTGCATATGATGATAAATTTTGGAAGCTGTATAATGAGTGTTTCTAGACTAGTAATTAGCATGCCTGCTAACTCAGAGGAAAGGAAATTATTGATAGAAGGGAGGAATCAATTTTACATTGAGTTTTTCAATTAGGAAAGACTGATGGACCTTGTTGCTGGTCAGGAGAAGGTGATTAATCTAGATCTGAGGGAAGTGCTGGAGTTTGCACTGGTTAGAGTAAGGGCTCAAGGGTTTTATCAGTGTTAGATCTCTGTAAAAATCTGGATTATTTATTTTTCCCTCTGCAGGTTTATTCTGAGGTAGGAAATGCTTATTTTCAGTTCTGTAGCCTGTGTGGCTCTCTGTTTTGGAGGGGGTCTCTGATTCTCAGGGTGGGTAGGATTCACCCCTTGCAAGATTCCCTTTGCTGGGCTGAAAACCACATGCAATGAAGGAAAATCTTTGTGCTCCAAGGGGTGAAGAGCCAGGTTCCATAACCCTGCCTGGTGCAGGACAGTGGGCACAGCAGCTGCTGGGACCCCCTTTTGCCTGGCTTCTGCTGCTGAGCCACCTCTTGCTGTTTCCCCACGCTGGGAACCTGGATCTGGAGACCAGAGGTGACTGATATTTGTCTTTTCTGCTTCTTGTTCTCCCCCCACAGCACTGATGCTGGTGACAGCCCCGTGGGCACCACCACCACCACCAACCTGGAGCAGCCACAGGTCATCCCATCCCAGGGTGACCTCCTGGGGGACCTCCTCAACCTGGACCTGGGGCCCCCCGTGAATGTGCCCCAAGTGTCCTCCATGCAGATGGGTGCTGTGGACCTCCTGGGAGGAGGGCTGGACAGCTTGGTAAGCAGCACATCCTCTTTAGCTGATGGGAGATAATTGGAGCTGTGCTTATCTCTGCAAAGCCTTGATCATTGGTGCTTTTAATGCTCAGTGAGCCGAGCTCCCGGTGCTGAGTCCTGAAACTCCAGGAGGATTTAACCAGAGTTATTGTACCAACTTCCAGCAGGCTTTTCCTGCTCTACAGTGAATATTGCTGCATGCTGTAGAATCCCCATGGTCAGTGGATATATTTGTTCTGTGCTTTTTCTGTCTCTAGGAGAAAACCAAAAAGTTGCTTCAAGGATGTGAAAGTGTTTCGCTGCTTTCTGTTTGGATCAGGCTTCCTTTTCATTGAGTCGTTTATCCCACCCAATTCCCAGCCCTCCTGAATTTCAGTGCTAAAGCTCTCGGGCTGTAACCCTGTGTCTTCCCATTTGTGAATTCTCCAGAGTGTGCCATGGTTTAATATCAGTGACTCTTTAATTGCAGCGAGGTCAAGAGCTGCTGACAGGGCACCTGCCCTGGCACTATCAGGGTCAGCAATCACACCTCCCTCTGCTCTGGGGAGGGAGCTGGGCATCAGCTGCAGGGAGAGAATCACTTAGCAGGGGGAGCTCAGAGCTGGGGTTTTAGGCTGCTCAGAGCTGGGGTTTTAGGCCGCTCAGAGCTGGGGTTTTAGGCCGCTCAGAGCTGGGGTTTTAGGCCGTTCAGAGCTGGGGTTTTAGGCCGCTCAGAGCTGGGGTTTTAGGCCGCTCAGAGCTGGGGTTTTAGGCCGCTCAGAGCTGGGGTTTTAGGCCGTTCAGAGCTGGGGTTTTAGGCCGCTCAGAGCTGGGGTTTTAGGCTGCTCAGAGCTGGGGTTTTAGGCTGTGGCACACAGGCAGTGAGGAGTGCTGGTCAGACTGGGAGCTGTTCCCAAGGCAGGGAGCACAGCACACAGATGCCCAGCTCCCTACTGGCTTCCCCACAGAGGCAAGAAGCTCTCCTAGGTGTATTTGCACCATGTAAATCAAGTAAAACTGCCCCAGGGGACAGAGTTGGGTGTTTTTCAGACTTGGAGTGGGCTTGTCTCGCTTGAGGTTTGGCTTGTGATGAGTTGGGCTGGATTATCTCTGCCTGCTTCAGGTGCACTTTCAGTTCTGAGTCAAGCTCTGAATAACAGAGGTAGGAGGCAGCTGGATGAACCCCAATTCAACAAATCCTTATTAGTCAAATATGTATTTTTTTAAGCTGTCATAAGCTTACTAAGGCAAATGTTAAACTCATTTCCAGCTCCAGTGCTCCATGGCCTAATGAGCTGGAAACAATCTAACCCTCCATGGCACTGGCACTCCCAGAGGTGCTGTAGACTCTGCACTCTCTGACCAGAGGTGTTTGGTTAGCAGGGACCCTGCCTTTTCTGGGGATTAGCAAAATGGTCAGGCTGGACTTGCTGGGAAAGCAGGCAGTGAGCCCAGAGCAGTGATGTGTGCAGCCTTTCCCTGCCTCAAAAACCTGGCACTGGCAATCAAGGCCCTGCAGAAGGTGCTGCTGCCTGTGGTGCCACACGATGGTTTGCACTTAAATTCCTCTCTGCTGCCTTCCAGGCCTCTCACAGTAACCCTTTGTTCCTCATTAGTGTCACACAAATAAATGGACACGGCAGAAGTAAAATTTGGTTTTGGGAGAGGAGCTGCCTCACAGCTGGCATTAATGGGCTTAATTTAGTGACCTGCTCTGACAGTGGAGCTGTTAGTTGAAATGGTAGCAGGCTTTTACTTAATATTTTTCTCAAGCCTGAAGTACATCCATGGGGTTATGGAGTGTGATCTGACAAAATGATCCTGTCTGGATGGGGAGTAGCTGTGCCTGGGGCTGCATGGCCAGCGCTCTCTCAGCTGAGTAGATGGAGAAGCACTAAAAAAAAATCTGAATCCTGGTGTGGTTTTTGAAGGTGGATGCTCTCTGTTGGAGGGCTGTTGCATCAGAGCTCCAGCTTTTCCTTCCCTTGATCGGTCTCTTTTCTCAGGTAATAAGTGACAAGATGAGAGGGAATGACCTCTGCTTGTGCCAAGGGAGGTTTAAATTGAATATTGGGTAATCTGCCTTCACCAAAAGGATTTTCAAGCCCTGGAATGGGCACCAGGGCAGTGATGGGGTCACTTAAAAATAGTGCAGATGTGGCACTTGGGGACATGGTTTAGTGGTGGCCTTGGCAGTGCTGGTGGAATGCTGTGGAAGTCTTTTCCAGCCTAAATGAGTCTAGGATAATAAGCTTAATTAGTGAGTGAATGTGATCTGTGTGTTTGTTTGTTGCTGTGGGCATGTGTTTAACGAGTCTCAAGCTGGGTTAACCCTAACCTGGTATTACCCAAATTGCTGGGAAGTGTCCTGGGCTGCAGGGCTTGCCAAGAGGATTGGCATTTGGATCTCAGGCTAATATTAAACCACATTTGTGCCATGCCAAAATCAGTCTCAGGCTGCAGATCTCACAGGCCTGATTTCTGCGTGTGGGAAGGAGGTGAGACACATCCCAGTGTAACCCTTCTAGAAGAGCTGAGCTCTTCACTCTTGCCCAGGGATCAAAAACACCTGGGAGCCAGCAGTGCCTGAATTGTTCTGCTTTGACATTTCCCTTTCTGTTACTCCTTGAGGTTTCTTTAATGCATTTCTTCCCCTGCTTTGTTGGGCAGACTGAGGTTGTGACGGTGACATCGCCTCAGTCCTGCGAGTGCCTCAAAGGCAGCTGGAGTCTGCAAGAGGCTCTGCCAGCATCTCAGCCGCTTTGTCACACCCACTCGGTGGCATCTGGTGATCCCCTCCTCTGCCCCCTTGTCTTTGGAGGGGGTGTCTCATCAGAGGGATGTTCTTGCAGTGAAAGTCCTGGTGGGACTAACCCAGAGAGACCAACAGCAGCGTTAACTCGCATGGAAAATGCCATTCTGCATTTCCATTTCTTAAACTGGAGGGTTGTATTTTTCTTCCAGGCATTTAAATAGAGACTGAATGGTGTAAAACTGCACAAACATCAAATTAATATTGTTCATTTGAATTGTCCTCAGCATTGCCAGATATTTATGCCCATGACTGGTGAGACTCCAGCTGCTTGCGAGGTTAATTTCTTTAGTGAGGAAATCTTATTTTATCTCCATAGTGAGTTTCTGTAATTGGTATTAAATGTAACATGCATGCACAGATGCTGAGCATGTGTTAACAATTAAAAAGAGGAGCAAAAGGACCTTTGATACAACGGCATTGCTTATAAGCAGAACAGACTTGCTGTAGGACTTTTGGAGAGCTTTTTTTCTAGGAAACAGGTTGTGCCCGTTTGCCACCATGGGCAGATCTTGTTCTTTTCTGCTCAGTTTTCTTTTTCTAGAAAATGGTGACTGAGCCCACTTCACAAAACTATTTGGGATCTCCAGCTCCACAGTGTAAAGTAGCCATAGCAGTCACTAGTGGGGGAGAAACAAAACCTGTGGCAGAGCAGATTGCTGGGTGCAGAGCTGTGCATCCCGAGAGTTGGAGTTTGATGCTTTGTTCCCCTCAAGTGGCTGAATTTCTTGCAGTCACTCTCCCAAGTCCTGTGCAGTGGTGCAGTGCTTTGCAGGATGTCTGCCTGTGCTGACGTGACATTTTTGCCTTTAAAGCTTTTTGTGTGTTCATTTGTTCAGCAGATCCACAGAGCATGAGCGCTCTGTGGGCTCCCTGTGCTTCCTGGGAGCCCCTCATTGTATGGGAGCAGGGCACTGTGGCCAGGAGCCAGGAAGGCTGGCTTGAAACCCAGGGGCAGAGCAGTAAATCTGCAGGAATGGCCAGGCTTGGATTGTCTGTTATGTAAGGATTTTATTTAATGCTCTAACCACTCGTGTACAAGAATATTATTGATTCGAGACTGGCAGCTGGTCGGGTTGATTTATATCCTAAACTGCAAAGCTGTTTGATAAACACTGAATATCCACAGTTTTCTGCAATGCCTGGACTGGTTTGGGCTGTTCCAGGCGGGGCTGTGCCCCTCTGTATAATCTGGATTTAGGGAGGTCTGACCCCAAGGGTCTGTTCCACACGATTTAGGGCTGTGTCCCATGGCTGCAGGGTGATGGAGGGTGGGAGCTGAGCTCCAGGCACCACAGGCTCAGCAGCCTGGCAGGAAACCCCTATTCCAGTAGTCTGAAGTGCCTCCCTCATCCACAGGGCTGTGAGCAGGGGCTGCTGGTGTCCCTCCCTCCCTGTCTGACTGCTTTCAAGTGGAAAATTCAAAGTCTGTCCTCAGTGGACAACACCCTGGAGTGCTGGGCTTGATGAGGGACTCACCAATGTTTTGGGAGTCACAATCCCAAAGTGACCTCCAGTCTGCCCTGGGGTGCCACATTCCTCTCCTGGCTCTGGAGGTGATTTGCTGTGTATAATCTTAGGAAAAACTACTTCATTTACCTTTTCCTGGAGCTACAGCGTGAGAGTGGCTGTGCCAGGTCAGCCCCAGCATCCATTTATGCCGGGGATGTGCTGCTTTCCCAGAGTGCTCCTCCAGCCTTTGGCAAGGAGCTCAGTGACTCCTTTCATCTGGGCTGTGGAGGTTTGATGAGCTACAAAGGAATCTGTTAGGATTTCTGACAAAGGACACAAATCCACTGCTGGGGCAGAGCTGGTGTGGAAAAAAGAGCTATTTTGGTGGATCACTCATTCATATCTGATTCCAAGCTGTTGTAGCACTCATAAGACTGCTAGAGCTTTGTGAGGAGTTTGGTTTTTTTTCACTTTGGAGAAGGAAAATGGTTAGGACTTGGTTTTCCTTGCTGATGGAAATTGCTCAGCAGGGCAAAGCGTTTGCAGCAAGTGCAGTGAAACTGGTGACCGTGGCAGTGTGACCTGTCCTCCAGCAGCTTTGACACAGCTGTCCTGGTTTGGAGAGCTGCTCCTGTGCTCTGCAATCCTGGCTGGGTGTGCAGACACAAAACAGGCAGCAAGCAAGGCACTGAAATGCCTCTGTGTGAGCCACAGGGGTGTCTGCACTGTGAGACAGTGAGATCCCTGCAGCCCATGCGTGCTCTGTCCTGCAGCTCAGGGCTCTCTCTGGTCAGAGAGCTGCCAGCAGCCCTGCTCTCAGCATCTCACCCCAGTGCTGTTAGCTAAATGCCTTGTGTTCCTCAGTGCAGGCAGCACCTTGGGCTGTGGTGCTTGGCTCCTGCTCTGTGGTGTGATGGAGCCAGAAGGCAGTTGGCCCCTGTTAACCCATGAATTGTGGTCCACAAAGTGCACAGCTGCCCTGGAAGCCCTGGTTATGTTGTGGGCACAAGGCAAGGCAGTTGCTGAGCAGTGGTTGTTGAAGCTTCTGTCCCTGGCTCCACCCTCCCTGTTATTTTTTGGTGCTCCAAAAGCCTCACGTCATTTTGCAGAAGTGATTGTAGCCCCTCAGGATCACATGAACACTTCAGCAGAGTCACTTCATTACAAGCTGCTGTTAAGATGCAAATAAACCCTCCTAATGCAGTAACTCCAGCGCTGCTACACTTCATAAGTCAGCATAACTGCTTCCACAGGGCTGGAATTGCAGGGCAGAGGCTCTCCAACCGCAGAGCAGCTGCGGCACCGTCCAAGCCAACTTGTGCAAAGTAAAGGTGCTGATGCAGTTTGGGAAAAGGTGCTGGCTCTGGTTTTATTGATACAGGGTTGAGCCCAGCATCTTCTTTAAACCCATGTGGCTGCTGTTATGGCAGGATAGATTTGGAGGGAATAAAAAGAGTTTCTCCTGTTTGAAGAAGTTTTATGCCTTTGGGGACTGAGACTCCCTGTCCACCCTCTGCTCATCTGAAGCTGGCAGCTCTTCCTCCTGAAGCAGAGGGCTTTGTGCTCTTCAGCAGGAGGCAAAGCTGCTGACTTGAGGATCAGGATCAGGGGTTTGCAGTGCCATGAACTCCCTTGGACCATCAAGAGCCACCGTTGTCCACCCCACCTTCACAGCGAGTGTTTCAGCTGATGGCTAATGTGATCCTCTCCTGTGTGGGGCTGTTCCTGACTCTCCTGTAAGGCAGGTCCAGGTTGTCCTTCTGGCAGAGTGTCTCTCTGCCCATGAGACAAGTGGAAATGGTTAAGCAGAGCTGCTAGTCCTGGGGAATTGCTTCAGCAGCACTTCACGCCTGACTAATATCTGTTTCTTTCCTTCTGCACTCTGCCTGTCACTCCAGATGGGAGAGGACACTCCGTGGGTAATTGGTTCCTGTTCCCTCTGTCTTCCTCCTTCCCTCTTACTCACACACATCACTGTTACCGTCTCTGCCATCACTCTGAGTTTGGAATAAAGTTGTGATTTGGGCATCTCGCAGGAGGAAAAACAGACCTGCAGTTCCTGAGTGGGGAAAGCGTCGGTGCCATGGGAGGGTGACAGGCAAGAAAAACAGAAAAAGATACTTTGAGCTGGTGCAATGGGAAGTGCAGCCCGGATCTAATGTGGAACTGATCAGTTCTTTATTAACTTCCCCTCTGTAACTTCTGGTGCAGTGGAAATGGCTTCTCTCTTCAGTCTGGGCAGAGCCAGCTCTGCCTGTAGGGACTGGAGGAGCTGCAGCTCCTTGGCGCTGGCTCTGCGGCTCTGGAGCACATCTGCAGTGCTTGGGCCCGAGCACAGGAACCAGGAGAGGCTCAGGCTGTGCTCTGCAGAGCCACTGAAGAGGGGCTGCACCAGCTCAGAGCTTCCTGGCATGGAAAAGAGATGTTGGGTCCAATCTGAAAACACACGGCAGCTCCTGGTAAATTCTCTGAGCCAGTCAGGATTTTTTTCCTCCTTTTTGTGAGAGCTGGAGTCTTAACTAAAGGAATAAATCCCCATTCTACTTTCCCTTCCCCGAGGCCTGACATTTAGGGAAAATGGAAGACTTGTGGATAACTCAAGGAACCCCAATGTGTCATTCCCTGTCCCTTGCAGCCAACATCAGTGTAGGAGCTGCTTCGAGGCTGGGTTCCTACCCTGCAGCTCCTTCTGATGAGTGTAGTAGGAAATGCTAGAATAGTTAACATCTGGCTTGATTATGCAGAATTATTCAGTCATTTCCATAAAACCCTTTGTAAAATGCTTGCTGCTTGATAAACCAGCCTTTCTGCTGCTGCAGACAACAGTACCAGAAATCTTCCGTGCATACAATAATATCTGGAAATGAACTGGATTCTTTCTTTTCCCCCGGACTTCGCTGCCTGTCAATATAAAGCTTGAAGTTCATCTGCATGCAGGGCTATGAATAGGGATGAGGTGTAATAGTTGCATTTATTACTCCTCAGTGAGCCAGTAACAAGATGTAAATGATCTGATATATTAATCTGAACCGTGGTTTGGCTTAGAGAGCAGTCAATAGAACAAAACTCTGTCAGGCTGTTTCTGTGGGGGAGACTTGACAGTGTAATAAGCCTTATTTTATAAGCTCAATATTAATTGGATTTGCATCCTCTGGCTGGCTTCCTTTGGTCTCTGACTGATCCTTCTTTTGACTTGGGAATCACTCACTTTTATCTTATTTCTTAAGTCTGCTAAGCAGAACTGGGCAGGCAGAGCCTGGGTTGCTGTATGAAGGGGTGGCTGTTGAAAGAGATGAGGAATCTCCTCAGCTCCTGCCATGTCCTCAAGCAGGGATAAACTGAGTCCCACACTGGAAAAAGCTCTTAAGGCCTCTTAACAAAAAGCAAATTGTGTGTGATTTGTTCTTTTCTAACACCTACTTAGAGTGGTTAATGTTGCTCCTGTGAGGACTAGGGGAAGGAGAGGTGCCTGGGAATAGAAGAAAGAGATCCAGGGAAGCACAGGGATTTGTCACATTTTACAGGTTTTATGGAGGCTAGTTATCATCTGGTAAGTCACTGTCTTACACCTTTGCTGCTCTTCTCAGGGCAATTTATCCTTTTTATCTGTGCTCTGATGGAGAGAGGTATGAAGCTTTATGGTATCTCATGACCAGCATAAAACACATCTGCTGTGAGATCTCTCAGGGAACAGGCTGGAAGGGATCAGAGCAAAGTTAATTTCCAAGTTTTTTGTGCAGAGGGAAAAGGTCAGAGCCTTTTGGGCTCTAAGATAAGCACTCCTGGAAGCTTTTGCTTCAGCTCTATGGTGCATTTGTTCAATAGTCTGACACACCAGCACTTATTTGAACAACATATCTGGATCCTTTGTTGACCCAGTTTGTCACATGCTTTTTTAAAAGCAAACTGACTCCCCAAACCCTAATCAAATGGAAGAGCAAAACCCTCTACCAGGTGAGCTGTGATGCTCTGTCTGCCAGTCCAGCCTTTTCCTGATGGGGCTGGCTCTTACCTCACCCCTGCATCATCCTCTGTGTGTGTTGTCAGGTCATGTTCCCTGTCTCAGTGTGACCCCAAAAAACCCCTGTTCTAGGCAAAAAAATTACTCCTGGTCTTCAGAAGAGAAGCCTGGGACACAGATAAGCCTGGAGATGTCTCTGCAGTGAATAACCACTGCAGATCTGTGTTTGTTTCTCGTGGTTATCAGTCATCTGTTAAGTGCATTTCAAATATTCACAGGAGTGATGTTGTACTCGCAAACGGTGCTTGTAGCCTGTCCTGAATTCTCCTGAGCATGTAGAGTGATGTGGAGGTTTGAAAAATGGGCTTTGTCACTGGCAATGTGGTCTGGGTGCTTTGTAAAGGGAATTTGTGGGGGGGAGAGCTTCTAGGTGGGCTGCAGAAGGACCCCAGAGAGGATTTAATGTTTATGGAGAGCTGTTTGAGTCACTTCAGATGTGACTGCGTAGCTTGGCAGAAATTGGTGCTGAAACAGCCTGGTGCACTGTGAGGTCTCTTTGCTGTTGGAGTGCCCATTCGATGATGGAGCTGTTTTTCCCCTGTCTGAGGGAGGGGAGCAGCTTCAAAGCCTCCCTCTCTGAGCTGCTCTCAGAGCCAGCACGGATCCCGTTCTCTTTTTTCCTTGCTGTCGGGAGGAGCCGCGTGTCGGAGGAACGCAGCCAAGGTGCATTGTGTTTGCCCGTGGTTCGTAGCTGTTCCCTAGAAAACCAAAGCTTTCAGGAAGTGAGCCTTGCTGTCAGTTTTATTTTTATGCCATTTCACTGTTACCCCACTGGGTTTTGTGGAGCTGCCTGGGGCCTGCTGGCAGCAGCAGAGCTGAGGGCACAGCCAGTGCATGAAACGTGAAGAAATGAGGTTTTGGTGTGGACAGCAGGCACGAGGAGGGATGGATTTTTGTTCTTATTGACCTGCAAAGGCGTGGGGTAGTTCTCCAAGCAGCTCTGCTCAGCCAGCAGCAAGCAGCCCCTCTGTTCCCTGTGCTTTCCCAGCACTGCATTTCTGTCTGTCCTGCTCGCGGGAGGTCCGTGCGCCCGGGCTGCGCTCCGGCTGTCTGACAGCTGCCTGAAATGATCTCGGTCTTCCTCTCCTCTCTCTCCTTCTCTCTTTCAGCTTGGCAGTGACCTTGGCGGGGGCATTGGAGGAAGCCCGGCAGTAAGTGCCATTCCATTTTTTTCCCCAATTTCCAAAGCTGCTCAAAGCTCAGGGTTTTTCAGTGTAACCTCACCCATCACGTGCTGGAAGACGATTTTTAAAGCTCTGAAGATGTTTGAAATAAATGCAGCTGAAACACACGGGTCCCCACCTATGTTGATTTGAGTCCAGCTGCCACCTGGGCTTTCCTGAGAGCAGCCAGGGCCAGAGCTGTTCACTCTCTCTGCTTAGCTCTTTTTCCTCAGAGCTTTTAGTTGAGCACCAGCGTTAACCCTGGCAGTGCCTCATCCTTGTGCAACTGCTTTAGCAGCTGAAAGGCCAAGGATGCTTATCCCTACTCACAAAGCCTGGTCTGTAAGCCTAACCCAGTGTCACCACAGACTTGCCTGAGCTCAGTGCTTTCTCCTCCCAAACCCCACTTAAGATTTTTGCCTGGACATCAGGGTCAGGTGCTCTGAGCTTTCCCTGTACGTGTGGTCAGTGCTGCCACCGGCCGCCGCCTCTGTGCCTGTGCTTTGGGAGTGTCCTCCTGCCTACAGTGCTTGCCAGAACATGGGACAGTTTCAGCCTGCTTTCAGAGCAGCCTTGGCTTCAAGCTCATAGCAGCTTCTTCCAGAAAAGCGTGGAAAGGGAATGAAACGTGACTTGGAGATGCAGTGGGCAGGAGGGAGCGTGCTTCCAACCCACAGCCAGAAGTGGTGTCCCCTAGAAAGCTCCAGTCCCTCTTCCCAGGGCTCTGTAGCCAGTAATTCAGCGAGGAAAGCATACTCAGTTCTGGAGGGAGGGCTTTTCAGAGACCCTTGTTATGGCTGCAGTCATTCTCTCTCCTCCTTTCCCTGTGAATTCCTTCCTTCCTTCAGCACGAGGGCAGAGAGCTGGTGGCACAGAACACCCAGGCCCACAGCAGGACGTGGGAGATGGTTCCCTTTGGTGATCATACCTACAAAGCCAGCTCTCTGCCCTCCTGGGCCAGCAAAAACCCAGCAGGCAGTTCTGTCCTGTCACTCTGCCTGTTTCTGGGCTGCAGGCTGGGGAATCCTGTTCTCAAGCACAGCATTCATCCTGCTAGGAAGAGAATTTGGGAGTGTAACTTGAGTGTGACTGTCCCATCAGAAGCTGGGCACCTAAAGGTTAATATTCCAGCTTTGGTGCCCTCATTTAAGTCCTGGGAGGGAATGATTTGCCTTCCTGCAGGAAGGTTGTCCCCTGGCAGACTCTGCTTCATGTAATGAACCTTCTGGGCCCCAGTGCTGAGAACGCAGAGCTCTGGCTTTGGGTGGGAGTACACAACACGGTCATGACTCCCCTGCTATCTCTGGATATGCAAAATCCTGCAGATTCCTGAAGGCTGACGTAGCTGGGGGAAGGTTTGAAGCAGTTGCTCTTTTCCCTGGGTTTATGTAGGGTAGGTCGATCCACAGAGCATGTTGTCTTATGAAAAGGAGATATGGAGAAGAAAGATTCCTCTACAGCGGGAATAGATAACTGGAGCTATAAAAAATGATGTGGAAGCTTGGTTGAGGTGACAGCCGAGTGTAGGGATTAGCTGCCAAGAGCTTTGGAATTCAAATGCATAATTTAGCACTATTGATAAATCAATGGGGAGCTGCAAATGGCTTTAAAATATTTAGGATATTGCCCGAGTTCATGGTTTATTTAATAAGCAGCGCTCACACGTGATGTTAATGAGTGCCTGTTCTTTGTGACTCCTCCAGGTGGGACAGACCTACATTCCCTCCTCTGTGCCAGCCACCTTTGCCCCTTCTCCCACCCCAGCTGTGGTCAGCAGTGGACTCAACGATCTCTTCGAGCTCTCGTCTGGCATAGGGATGGCTCCTGGAGGATACGTGGCTCCCAAGTCTGTACGTAAGGAAAAACAACCACCACCCCCAGTTTCTTGCCTTCCCTTGAGCTGCGAATCTGACATTGCTCACTTGTCCCATTTATTGTGGGTTTCTGGTGCTAAAACTTCAACTCAGTCCCATTAGGGGTGCCCTGGGCTTTTCTCAATCAAGGTAACCACGTGTTGAAGACCTTGTTAGTTATTAGTTACAGACTTCTGGCATTTTAGCAGTTCCCTCATTTTACCTGTGCCAGTATTTCTCTGAAGAACAGCCTAGATAAGATCCGAGACTTTCAGTTGTGTCAGAGCAACTTTCCTGGAGACCTCCTTCTTAACAAGCTTCCCCAGGAAACTGAGGGCAGGACAGAATTTGCAACAACTTTCCTAGCAGGTTTGTTTATTTGGAGGAATCCAGCGTGACAGTGGAGATAAACTCATGTGATTTGGGATGATGGTGCCGCAGTGGAATGCAGAGAAATGTTCTGTCAGTGAGAGAGCACAGAGGCTTTGGCTGAAGGATGGAGTCGGGAGGGATCGTGAGGCACAGAACATGGTTCTGGAAACTGGCTGTGGAGCAGCCACAGGGAGCTCAGGCTCCTGAAAGGGAATAAACAAAAATTAGCACTCCATGGATGGATAATTTTAAACCATACTCTGAAATTGAGGCTCTCAAGGTACTGCAGACCATACTCAAAGTTTTTGGTCCTTGGAATTACTTATCTTATATTAAAAAAAAAAAAAAAAACCCACAGTAATTTTAAGCTAAATACTGCCTCATTTTGCACCACTCAGATCTGGGTCTGGGTTTTCCCCACAGAGGTGATTTGGGAATCCAGAACCCAACAGATAATAGTATCAGCCCTGTGATTTTATTTGGTTCAAACTTTAGTATTGTCCTGCCTCTAATAGCCCAGCCAGCCCTCGGAGAAGTCCAGCAGCAGACTGGGTGAGTCTCATGTTGGTGTGATGGACACAGGCTGTCCCTGCTCCTGTGCACACCAATGCTGTAGTAATTTGATTTCTTTGTGAGTGCTGTGAACAAATATGGATTAGGAGCAGCAAGCTTATTCCTCAGTGGTGAGCTCCATCCTTTCAACACCCCGTGTCCCATCTTCCCTGTAGTGTTTCTTTAGCCTTTGTGGGCTCAGTGTGCCAGTGTGGGTGGATTTGTGAGCTCAGGACTTCAGTTTATTGGAAAACTCTGCTGGTTTGTTATCTTCAGGCCAGGCTGCTCACGCTGAATGACATCTCTTGTGTTCAAGGTTTGGCTGCCTGCAGTGAAGGCTAAAGGACTGGAGATCTCAGGCACATTCAGCCACAGGCAGGGACACATCTACATGGAGATGAACTTTACCAATAAGGCTTTGCAGCACATGACTGACTTTGCCATTCAGTTCAATAAGAACAGGTAAGAAATAGTTAGCAATGCACTGTGTTCAACAGATTGAGCGCTCCTGGGAGAGGAGTTTGTGCCTACACTGCTAAATTTAAGGAGTGCTTGTGCTTAGGTATATAATGCAGTCATGGAAATAGCTTGGATGATACAGCCTGACCTCTCCATCACACCAAAATTGTGTAAAAGGGCTGAAAACACAGACTGATGAATCGGAGAGGAAACAGGCAGCAGACAGTGCCATCCTTCTCCCAGCTCTGAAACAGTATCTGCCCCATTTAACCTCGGTGGAGTTTTTCAGCAGCCTCATGAGTTGTTAGGCAGGTTGGAGGGTTTATAGCCAGTAAGTGCCCTGGGCAAAACAGGAGCACAAAGAGGCAGGATCTGAGCTGCACAAGTATCAACCTGTGGTGCCTCTGCCTCTTAATTGCTGTGCTGCCCCTTGGACTGTCTGGAAGCACAGGACTCCTCAATAAAGCTGCTTGTCCCTGAAGGAGCTGAAAGCTGGGAGCCTGTGGCACATGTTCTCCCTGCTCCAGGCAGCAGAACAATTCTGTCACAAGCAGCAGCCACTTGAAAGTTTAGAGCTTGGATGGTACAATTCAAATTGTTCTTGGAAACCCATCTCAGCCAAAGGACAGGATGTGGCAGCACAGCCACGGTGTATTCCCACAAATTCCATTTGCAAAACCATTCCTGTGGTTTGCTGTGTGTTATCTTCAGCAAGGACCAGGCTACTTCTTATCAAGACTGCAAAGAGCATCTTGTGACTGATGTGTTCTCTCTGTTCCTTAGTATCACTTCAATGGAGAAAGGTTCTCTCTGCTGAAGATCCACTGAAACCATCTCTTTAATCTCACTGTTAGCCTTGCAAATTCAGGATTTCTTGGGACGAATAAGATTTACTTAGAAAAGTCATTATGCTAAATACATCTTAGTAGATGTTCTCCCTGGTCTGCCATATTTTCTGGAGAGTTTTTCTAAGCTGCTGTATGTGAATGTTTCATGCAAATTAGCCTGGAAGAAAAGGCATTTTGTTTGTGAGGTTTTTGGGTTTTTTCCCCATACACCAAGCTAGGTTTTAGCCACACCTACCTCGTACTTTGAGGATGTAGAAGGTTTAAATACTGTGCAGTAAACCAGCAGTTTTTCATCTTGCAGCACAAGCTCCATACACAACCTACTACTATTGAGTCTTTTACAAATGTTGTTCTCCTGTCAATGCTTTCCACTGTGCCTGGTGAGTTAGAAAGAGCTGCAGAGGGCTGGTTCTTTAAGTGTAAATATTAAGGCTTGTGATTGGGAAGTTTCTTTTGCTTTTCCTTCCTTTCCTGCTGCTGCTAATGGTATTCACTGCAGTCTTGGGATAAAGCATTAAAAAAATTGAATAAAGAAAGCTAAAGCTCTGGTGTGCTCTAATATCACAGTCCCTTAGTAACAAATTGCAAGTTTGGTTCCCCTCTGAGTCCTAGGGAAAACACGAGGGCTTGTGTCCTCCAAGGTGAAATGGCTACAGAAGGCAAATCATGTGGCTGAGCCCTTGCTAGGAATATTCTTATTTCAGCTCCTTAGAGCTGAAAACTAAGGACAACCAAGAATGGGGCATTTATTGCTTTCTGAAAGAGTGACAAACTTGATAAATGTGGCTGACTGTGCAGAGACAGCATCAGGCTTTTAGTGAATAAAACAAAAATACACACCTATTCATCCTGCAAACCCCCTGAAACCTCTGAGCTAATGGGAATTCTGCTAAAGAGAAATGCATTTCTGAGTGGACACCAAAACATCTGGGCTTCCATCTGCTTTTGGAAAGCAGCTGGTCCGTAGTACAGGAGTGCTGTGTGAAATGTGAGATGCTTTCCCTCTTCTCCATGCTAAGCAGAGGTGCCTGTGGAATTAAATGTTCCTTGGACTGAACAGGCAAGTAAACATTGCAGGGACACATCCCCAGTGAAGGAGCCTCCAGCCAGGCAGCTGTGCCAGGTGCTGTCACTGAGGAGCAGGCAGCTGGGTGTGTTGATTCAGTTGTTGTGCAGCGCTGTTCCCAGCCACGCGTTCCTCCTTGGCTCGGTTTGTTCTGTGCTGGCTCCAGGTCCCTGTGCCGCAGCTCCCGGGGTGCAGCAGCCGTGCAGCGTGTGAAGCACCCAGCCTGCAGTGCTCTGCAGCTCAGAACACACAAACAGCACCTGCCTCTGAGTCCAGGGGATTCCTTGCTGGGCAGGCTGGTGCTCAGCACACAGAGCGGTGCCCTGTGGGTAACGGGAGAGTTCCCTGGAGCTGGTCCCTGGGCCAGGGTGGTGAATTTGTCAGCAAGATCCCCCTGAGTGAGCGAGTTTCCCATGCCTTGTCCTGCTTTGTCTGCTCATTTGAACTGTCTTTCCTCCCTGGAATAACAGCAGGGGCAGCTCAGGAGTGGTGGGAAGATGAGGCAAGTGGTGCTTGACAAAAGGAACGTTCTATTTTGGACATGTTTTGGACAACGCAGGGCTGCTCTCATCACCTCTGTTCTTCTCTTGCCCAGCTTTGGGGTCATCCCAAGCACCCCCCTGGCCATTCACACACCTCTGATGCCAAACCAAAGTATTGATGTGTCCCTGCCCCTCAACACTCTGGGACCAGTCATGAAAATGGAGCCTCTGAACAACCTCCAGGTAAGGATTGTCTCCTTCTGGGCAGGGGGGAGCTCAGCAGCTGCTCTGCCCAGTTTGTTTGGTAAGACTCTAATCACACAATACCACATGTAAACAGTCTGACCTCATGGATTTGGGCCTCGAATCTGGCCAAAACTCAGTCCTCTTCCTTTTACAAGCTTCTCCCAGAAAAACTGAAATGGAAACTTCTTGAATGTTGTGACTTTTCAAACACCTCAAACCAGCTTCTTGCATCTGTGTGGATTAAGGGTTTTGTTGCAGTAATAGCATTCTGTAAACTGGGCATGAGGTTTGGCTGGAATTAAGAACTGGAGCAGCTGTGAACAGAGAAAATGCCTGTGGTGGAGCAGGCAGAGAGAGCTGTCGGTAAGAACCGAGGCAATTAAAGAAATTGCAGGAAAGGTGGCAACTGCTGAGTGATTAATATTTCTCTAGTGCTCTTAAATTCCAGGGTGCTTCACAAAGGCACATCCCTGCCCCAAATAGCTTAATCCAAGGCAAACTGTGTGTGTGTTCCAGGAAAGGCAGAGGAGAAATGACACGGGCAGCTGATGTTTCATTAATGAGGGTGGTGGACAGCACTCCCTGGAGGAGCCTCTTTATCAGATTGGGCTGTCAATCTGATAAAGACAGGACAGATCCAGGGAGATGTTCCTCTCTGCTTTGGAGCAGACACTGCCTCCAGTGGTCTGGAAATCATCAGGCAGACAGTTCTCCCTGGAAGGAGGCTCTTCCCCTTCTGCCATGTGGAGAGGAGGTCAGCGATTCCTACTTCTGCTCTGGGTCCTCCAGAATTATATTCTCAGTATCCCAAAATGCAGTTAACTTGCACTCCAGCTGTCTCTCTCACTTCATGTCAGCAGGAGGTAGAGCTGGGTTGGATTCCTGCAGCATAGCAGTCCATAGAGGGGAATATTTTGAAGCAGATCGTTCTCTTTTTAGTTTAAGAGAATGCAATGGAAGTTACTATTTCTTCTGCCTGAGCAACTGTTTTTTCCCCTTCTTTTGACTTCCATTCTGGGGCTTATGACTTATTGATGAGTCCTTGGGCTAACAGCTTGAAATAGCTTCTCTGGCACTCAAAGGAGCAGTCCCACACTCAGGCTCTGAGCACAGTCGTGCGACGGGGAAGCAGAACAGACAGTGAATGAAATCCGTGGCCTGTTTACACAATTGGCCTTTCCAGCCTCTGAAAGAGCTGGGATGCCTCTGCAGCCAGGTCATGGAGGTGAGATAGGTGGCATTTGGGTCAGCTGTGGTAAAATCTGGCTCCTGCTCTGAAGGGAATGTGGGGTGACAGTCCCAGTCAGCCTGCGCAGCACTGGGGACTCTCAACAAGGCGCTCTCGAGTCTCTGCCTCCTTTGATCAGGAGGGAAGTGAAGTATTTGGGTTATTAAATCTCTGAAGGGCTTGGAACACAGTTTGTTTCTTGTAGCATCTCCTGCTAGAACAAAGCTTAGAGAAAACATGTGAGGAAACCTCCAGCTACCTTGTATTGAGACAGTGGAGCATTCATTAGTGCCAGACTCAGTTGTTAATTTGCTAACGCTCTCATTGCCATAGAAGTTGGCTGCCCTTTTACAATTGGGGAAGCTGCCATATGGAGTAATAGTATATTTCTCTGCAAAGAGTTGAATCACGATAGCAGATGCCAAGTTAAAAAGAGCACTCCCCTTACTTTTTTGACAGCAGTGGGCTTGATGGAGATCTATCAATGCCCTGTCAGCCAAGGCTCTGGTTTTGTTTTGTGGGTTCACGTTGGAAGGATTTGTCTTGAAACGTTCAGAAATCGCCTTGGTGACCTACTTAGGGAACAATTTATAGCATAATATAGGAGTAGAGAATACAAATGTTCCTGTATTCATTGAAGAACCAAAACACTCATCAGGTTGAATTTACTTAATGTGTTTTTTCCCTCAGCTAGAGAACATTGAAGCAGATGTAGGGCTGGTTTGAACCTGAGGACCTTATGTTCATCTCCTGTTCTGGTGGGAGTTTTTTGTTTTTAGTAACAAGAAAAATAAGTCCTAAAGTAACCAAACTGATAGCTTTCAACTTTTTGTCATGTTAATTATACACTTCAAAGACTAGTTGTACATTCCTTAGGCAACTATTTGGGAAGTAATGAATTCATGTCTTGTTCGGGTTATTTTTATTACCATTTCTAATCTTTCACCCAGTACAGCTCACTTAATCTTGACATTTGTGATCATGGAGAGAAACTAAAATATTTGACAAGGTAACAAAAAAGACGTTTTTGCAAGAAGATGAGGAGGACTGAAATATTTTCAGAGGCTTACTTAGGCAAAATATAGCTGAAGAGTCTTATGTTTGCTAGTCACCTTGCATCTTGTGATACTGAATGCCAGGCTTCTCCCTTGCATCCCAAAATAATCATGATCATTTTCATAACTTGTTGACTCAGCTTTAACCCCCAGTCAGGCAGAGATTTATCCATAGGGTAAAACTAGACTGGACACAAATCCCAATCCCTCCTGTCTGATTCATCTTTTTTCACTTCAGCCAGATTAAAAAGCTGCCTTTGGAGTGTGCCTGTTGCTAAATAAAATCTGACTTAGCTCTAATTTCTGGTGGGGGCCACCCTTGCAGTGCCCTGTCAGCATTTTGGGGGCTGCCTGGTGCTTGTGGGTGCTGTGGTCAGAAAGTGGCACCAAAAAATAACACCAATCCCTTGCCCAAAGGTCTGTGAGAGGCTGTGCTGACCCTCCTGGGTGTTTGATAGCCATGGAAATGTCTCTGGCAGCTGTACAGGTCTCCCTGGCTCCTGCAGCGTTGCCTTTTCACAATCAGGGCAGTGGTGGCACTGCTGGTGGTGACATGTGGGCTGCTAGGGCCACACCAAGTGGGAGAGGTGGGCTGGGGGAGGTGTCTGTGCCACCACGTGTGTGAGACCTTCAGCTTTCAAAGAGGAAGGTGCCTTCTGAACAGGGATTTGCATTGGTGAGGAATATTAAGTCTTTCCAGACAGTTCTTCAAGTCAAATTTGGAAATAGAAAATGCCTGGGCTGAGAGCCTTTTGATGCTAAAGAGAATCACTATTCCTCATAATGGGCATTTGAGCAGCTATGAAATGCTGTGAAATTAGAAAACCCACTGGAGCACACGAGAATGGCTCCCCTAATCCTGGAAATGGGTGAAGTGGAGCCAACCTCTGGCCAGAGATTCAGAGCTCAGGCCTGGCCTGTCGTGGCACAGATGTGATAATCTCTTCTGAGAGATTACAGCCTCTTGCAGGAGACAATGCAGTTGAAAACTGCTGTTTTCAGCTGTAGGCACTCCTGGAGCAGCAGCAAGTCTGCCTGAGGCTGGAGCCACTCTCTTGGGATCCACGTTGGGAGCGCACCATCAGTGTGTCACATCCTGCTGTCAGCTGCCAGCCCTGTCTGCTGCAGCTACAGAGCATGCAGCTGGAAAAAAACTTTTATTTTTCCAACTGGTTTTTTATTTAATTCAGTAAAATTATCCGAGCATGGAAAGGGAAGGATGTGGCAGCTGAGTTTCTCCCTGAGGAGGGGCACGTGGAAACACAGACTTGCTGCTGGGCAGCGTGAGGTGAAGGACGCTTTTGTTTCTTGAACTGAGTTTGGCAAAATGCTTTAGTAGACACAGAGGAGGAAGGTGCAGCTCCTCCAGTGAGGAAATATCAGTGTTGTTAATGCAGTAGATGATGCTCATCCTTCCAGTCCCAGCTCTGCTGTAACTCATCACCTGTGCTCCTCCGCGCTCCAGCGTCTCGCGGTGCAGAACCGCCGGAGCTCTCATTCATCAGAGCTGTTAATGTATCTCAGGTCACAAACACAGAACTTGGAGACAGATTTCACACATCCGGCTCTCTGTGGGAATCGTTGTGAGCAGCAATTCCAGCCAGCAGATGTTCACCCTCCAGAGCCTGCTTGATTAATGACACAATATCTGCCCGTGTGTGAGCAGCGTCAGAATCCCTGACCAGCCACCACAGAACACCTGTGGGTAGCTGGATGGAGAAGATGCTGCTTGGGTTTGTTGCCTGGGTTATTCTTTAACAGTCTCTGCTTGTGAGAGTCTTATTTCAGCAAAGAACCCTCCTGGGAAGGCTGTGAATTAAGGATTTGGATCACAGCTTGGCGTCTGTGGCCAGTTCCTCACTGGGCTGCGGAAAGCTGTTGGTTTGGGGGTTAAGAGCACGGCTGCCACATGGTACAGCACATTTATAAATTGTACATTTTGAACTTGAAGTGCAGCAAGGCCCACGAGAGCACAGCCCTCCCAGTAACTGTGTGTTCCCTGATGTAACCCAGCCTCGCTGTGCCTGCACAGCCCCGGCTCTGGGCTCATCCCAGTGGGGACAGCACAGGGCTGGCAGAGGCTGCAGGCACCCCTGGCATCCTCAGAGCCCTTCCTGCCGCACCACATGAGGAGCAGGAGCAGCGTTCCCTGAGGGCAGAGCAGCAGACTGTCAGCCAGCAAGCCGTGACCTTGTGAGGTAAAAAAGGCTCTGCAGGGGAGAGTTGTTCTTGCCTTAACGGTTTGGCTGTTACCAGGCTCTAAAGCAAAACCCAACTTAAGTAAATCCTTAATTTAGTGTAGGTGCTAATGGGATTCCAAGTGGGTATGTTGTGTACTTGCTGCTGATGGAAAGCATCTGTGTTGCTTTCAGACTTGACTTTGAAAGTCAGTTCTGTTGCTCAAGTCTGAGATTTAAAGCATCAGAAACCTACACTGTTGAAGAAAATAACTTGACACTGATCTTATGAGGTGCTTCTTCCCCAAAATGCTGTGTTTGGGCTGTCAGAGGGCTGGACTGCAAGAAAGCTCTTCAGAAGGGTGCTCGTGCTGTAAGTTGAGCAAATATATTCAAGGGGTTATTTCTAGAGGTGCTGCTTCCTCTAGTCAGATCATGAACAAACATAAGTGATTTGAAACCCTGAGCCAATTTTTTAGTGGGCTCACACCTTTTCAACAGTCAAGCATCACATGAAAATCTGACACCTTTTGACTTCTGTCCCTCAGAGCTTTGTAAAGGCAAGGCTGCTTGACTAAATTCACAAAGTACTAATATTTTTTTTCCCTAAAATATCACAGATGAAAAGCCATTTTTATTAAAAATACTTCTATTTCAACTCTGAAATGTCTGAATCTAAAGGTCTAGCTGGAGATTTAATAGTTCATGTCCAGGTCAGCAGGTTAAAGCAGAGCCATGAGCAAAGTTAGTCTGGACTGGAGGATTTGTTGAATGCAAGCAGAGGTTTCTTTCAAGCATGTCAAAGCTGGAGAGACTTCTCAGCTCCTGCTATCAAATCATGTCATTGCCTGTCTCAGTACAAGGTTCCCACCTGAGGAGCACTGGATTTTTTTGGGAAGTCACTGTTATTACCTGGTCAGCTTCCTGCAGACCCTGCTGTGGATCTGCTCTCTGCCTGTGGCTGCTTCTGCAGCCTGTCAGGTGGCACTGGATGCTCCTGCCCTTGGAAANCACCCTTCCCTTTGTAAATCTTGCATTTCTCATTCCAGTCACTCTCCTGGTGTCCATCAGTCCGGTTTTACTGGTTCTGATAAAGGGCCATCGAAACCCCTTCCTTGAGGCTCGGGTGCTTCTCCTCCAAGAATACAAGGAATTCCTCTGCTTAGCCTTCACCCCTCTCCAAACCAGTTCCATGAATAGAAAAAAAGTTCTTTGTCCTGTTTTGTTTTCCATTACCATTCTATCTAACATTACATATATACACATAGCATTTATTTTAATACTTGTGAAAAGCCAAAATATAATATGCACTTATAACACAGTTACACACTCAGGGAGCCTCTTCTTGCTGTGAGTTTCCCCATCCAGGTGCCTGTGGGTGCCTCTTTATGGACCAGATCTTGTGAAGCACAGTTTGGGGGAAGCGTGTGATGGTGCACAATGGAAACTCATTTTTGAGGAGCTCCCCAGTCGTGTCCCAGTGCTGTAGGTTAAGGAGAGCTTTCCCTAAAAGAAGATTCCCAAAGTTATTTGTGACAGCTGATTCCTGCATGATTACAGCTGCTTGCAAGGTGACACGTGGTGTCATTCCTGAACCCAGTGGTGCAGACTGGGAGGGAGGCTGGCATGTGGCTTGATTTTTCTTTACTGGGAAGGAATTGCACTTCAGAGCATCTTAATTGGGTGGCTCTCCAGAGATAGCCAAAGCAGCTTACTCAGTGTTTCTGCAGAGTTGAGAAGCAGGTCAGCAGATACCTTTTTATAGCATCCTTATAGCTGCAGGGACAGGGCTGGCATATTAATTTGGAGTGTGCCTCTAGAACCGTGACTGGAGAGAGGGAGCTGCTGCCCAGCCCCTCTTGTAAGAAACTGCTGTTGTATGGCAACAACAATTAGCTACAAAAGCTAAGTAATCTCTGTTGTTCCAAGGCAATGCAATTAATCAGTAAATCAGACTTGGAAAAGATCTTGGGTCGTGCAGTGTAGTCCCTGCCATGCTTTGTTGTTTTCCTCCAGTTCCTCTTATTGAGAGCATTGTCAAGGCTGATTTTAAATAGTCCAAGCGCTGGAGCTTCTCTCTTCCTCAGAGGAATTTAGTGCTGCTTAATAATTATCACTGTCGATTTTCCCAGACATTTAGCCTAAATTTTCCCTCTTCTGGCTCATCTCCATGACTTATATCCAAGCACAGCATCTGGAATGGCTACACTGCTGTCCCTCCCCCAGCTCTCCCCTCCCAGACTCCGAGGTGCGTTTTTGGCTCCTCACCCAATGTGCTCCCTCATATTTTGCAGTGGTGAATCACTTAAGTCCACCCACCAATCTGCTTTTGCCCCTCTGGTTCAAACACTGAGCACTCCAACTCGTGAGCGTGACGCCAGCAATCAGAGCATGTAACAACTCCCTGGTACAGAGAACCAATCCCAATTTTTTTCCTCAGTTGCACCATCATTTACGTGGTTTTAGTGGGCTTTAGACTAATCCCTTCTTAAGCTGGTTTGCACTGTGGGAATTAAATATAAGCTGCTACCTTTAGTGATGGCTGAAAAGTAGGAACACCACAGATTGTCACGTTTGGTGTCTGCAGTTCTTTGCCCTTCTGGGACCTCCCAGTTGCCAGAAGAGTTTGTTTGGGAGTTTGATCTCCTGCCACTTGTGTCTGGCTTGCATGCATGCATGTCTGATCAGCTGACTGCTTTATTCCCCTTCTTTGTCTATCCGCAGCTGGTTTTTACCAACATTTGTGGGTGTCCTTCTGAACTTGCCCCTGTGGGACAATATATTTTCCCAGCAGGACATCAATATCTGTAATTATTAATGTCAATGAAGCTTGTCTTACCATAAATCTTTATAGCAGCAAATTTATTCCTTTGGCTCAACATTTAGCGTGGTCTGGTTTGTGTTTCAGGGTGACAAATTGGAGAACTCCCTCTGGGGTTTTTTCAAACAAAGTAGGAGCTCAAATGACTCTCGAAATTCCCCACACAACCTCAGTTCTGGGTCTTTCTTACAAGGCTTAAGATTCCTTGGTTGCAGCAATGGCAGGTGACTGCTGAGCTGTGCTCCCATGACAGGCTCTCGCTGTGTGGGCTGACGTGGGGAGAGCATGAGAGGCATGGAAATAAAGCCCAGAGCTGCCTTTTCCTGTGCTGTGTTGTGACAGTGCACCTCTCAGACCTCCCGTTTGCTCCTGCGTGTCCCAGCAGCTCTCAGCCTGGGGAAAACTGTTAGCAGAGATTAGTGGGGAGCATGACAACTGCGGGTGATAAAGGCAGAGCAGATAAGGGCAGGCTCCCCGGCTGGTGGAGTTTAATGACACTGAGAATTAAGTCTTTTGTCAAGTGATCTTTTGTTACCTGATTGCTCTGCAGCAGGGCTTTCTTCTTCCAGGAATTAACACCCTGCACATATTCCCTGTTTAGATTTTACTGAGGGAAAGGAAGGAATCTTGGGAGGTGCTGCAAGGCAGATGCAGGCAATGGACCCCCTTGAGGCTTTCTAGAAAGTGTCTGAACTCAGGACTAATCAAGGAGGTGAAGAATAAGGAAATGAAGGTGAAAATGAAGATTACACAGGGGTTGGGAGCTGGGGAATTACAAGAGTGAATGGCAGGGAGGGGTGATGAAGAAGCCGATGTGCAATGTGGCAGACATGATAGCAGGTGTGTGCAGCCAAGAGTTGGGATGTACCTGTAAGAAACCGGGTGTGCCTGTGAGCCCCTGAGGGGAGCTGGCTCTGAAGCAGCACAGTGAAAGGTTCACAGGAGAAGATTGGGCAGCTTTCAGTGAAAATGGAGCAGGGGACTGCTCCTTGTCTGAAACTGCCCAGGAGCTCAGCACCATCCCACTCAGAGCTGGCCTCTGCTCAGAGAGAGCACTCCAGCGTGCTGAGACTGTGGGGAATCTTGTGATCCCTTTGGATTTCCAGCTGAGAGAGACTCTCAAACCTCCCTGTTTTTTTCTCTAACAGGTGGCTGTAAAAAACAACATTGATGTCTTTTACTTCAGCTGCCTAATCCCTCTCAACGTGCTTTTCGTAGAGGATGGCAAAATGGGTGAGTGCTCTGAGGTGTGTGCTGAGTCTCCTTCAGCCAGGCTGTGCTCCCAGCGCCCAGCTGGGTGCAGCTTTCACCCGAGTTTCACCTGTGCCTTCACCTTCAGGCCATTGCATCTCAGCAGATCTGGTCTGGTGGCCTGTCCCTGTTGTCCTCCAGCTCCAATACTTGCCAGAACCCAAATCCCCTCCTCTCATTCTCTCTGCCAGACAAGGATGGATCTGTTTTCTTTGAAGCTGATTTTTTCTTTTTTTTTGTTGTTATTTCTTTGGGTTGGGGTTGTTGTAGTTTTGGGGTTTTTTGATGGTTTGATTCACTTGAATGGGTCTAGGATTTGCCCCCATACCATTTTCACTAGAATTTCTGTATTCCTAGTCCCCTTTATTAAATTTTTGTTTGAATTGGCTGGAAGTTGCTAGAAAAGCAGCTTTCACTAACATAATCTTAAATGTGTGGATCTCCTTCCTTCTTGTCAAATCCTGCATGTTCTTGGCTTGTAAACAGCTCATATGGCAAAGACTGTCTCTCTTTTTGGGGAGGCCAAAATCCATCAAAGCGTTGCTGCTTTTACAAAGAGACCGAGGTTGTTATAGGACTAAATCTTGGATCTGTCCCCCAGCAAGGCAAAAAGTTACCAAAAGCACTTTTGTG
This sequence comes from Bombycilla garrulus, assembly GCA_013400315.1. Taxonomy (NCBI): domain Eukaryota; kingdom Metazoa; phylum Chordata; class Aves; order Passeriformes; family Bombycillidae; genus Bombycilla; species Bombycilla garrulus. The sequence continues at coordinate 1,169,150 of VXBU01012587.1, read as the reverse complement.
TGTCTACCTTGAAACATTCTGTGGAGTGTTAATTAATGCTGGGGTCCTGTGAGGATCCCACAGTGCTGAAGGGTTTTTTTTGTTTCTAGAGCGACAGGTTTTCCTTGCAACATGGAAGGATATTCCAAATGAAAATGAGCTTCAATTCCAGATTAAAGATTGTCACCTGAATGCTGGTGAGTAGCTTCATTCTGCCATGCTGAGAGCACTTTTGATGTATTGCCATTAAACATCACCTCATTAATATCACCTTAGTAAAATAAGCCGATGGCTAATGAAGAGGTAAGTATTGCACTTTTGAATAGAGCAGCCTGGCATCCTAGGGTTTGTTTCAGTCAAAAACTTTAGCTGGGTCCCCATAAAAGCACCTCTAAAATCCCACATCTTTGATTTGACTGATCTGTTTCTTCCTTTCATTCTGGACCTTGTATTCCTGTTTTCGCTTTTATACTTTGCTTCCCTGCAAAGCTGCTCTTTAAATGGAGCTGAATATGGTGTTGGGGCTGTTCAGCAACCCTGTCCTGCTGCTGGGATTTTGGAACAAAGTGTTCCAGCCCTTCTGCATCACCCTGGGCCACTCACTTCACCTTTTGGCAGCTTCTTTCTTCTTTCTGTTATGAAAGATTAACCCTGCAGACAGTGCAGGGTGTGGGGTGTTTGTGGAGGACAGGCCATATGGGAAGGGTCTGCTGTTGCTAGCTGAGATATTGATGCATTTTGATCATGTTTGGTCCTGCTCACTTTGTTTGGCCACGGAGTTGCCTCTGTGAGCATCTTGTACGTGTAACCTTACTACTGCTGAAGGATAAGGGAGTGTAAAAGAGTGGAATGGGGCCAGCTCTGCTCCTGCTCAGGAGGTTCTGGACAGGAGCCAAGTGATTCTACCAAAAGCTGCTCTGTTTCACAGATGAAAGTGTCCCTATTGATTACCAACCCTGTAACCTTTTTATTCTCTCATGCCTGCTATTACACAATGAACACCCTCGTGCTTCAATAGCAGACAGAAACCATGGGTCTCTTTGTACTCGTAATTATTACTATTTTGGAATATAAAAGATGGAGCACGCAAGAGGAGGGGGAAAATAGCAGCTGTTGGACCTTATGACTTGATTTCACTGTGGGGTTTCAGATGAGAACAACCTCTGTGCCTCCCCCAGTCCTCTCTCTGCTGCTGACCGAGCTTGGCATCGCCTCTCCCCCTGCACTGCAGAGCTGCTGCTGCTGCCTTCTGCCCTGGCCATGCCCTGGCTGCTTCCAGGGCTCTTTATCTCCAGTCAGAAACGCTGGAATCTGCTCATTTTGGTGTGGAGGTGCTGCCCAGCAGGGGATGTGGTTGGGATGAGAGAGGGGAGTGGTTGGGCACATTGGCAGTCCTGCAGCCTGGCCTCCCCCTCCTCCCTCTGGTAAAAATGTTATGAAACGTGGAGTGACAGAATGCTCCCTGTTCCAGAAGGGTTTGCCAGCTCAGGGCCACATGCTCACCCAGGCCTGGGATGCTCAGAGGAGAGCAGGGAGCTCTCAGGGAGAACAGGGACCACCAGGCAGTTCCTCTGCAGGGGCACCTGCAGCCTTTTCTGGGAGGAGCATGGACGCAGAGCCTCTCCAGAGCACAGTCCATCCCTCAGGGTGCTCAGGACCTGCCAGCCTCTTTGGCTTGTGCACAGCAGAAAGTGGGTGTCTCCTCATGAACTGATTCCAAACACTTCCATCCTCTGAGGCTTCTGTTTCTGTGATTCCCCTGCCAACACCTGCTCCCTCTTGCAGCTCTTCCTTGACCACCTGGGCTTGGACACGGAGTTTGCAGGAGGGAAAAGCAGGAAATCTTGTGTGCTTGCCTGAGTCCCACTGGTATTTTTTCTACCAGTATCACTATAGGACACAAAAGAACACAGACACACACGGCAGCTCAGGTGATCAGAAGAGAGAAGAAGGTTTATTTTTTCTGACTCCAGTATTTATAGTTTTCTAAAAGTGACAGTGGATTGGATGGTGGCAGTGCCACCTCTCCAAAGACACTGCACAAACAGTCCATCAATTTTTCTCCTCCTCTATGAAGGAATGCAAAAACACTGAGGTGTTTACAGAAAGTGTGTGAGAAAGTTCTTCACAAATATGTAAATATCAGAAGGCTTAGAAAGTCTTACAAAAATCAGGGTGACATACCAGTGCAACCTGCTCACCCTGATTTCATACAGGCAGTAACTCCTCTAGCTCCAGCCGTCCTAAGAGCAGCAAGCCTTGCTTGCACAAGGATCAGCCAAATCCAAAACCCGTGGAGTGCTGGGATTCCAGCATCCTCAGGGCTGCAGACTCCTCACAGCGTGCCAAGTGAGACACACCAGGGCAGGGGCAGAATAGGCTGGGTGAAACCTGCCAGGAGCTGAATCCATCTTCTAGTTTACACCAGAGCAAAAGTTTGTGTCTGGTCATGTGCCTCAGTAGGGTGATAATTTTTCAAGATTCGCAATCTTGATTGTTAAAATCCAGTGAAAATAGGGTTAAGACACCTCTGTTCTTCCCGGAAGAGCAACTCTGGATATAAAAACTTCAGGAACTTGATCCTTGTGGAGGAAGGACTGGTTCCTGTTCCAAAGACTCTCCTGTAGGAGACGTGTGACCACAATAAAGCTCTCGATTTGGGCTGTCAGTGGTTGTGGTGTTCTTTGCAGGTTTGCAGAGCTGCACAAAACTGCGGATTCCAGCAGCTCCTCAGCAAACCTGGGTTTGTGCAGCCCTCCAGCACAGGGAACAGCTCCAGAGCACCACTGGCTCCTTATCCGTGCTGGGATCAGTCATTCATCCCTAGCCTGAGCCCAGCCACCAGGTGGTGAGTGCTGAGACACCATTCATGCCTCAGCCTCGCCGATCCCAGCCCAGTGACGCGAGTGGAGCTGGAGCTAAAAATACTCTGCTCCCAGAGCTGTGCCCTAACGCAGCTCCAGCAGCCACTTGGAGCAGCTGTGCTGGGAGAGGCTGGTCAGGAATGTGATCCCTGCACCCTCAGAGCCTGGCTTTCCTTCTCTCTCCCAGCTTTCCTTCTCTCTCCCAGCTTTCCTTCTCTCTCCCAGCTTTCCTTCTCTCTTCCAGCTTTCCTTCTCTCTCCCAGCTTTCCTTCTCTCTCCCAGCTTTCCTTCTCTCTCCCAGCTTTCCTTCTCTCTCCCAGCTTTCCTTCTCCCAGCTGCACACAGCCTTTGCTTTCCTGAGTTCTTACATCTGTTCCCTGTGAGGAGCAGGGCTGAAGTTCTCCCGCAGGCCCTGCAGAGCAGCCAAGCAGGGGGTGCTGCTCTTCCTCAGTGAAGAAACTGAAGTTTGAATTTTCTTCTCTCTAAACACCCAGCAGATATTCCCTGTTTAGATTTTACCCAGGGAAAGGCAGGAATGTTGGGAGGTGCTGCAAGGCAGATGCAGGCTATGGACCCACTTGAGGCTTTCTAGAAAGTGTCTGGACTGAGACAGATAAAATCAAGGAGGTGAAGAATAAGGAAATGAAGGTGAAAATGAAGATTACACAGGGGTTGGGAGCTGGGGAATTACAAGAGTGAATGGCAGGGAGGGGTGATGAAGAAGCTGATGTGCTGTGTGGCAGACACTGCAGTAGCTGTGTGCAACCAAGAGGTTGGGATGTGCCTGGGAGGTGTTAAGAAATGGGGAGAGGGAAAGGCTGGACAAGAGCAGGAAAGAGCCAGGATGCTGCTGTGAGCCCCTGAGTGGAGCTGGCTCTGAAGTGAGTTAGGCTTGGAACAGGGATTTGTTGGGGGCTGGGATTTTATCTGTCAGAAAAGCAGCTTGTGAGTTTCTTGTACATCCAGAGCTGTCTGTCACAGTGCTACAGTCACCTTCCAGCACCTCCTGTGCAAACTGCAGACTTTTCTCCAGGTTATTGCTTTCCTTCCTTCAAACAAAAAGCAGATAAACACAGGCAGGCAGCAGAGAAGCCTCTGTGGGAGTCTGTGCTCCCGGGCCTTTGTAGGTAAGAGATCCATCCTGTGCCCACAAAGGCAAGCCCAATAGGATTGGTTTGAGCTTCAGTGGCTTGCAACAGGGATGGCAAAAAAAACCTCCTGTGCCTGGCAGCTCATCCCAAAGCACTGAGCCACCAGAAAGCCTTGGCTGCTGCCCAGAGCACAGCAGTGAGGCCAAGGGTGAGGAGCCAGCTGTGGGATGAGGAGCAGGCAGCTCTAAGTGGGAAGTGGGGTCTGATCTGTGAGCTGCTCTGTGTCTCCACCATCTTTGCTTCAAAAAAAAAAAAAAGCAAATCCTTTGAGGGTATTCCCACCATTCCCAGTGACTCAGGGAGAAATGAGTGCTTCGTTCTGGGTTTGGGGCTCAGGTTCCCAGTGGTGGGAGATGGGCCTGGCCTGAGGCTGTTCCTGAGGGCTGCACTCTCTGCCCATGGAGGAACGAGTCCCTCTGGAGCTGTATCCTGGGACCAGGGTGTGCTTGGGATGCCCTGCACATCTTGAATTCATTAGAGCTGTTCTGAGCATCAGCCTCTTAGGAAGAGGTTGGGAAAGTTCCCTGGAGAAAACCTCATTCAGAAATAATGAAAACACAAGGTCGTGGTTATAGCCCAGCATTCTCATCTCATATTAATTCAGTGCTGAAGTAATTGATTTGGGGTTTTTTTAAATGAAAATGCATTAATCTAGTGCATGAAAATAGATTCCTTAACTGTTATAGCTGAAGTATTCTGGGTGCTGTTGGTGCAACTGAGGTTTCCCCCGTAACTGAGCGTGCACTGAAGCTCAGTTTGCCTTGTTTACACTGGGGTTTTTTTTTTCAACATGCTAAGTTTGACTAAATTCTAAAGGATCACTACATTAGGATATGCAAATCAGATGAGCTAAATGTTTTTCTTTTTTCCTAAACACTGCTTACCCAAACCCACAGAGTGAAAGAGGATGAGCTGACTTGCACATGGAGATTGCCTCCTGTTTAATGGCACTCAGTTTGCTGTGCTGTTCAGCACAGGAATTTTGCTTTTACTTGTTTATTACTGGTCCACAATTTGGTGTGAAACAGCAGCTTTCATCTTTGGAGCTGAACATGGCTTTATTGGTATGCAGTGGTCATTTTGTTTTTCTCCCCCAAATAATTTGCTAATGCCGGAACAAATAGAAATTGGATTTTATTTTGATGAAACAACCTGAGGGACAATCATACACAAGCTTGCTCGGTGTGTTGTTTTTCTCTGTGTGTGCAAATCTTGTAGCTGATAGTTTAATAAATTACAGAACTGATGCATATTACATGTCCTGGAAATGAATGTACTGTCATTCCATTGCCCCAAGTGCCTCCCCACTGGATCAGTCTGTGCTTGGTGTTTGAATGCAGCTCTTGCCTGGATGCTCAGAACCACTCAGGTGCTGCTGGAAATGGCACAGGGATGTTCTCAGCATAAATATAAAATATATAAAACATAGGCATTAAATGTATAAAATACAGACACTAACTTTTACTTTCTGATGCAGAGTGCTTGTTGCAGGTTGCCACAAAGTTCAGAGAGGGTGTGTGGTCAGTGTTGGCTCTGAGTTGTGCCTGTCCTTCGTGCAAACCCCGTGCTTGCCAGGTGCTCATCTTGCCTCTCTGAGTTCAGATGTGAAGTCTTTAAGCTGGTGTGCAGAAGATTTAAGCTCATCCTTTGCTTTACCCAGGAGAAAAGTGCTGTTCAAAAAGTATTGGATCGCTTCAGTGCAAAGGAGGAGACCTTTGTGTGTTCCTCTGTGTTTCCATGTGCACTGCTTGGCTGTGGGACTGAGGTAAAGAATTCTGTTTAGAAAGGAAAATACAAGGAAAACAAACCAATTAAAAAAACCAAAACTGAAAGCTGGGGTGGTGTCAGAGGCTTCCCTGGCCTTGGTGATGACCAAACCTCCCTGTGTCCTTCCCTTGTGCCTCAGGAGGGTTGTGAGAATAAACCTTGAAACAAAAGAAAGTTTGTTGTGCCAGGCCAGGTGTGGCCTTTTGCTGAGGGACTCGTGTGCTCTGCTTTGCAGAGTGCCCAGAGTCACCCAGCCCTGCTCCTGCCTCTCTGGGAGCCCAGGCTCAGCTCCCTGCTCCCAGCAAGATCTGCCTGGCTTTATTTTATTTTATTTATTTTTTTTTAAGGCTGTGCTGTCACATGGCATTAGCGGTCCTGCCTTCAGCCAGCCACAGCCTGCCACTGTTGCTTAGCAACTCTGATGATCTCCAAAATCCAAATTGCTGATACTCCAGAGCACAGGAGGGACGGGAGCTGCTACCTGGTGGGAGAGGGGGTCAGCTCTCCCCAGGCCCCAAATCTGTGCTCAGAGAGGGGGCAGGAGGGTCAGGCAAGCCAAGCATCAGCTCCAGCCTGCTCACCATTGCTCTGGCTGAGGCCGGGCATCTTTTGGTGGGGCTTTTTGTGCTCTTTGGAGGGTAACTGAGGTCACGGGAGCAGAAAGCAGCTTCCCAGGGTTTGCCCTGCCTCAGTTTCCCTCCCTGTATCCCCCACGAGCACGTTCCTGCTCAGAAATCTGCCCCTCGGCCGAGGCTGGGGATGTTTCCGTGGCAAGAGGGGCCCTTGCACAAAGGTTTTGGTGTAAGAGCAGCTGCTCTGTAGCTGTGTCTCACCTGCTGAGCTCCCTGGGCACCCTGCCCTGCTCTGCCATCACACCCTGTGATGGGGATAGCTGCCAAAATTGCAGCTTCTCCTTCCAATCCTGCATCCCTGCTCCCCAGGGGATGCCTTTACTCCGACAGCATCTCCCAGCAGACAGGAGGCTGCTGTGGCAGGTGTCAGGATTGCTGGAGAAAGCCCTTGCCAGCAGTTCCACCCTCAAGAGACACATCCAGAGGGGTGAGGTTTAACCTCACCTGTCAAAATGGGGCAAACAAAATCCCATTTAATACCAACATCCCTCAGACAAGGATGTGCTCTCTGAGCCAGTGCTTGTGTTGGACACTGTGCTTCCCCAAAGGTCTGGAGGCTGCTGCTGATGGCTTGGGAGCATGAGAATATGGGAATTTGGGTTTCCTTCCTGCTGGGTGATGTCCTTGCAGCATGGATTAATCCCATGCAAGCAGGGACCTCTCTGCACTGCCCATTTCCCAAGTCTGGCTGAGTTTATTGTGGCGAGGAGGAGTATGGGTGGGAGGAGGAGACAGGCAATGAGGGGTTTTAAGCGAAAGATCTCATTAGTTACATATATCTGCCAGTTTCCATAGTAACTGGGGAAGAGAGGAAGCCTAAATCTGAGTGTCTGGGTAGCTGGATGCCTGAACCATCCTCGACCTGCAGGGAGCTGCTCTGGAGCCCGGGGAGCAAGGGGTGCGGGCTGCCCTGGGGACAGATCCGAGTGTGTGCATCAGGGGTGGATTTGTAGGGCCCTTGGTTCCTCCTGCCACCATCCCTGGTGCATGAGCAGGCTCTGCTGTCCTCTCTGTAATCCCTCAGCACGCACTGGTGGCCGTTCTCAAATGTGGCACCCTGTGTGTCTGTAGGTGCAGGGGTGGATTGGAGCTGCGTGGTCACTTTGTGCTGCTCTCCTGCTCCCTGTGCTCCTCCCACATTTCCAGTCTCTGGGCTTTCAGGGCAAGTTGGTTTAAGGCTGTTTCTCTCCCTCATTTTTTGTCAGTAGTGCCCAGCCTGCTCCGAATGACCCAGCATAGATTAAGCGTTCCTGCCCCAGCAGGGAGTTGAATTTCTCCTGTAGGGCACCAGAATGGGAATTTGCCAATGATTTTTATCAGGTGTGGGATCTTCCACACCCAAAATGTGGCATCCAGAGCCTGATGTTTGCTCTGCTCTGTGCTGAGGGAACCCCTTGGCATCCAGGGGCTGCTGGTTTGGCTCCTGGTGTTCTGTGCCTGCTCTGATTTCCTCAAAAAGTTCCTTAGAAATAATGTGTGTGACAATGACTCCCATCCAGGTGTGCAGGTGAAATCACACCTCATCTGTGAGGGCTGGGTGTTAAAACTCCACCACAGCCCTGTGATGTCTGGAGACAGTGTCTGGGGTGGGGTTTACCCTTTCAAGTGAATGCTTTTTAAAAAAGAGAAAGGATTTTTACCACCTTGTAGGATATTGATTTGGCCAGAAGTGTCTGTGTGCGAGGGAAGCAGGAGGGAGTTCTGGTGGCTGGAACAGCACCTCAGAACCTGAGCAAGCCTCAGGCTGTGATCTTTGTTCTTTTCCACCTTCATCTTCTGGCTTTTTGGCTGCCTGTAGCTGGCTGGGGCTTGTACATAAAGCAGAGTCCTCTTCCCCTCTGAGCAGCCTTGAAAGTCTCACCTTGATCGAGTCCTGAGTGACCCAGGGCAGTGAGAGCCCTGTAAAATGGGCAAATGCTTACCCAGAGATCACAGCCTGAACAGATTGAGGTGGATCCATGGAGAGAGCTGGAAGTTTTTTTCTCCTTGTGTCATGTGTGCCCCTGTCCCCAGGGAAGGAGCCAGCGTTCCCCTGTGCCCTGGCATCCTGGGAATGCTCCTCAGGGCTCCCCTGTCTCTGCAGATGATGGATCTGAGCTAACAGATGTGGTTTTTCTCCCTCCCAGACACCGTCTCCAGCAAACTGCAGAACAACAACGTCTACACCATTGCCAAGAGGAACGTGGAGGGGCAGGACATGCTCTACCAGTCCCTGAAACTCACCAACGGCATCTGGATCCTGGCCGAGCTGCGCATCCAGCCCGGGAACCCCAACTACACGGTGAGGGGCAGGGCACAGCCTGGCCTCCTGCTGCCTCACCCCCACCCTGAGCCCTTCCTCCCTGCTCTGCCTCTGGTTTTTGGGGATGCTGTTCATTTGCCTGGGGGGTGAGGAGTGGGAAAAGTGGGGAGCGACAGAATTGCCCTGCTCTGTCACCGGTGAGCTGGGGCAGTGCCCGCTCAGCAGTGAGCGGTGACTTGCCAAGGTTGCCCAGAGATAAAGCCAGGAGATATTAGCAAGGGAGAACTGCCAGGGTGCCCTTCCCCCTCTCACAGACAAGGGGAAATTTATGCCCCGCCGTGTTCCCGGCCGTCTGTGGCCCTGTGCTGGCAGCAGCCCGTCGCTGGTGGGAAGGTGCTCTCTGTCCTCCCTCGTGCACCCCTGTGACTCTCCTCTTGGACTTCAGTGCCCTTCTGAGGGACCTGTGTGTCTCTGGTATTATGGATTTATGTCCTGTTGGAAGCTGTGCCAGGAGTTTCAAGAGAAATCTGTGGTCTGGGGAGCCGCGGGGTGAATGTGAGCGTGGGAAGGTGATTTAAAGTGTTTGCACAAGGTTTGGTGCTGCAAGCCTGGTCTCAGCCTGATCTTTGCTTTAGAGAGGAGTGACAGCCAAGTGTGTGTCCGTCAGGACTGAGCAGCAGATCCTTAGAAGCCCTTGGGGGTTTAGTGCTGTGATTTGCAGCCTGAGGACAAGCACAGGTCGCTTGTCTCAGTTCGGGGCCGTGTCCCCTCTCCTCCTGCCAGTGGGGCCACCTGCATTCGCTGCGAATTTGGGAACCCCACAGTGGGAGTTCACTTCTGTTTTCCCCCTGCTTGCAGCAAGCTCTGGAAGGGCAGTTTGAGGTTGGTGGTGAAGAAAGCAGAAGAAATATCCTGTGTGCTTGTCAGCAGCCGTGTCCAGCCCGCTCCCAGCTGCCGTTGTGGCTGTGGCAGGAAGCTCCTGCCCCCCTTTTCCCCAGCACTAACCTCTGCTCTCCTCCCCACAGCTCTCCCTGAAATGCCGAGCTCCAGAAGTGTCCCAGTACATCTACCAGGCCTACGATGCCATCTTGAAAAACTAACAGGAGATGGAGCCTGTGCCTCACCCTGCAGGAGGAGGGGGGAAAAGGGGTCCCCAGAGCCTCCTTCACCGCCAGCGCGGGGGAAAAGCACTCGTAACTGGGAGCAGCTGTATTCATGTGTAGGATTCCAGTCAAAGGCACTGATTAAACAAGGTAGCAATTAGTATCCACGTGCTAACGATGATAGGGAACAAACCCCTTTGGTATTTTTAGCGTCCATGGAGTTTGTAACCACTGCTTCAAACTACTCCCGTGTCCCCCCTCGCCCCTCACTCATCCGGTCTCGTGGGCTTCTCTCCATTTTGTGCCAACGTTCAGTGTTTTCTAAATGGCTTTAGGTGTAGTTTGGATTTTGTAAAATAACCGCTCATTGGAAAAACAGAAAAAACACCAGGCAAAAATCACACTCATTAAAACAAGGCAAAGTTGTCAAAAACATAACACTGCACTTTATTTTATATTTTTATACTTTTTTTTTTGAGTTTTTCTATTGTAATTGGCTTAAAGGGAAGGTGATTGCAAGGAAGTTTTGGGAGCCCTGCAGGGACATTGGGCTCTAGCAGGGTGAGCACAGCCTTGGGGAATTAGGAGCAGAGCCATCAGCTCCAGGAGGAGGATGGAGCCCTAAAGAGGGGTTTTTGTTACTCTAGTGCTGGCTTCGATGGTGTTTTCACTCCAGCCATCACTCATGAGCTGGTGGTTTGAGGAGTGAGGCTGCTTTCGTGTGGGGAGGAGCTGCAGGATGGGTAACAGGGCAGTGTGGATGAAATGAGGGAAACAAACCTGTTCCCACAGAAGGGCTCACACCAGAGCTCCAGGTGTGCTCTCTGCATCCTCACCCACATGCAGCCCCTCTCCCTGTGGTTCTTTCTGTGCCTGCTGAGGCCGAGCTGCCTTCTCAGCCATCCCTGAGCTGTGTCCCCTCTCCCAGCACTGGCCCTGGCAATTCCCATGCTCGTGGTGGCACATCCAGATGTGGCAGTGCCACCTCCCCAGCGGGGCTGCGGGTGTCATCCAGGCCCCTGCAGAGAGGGGCTGCTGCTGGCGGTGCCCCAGGATGCCAGGGGGGCCAAGTGGGCTCTCCCTGTAGCCGTGCTGCCCCCAAAACCCAGGCTGGGGCACGGTGGGAGATGGTTTGGGCTTGGCAGCGTTTGCTCCCTGCCTGCCCTGGGCACTCAGCGTCCAGCTGGGCTGAGTGGAGCAGGCCATGGCAACGTTCCTCCCGTTGGCAGCTCCACTCTTGGTGCCCACAGTGACCAGAGTCAGCCTGACCCCTGCTCTGAGTCCCTGTCCCGAGCAGCCCCGTGCCCTGGCCCCTGTTTTCCAACCTGTCCTTAGAGCCAGGATGGTTCCCTTCCAATCCGCAGCCCTGGGCTCGCCCCATTGCGACAGCAGTGAAAGCCTCTTGCATGTCCCTGCTCCATCCACAGCTTGTCCTGCTTCATCCAGCCCCAGTGCAGAGCAGCCTCTGCCTCCCCAGCATGCTTGGGCATCTCCTCCCCAGCTAACAAAGCTCTTGCGTGTAGCAGCCCCCCTGTTGTCCTTTTAGACGCCACTTTCAAAGTCAATAAATGTTTCACGGTGGGAGATCGTTCATCAGGGCTTTGGCACTGCCTGCAGCCAGGAGAGCAGTGCTGGGAAAAGGTCACGGTGTCCTGGGAGAGGCTCCAGCAGGGCCCGGGAGCTGCACGACCCCGGGGAGGTTGGTGTCCCTGTGCAGGAACCCCTGTGCTCCGGCTGGGGGGAAGAAAGTGGGGCAGAGCTGGAGCAGTCCAGCCCTGGAGCCCTGCCCACGTGTGCTGGGAGGCGATTTGCTCCGAGCCCTGCGGGTGTAGTGTAAAACTCATTAACAGGGCAATTAAGGAAGCACCGGTGGCCCTGAGTGTGATGCTGTGTGGGGGCAGGGAGGGGAGGGGTTGCTGAGCACCCCCTTTCCCTTGCCGAATTCCTTCCCAGCTTTTGGGGTGGGTGTGTGTCCCCGGGGCTCCTCGGTGGCGTTCCCTCGGCCCCTGCTCGTTCAGTGCTCGCCGTTGGTGTTGCTCTTCAGGCTTTGCCTGCCCTCCGTGTCAATAAACTCATTTCCACCAGGCTCTGGCTGCGTGTGGCTCTGTGGCAGTGCGGAGAGGAGCCGATCCCCTGCTGCTGCCTCTGCCCAGGGGAGCAGCAGGGCTGAAGGCTGCATTTGGGAAGGAGACTGTTTATTCACCAGGCTTCTTTTTCCACTTCTACAGAAAAGACCCCCCAAATTTGGGGCTTGCAGGGGGAGGAGGCAGCAAGTTTCCCTGGTCCTCCAAGAGCTGCTTCTCCTCATCTCAAAGGGCAGCAGGGACAGATTCAGATGAGGAGCAGAAGATGGATTTTAGCCCTTTGGGGGCCCAGGTGGGCTGTGTGTAGCGTGACCTGTTTTCCCTGGGATGAAAGGATAAAATCCTGGGAGTCAGTGATGTGTTTGGATTGCTTTGCACTGGTGCTGTTGTTTTCAGAGGGTTTCGCCATCTCTGGTCCCATCTCAAGCAGGATGGGTTGGGCTGCACGAACCTCTCTGCCAGGCCAGAGCCAAGCTTGAGCAGCCCCAAACTCAGTTCTTGAAGTGGCCAGAAATCCAAGAGAACGAGCAGCAGGTTTGGGAGGTGTTGCTCTGGAGCAGGGTAACCATTCCCCTCACCCTGCCCAGCCTTGGCTTAGCAGCACCTGGATTTTGGGAACTTGCACCCTCTGTGGAGGGCAGGTGCTGTACAAACCAATGCTGCCCTGCCCTGGGACGGGTTTGTGTTAGAAGCAGGTGCACGTGTCAAGGTACAGCAATGACAGGCTGGCTTGGGGTCCCTGATCTTGCTGTTGTGTCCCTCCCTGCATCCCTGGGGTGGGATCATCATTCCCTGCTGGGGGTGAGCCTGACGCTGCAATTGGCCCAACAGGAACAAAAGCTGCTGTGAGGTGCTCGGGGCTCTGCCCTGTCACCTGCTGTCCCTTCATGTCCTGTGGCAAAGGAAAGGTGTTTTACTCCCTCCCTGTTCTGCCAGAGGCTCCTCAAGAAGAAGCTGCTCTTTGCTGTGCCCTGGCAGCAGGGACACGCCAACCCCCTGGCAGCTGGTTTGTCATTAGCAGTGTCACCCGTGGGGCTCAGGGGACACAGGTGGTGCTCCCTGAGCTGGGACCTGCCAGGGGAGATTGGTCCTGACAGCCTTCCCTGTGGGACAGGGACCTCCTGGAGTTGTCCCTTGCTGCTCTGCCTGGAGCTGGGGCAAATCCTACTGCCCTGGGTGGACTCCCCAAAATCCCTCCTGCTCCGTGCCAGTGACAGCAGGGTCCTGAGCCCATGGCGGGGTTGGGGAGAGGCAGGGACTCGGGTGAGGATTTTGGATCTGGCTGAGGCAGGAGCTGACCACAGCTCCACCAGCTCTGCCTGTCCCCTGCTGCCACCTGCCCATCAGGACACACGAGCTCTTGGATGGATGATCTTAGGTTTGGACTCGTGTCGCTGAGACTGGGATAAACCTCCCAGCCAGCAGGGACGTGCTGCCCCACTCCCCTCCCCCCCTCCTCTTATATTAAATTTCACACATAAAACCGCAACAGAAGAGCATCTCGGAGGAAACTGCTAAAAATAGCCCCGAGGCTGGAGCCTGAATTGTGCAGGAGAGTTCATGTGCAGCCCGATCCCTGCGCTCTCCCAGAAACATTCCAGGGCTCGGCGCTGCTTTGTGGCGCTGCGGGGAAGGGGAGCAGCCCCTCGGGCTGGGAATAACCCCAGGAACAGGGAAATATTGCCCCGCTGCGGGAAAGAGGCAGTTCTGAGGGGAAATAACAACCAGGTCTCTGCCAGCCCGGTGTAAAGTGGCACACGGGGAAGGGGCTGTGACCCCCGTGCCTGGGGCTGACGCCAGGGTGGCACAAAGACTGTGCCACGTTTTGCGAGCTGCCCCTGTGCCCCCAGCCGTGGGGCTGTGTCCGCCGTCCCCCTGTCCCCCAGGAGGGATGTGGCATTGTGTTTCCACCTGCGCCCCCGCCTCACCCTGGAGAGGAGCCCCCGGAGAGGATGTTTTCTCCCAGCCAAAGCTGCTGACGAGGCTGGGGGGAGCCCGGCCGAGCTGCCGCCGCTGCTCGGGCTCAGCCAAGCCCGTGTGACCGCGGCCAGACCTGTGCAGACAGCTCGGTGCTCGCCGGTGTCACAGGGAGCCCGAGTGGCGTTTGGGGTCTGTTTGGAGGAGCAGAGGGGTGCAGGGAGTCCATCAGCAGCGTGTCCCGGGGGCCTGGACCATGTTCCTGGAGGTGCAGCCGGCATCTTCCCTCCGTCCAGCGCGCAGGTAAATGCTCCGTGCGGGGTGACCCAAAAATGCAGACGCTGCCCCAGAAATGTCCCTCCTCTGGTGGGGCCTGGGTTCAGGGGCCCCCCCGGGCACGGAGAGACCCCGAGCGCGGGCCGGGGCCGGCACACGAGGGGGTACAGCAGCCATGTGCCCGAGAGCACAGCGAGCAGTGTCGGAGGAGGGAAAGGCTCCCCGGGAGGGGTCCTGCCCACCTCCCCCGAAGGAGTCTGGCCCCTGGGACCCGTCCGGGGTGGGCACGAGAGCACAGATGCCGCTGGCCCCGGGGAGGGAAGGGGTGACGGCGCTGCACCCAGCACACTGCAGGGGGGACATGGGAGGGTCTTTTCCCATCGGCGCCTCCCCAGAGCCCCGGGAGCAGCCGGCGTCTCTGCCGGATTCCTGCGGCTCGCTCTGGGCATTCCCTGCCTCCTTTCCCGGGCATCCTCTGCATCCCTGCCTGGGCAGAGCCTCCTTCCCTCCCCGGGCGCTGCCCGCATCCCTGCCTGAGCTCTGCCTCCCTCCCTCCATCCTCCCTGCCTCCATCCCTCCCCAGGCGCT